>KQ030509.1:506047-807590 GCA_000956045.1 Hirsutella minnesotensis 3608 | reverse complement strand
CTTTCTTAACATTTCCATGCCAAGAAAGTAATAATACAGGGGAAGGTGTTCAGATTAAATCCCCTCTCTTCACCGAGAACAGTGTAGGGTAGGTCAGTTTTCCTGGGGAAAGGGGAAGGTGCCCATTTTTCTGGCCCCCCACTGGTGGGCCCTCCAATCAAGCCTGAGCTCCCGTGGAAGCCGGGCTATCGTGGAAAGTCCCCGTCACGCTGTAAAAGGTCTGCAAGGTACCATTCCATCGCCTGGACTTGCGACACACGGACCCGAGCGTGACGGCCCAGGTGTAGGCCTAAGGTAGGTACGAGTACTTGACAGACTGGGCTCACCGGCAAAACATCCGTGGAACTCCCGCTGTCTGCGCCAAAACACCTTGCCCTTGTCTATGACAGCCGAGGCACGCTCTCAGCACCGACCTGTACACGCTGTACTTCATAGTCCCTGTTTATACCAGGGGCCTTCAGGCCCCACGCATTGGATTGTGATGGGCTCGGGAGACGACGAGACATTGTCACTGGTTTATTCCTTGGTTCCGAACAAAGTAGACTATCCAAACCAGCTTGCCGCTGCCACGGCTGTCGAGGGAGGTTCCGTTTCGTTTACCTGCCGTTTCAACGTGGCATCGAACCTTGCCTTGCCAAGCTCCAGAGGATACGTCATCTCTCGATGCCATAAATAGCACTTAGCCTTGATGCAGTGCGGAGCCCCGTCTGCTTCGAGTTACTCCTCTGGTATGTTCAACGGCCACCCAGGCTGCTAGGTGCATTGGGGCAGCCGAATACCATCTGGAAGCTGTTGACCCATGTGCCAAACAGGACGCACGAGATCTCACGCGGTCCAGTGCACATCAGTGCCGAGTGCTGCGCATTTGTGCATCGGATCCAGGCCGTCCAGCCTCTTCCTTTTCCCGTATCTTATAGGGCTACGTACTTCGTACAGTACGGCAGGTAATCGTAGCGAGGCGGGGAAGACGGCTGCGTGTCGTTTGGCAGGTCCCGGACCGGCACTCGGTCCAGTAAAGATGCCTTGTGGACCATGAACCCTGAGGTTTGCCATATGGCCACCTCGCGTCTTGGGCTCAACCAAGGGTGGCGACGAGAGCATCCAGCTCTTCAGGCGCGCGCCAGCCTGAGGACTTGGTACCGCTTCCGATCTACCGTCTGACGGGCTTGACGCATCCGTCGGTCGTCTATAGCTGATGCCCCATCCGGGTCTCGCCGTACTGAATAAGTGCGACATACGATATCAAGGGCCCGGTCCCGACTTGCTGGCTGGTGTTGTGCGCGACTGCAGCACTTAGCAATGTTGATGCGAAGTCTTGTCTCGCAATAGGCGGCCACTAGACTGGCGGCTTATTACTCCGTCCAGGTGAGACAAGGTCGTCGCAGACCAGGCTCGACCGGGCATAAGATCACCGTAGTCTAATATAACGGCAAGCTTGGTAATGACCAAGAAAAGTAAGCCGCGCTGCTTCCACAGCCATTCGGCACCTATCCTCATTTCCAGCCATGGGTGCCAGGCCAAGCGTTCAGTATTTTCGGAGCTCACATGGCGGTCCGCAATGTCCCTGAGGTATCTCATCTTGGGCCTCGGGGTATCCGTACAAGCTGAGACTGACTGGCCGGCAGTGTGGCACAGAGCAGGGGTGTCACTGGCATACGTATTTGCATCATGAAGTGTGCATGCACGGAATGGCTGCATGTCGGTAAGCAAAGCAGGCGCTCCTGAAAGGTAAAAGACTCCATGGTTCGTACCGTAAAGGGTCTCGGTTAGAGTGGGAGGATCATGTGGAGGCTCGAAATACGAGCAAGTCGGCGAGTGAATTGTCCTTGCCACCACGCTGTCTGCTTGGCCTCCGTCAACCCAAGGGTCTGGGGGACCGACATGGCTACGAGGCCATGGGAATCCCCAATATGGGTCCCTTCCTGCTCGGCCCGGGGCTGGGGTTGGCCTTCTTTCGGGGGTCGCTGTGCAAGCGGTCAGCTGTCAGTGGTGGGACGGAGGGTTCTTAATGGCAGCTGTCGACCACCAACACATGTATGCATGCATGCAGATGGAGATGGCTGGATAAGGGAATACGAAATCTGCAGAGACAAGAGAGCGACTGTTGCTCGTGCTCCGCCGCGGGCGCTGGCGACGCCAAGCACGACGCCGATGCAACATTCCCCATTGCCCAATCGCCACGATGATCCGGCAGGGACAAGTCGAGCACGGACCGGTGGGAGAATGCTCGTACGGCACGTCGGGGAACTAGCAATTCGCCGGCTCGCGTTGGGTCTCCCCGACCGTTGAGGGTTTCTCGGAGCAGCAGGTCGTGACGACTCAGCTTGGCTGATTTGTCGGTTCTGTACAGTATGGCTGTTGAGCTTCCACATCGCCCTTCCAGGATTCCGGCGCGCGCCGTTGGCGAGATTCGGTGGGCTCGGCTAATCCGTCGCCTTGGAAGTGGCTGGGAAGGCGCCCGAGAGAAAAGGCAGGCACGACGAAGCATTGGACGCACGCTCCTGCTCCCTGCGCGCAGTATCTGCGGGCTGTTTCTACGGGCTGTTTCCAACTTGGGTGGGCGGGTTACACGCTGTCATGGAAGGCAAGAGCAACGAAGGCTGTACTTCGTAGGTACGGTAACCACGAGTGACCTCGTATATTTCCGCCTCCACTTCAAACAGTCAAACTCTCGCTATCAGGCCCCCGAGACACTCACCTCCACACGTCAGCATTTTGGTCTTGATCGACTTTTTTGCCTTTGAGGCAGCCGGTTCACATGTGCATAAGCGACAGCTCCGTAACAAAATGTCGCAATCACCCGCTTCTATCCATCCTCCGTAGCGGCAAGCTCCAGGAGTCTGGCATGTCTATACACGGCCAAGACCATGGCCTATTGTCAACACGGGCGACTCACCTCGCGGGGGCTAGCGACGCCCGCTTAGGCAAGGCGCCTTTTCTAATCGGTTCGTGTTCACAATAGCGGCTCCCCGCCGGCAGCATACCCTTAGATAACGGCGCGTAGCAACGGGTCGCGAGACACTACTGGGAACAGGACGACAGACGATACGCAGCAAGCTCGTGACTCTGGGCCATCGGCTGATGACTGCCGCGCATCGTCGCGGTGCAACATGCTGTCTTGAGGCTGTGCCATCTTGTCTTTTTGCCGCCCCATCTCCATCTGCACACTGTGCCAAGGCGTCTTGGGCTATGGTCTCTACAGTATAGTTGATTGCACCGTTTGCGTGTCCCATGTTCGGCCAGCTGCTTTTGCTTTGGCACCAAGCGCCTCTGGTTGGCCTTGTTTCTGAGGCAGCATGCATGTCAAAACCCCCGTCTGCCTGGCCTGCTATTTTCTTTGGCATTTTCCGAGAGGCCACGGACGGAGAAAACACGGCAGATGCCGCGCATACTGCGTCTGTTGAGAGTGGAATTGCTTCTTGTTCAGTCCGACTGACAGTCTACCCCCCTGACTTGCTCTGGGCTGGGCCGTCAGTCATGTACCTGGAGATTGACGGCTTCGTACCGGTACGACACGGCGACTGCCTGCTGGCACCAACATGAAATCCGCCATGAGACCGGGGCAGCTTACAAGGGGGGAGGGGTGTTGGGCGTGTGTGGGCGACCTTGTCCAGCCTGCTCGTCCCCCGCTGCCACGAGCAGCAACAGCCCGGGAAGGGATTGATTCGGACGAGCGCTCTCTTGTCTCTCCGCTTTCTTTGACACCTCTGGGCAGCTGAGCTCTCCTCTGACGGGTCCATGGCCAAACGCCCCTCTTGGAGACACGCCTTACCCGCCATTTGCTTTTGCCCACCATGCCGCAGTTATAGCTTCGACTCGCCCGCTCCTCTGCGACGTCGTGCCCTCTCCTCTCTCCGCTCTTCACCTCTCCGTCTCGCTCGTCCTATCTGCGCGCGCCGTCGGTCGTTGCTGGGTTGGCGTCGTGTCGTACCGTTCGTTATCCAACCGTTGATCCTCGTTCATCAGATTTGAGCGTGAGTCGGCCCCGGCTATTTTGGCCCCCCTTAATCTCAGCTCTCCCGACCCCGGAGCTATTTCCCCCTCTGCCAGTCCTGGGCTTGAAATTATGAGCTTTTCCCATGGAGCTATCGAAAGCTGACCTCGCTTCTCGCAGTCGCCCCATTTACTTGGAAAGCTCACCACAACCGACTCCCATCACCGGCATCAAGCTCTGCCGACCAAAATTTCACACAAGATGCTGTCCCTACGTTCAGCCGTCCTGGCCGCCGTGGTCGTGCTCGTTGGCACCGTGCAGGCCGCTGACAAGACGATTGACCCTTCGACTGTACCGTTGAGCACTAGATGTAAGCATGCCTCGGCGTCGCCGCCATGGTCAACCAAGCTAAAGTCCATCCAGTGTCCTGGTGCGCCAACGAAAAAGATACCTGCCCTCTTATTTGCCAACAGGTGGAGCCTCGGACCACTCTGGTCAACGACTGTGACCCTGTATGTTCCTGCACCGCCCTCGTCTCATGCTCACTATCTCGCTCTTCTAACTGAGTCCTAATACAGAGGAAGCTCACGTACGGCTGCCTTTGCGGCAACAACCAACGCCCCAATGTTTCCGAGTACACTTTGACACTGCCATACTTCATCTGCCAAGAATGGGGCAACCAGTGCGTCAAGAACTGCAACGGAGCCAACCAGTGCGCCGCCGACTGCCGCGAGAAGAACCCTTGCGGAGCTACCTCTCCGCGCAGGGAGAACAAGACGACCAGCACGGTCAAGCCCTCGGCCAGCCAGACTGACGACGGCAACACCCTCTTCACAGGCAACCCAGGCGACTCGTCCGGTGACAAGAAGGGCGCCGGCTTGACACTCGAGGTTGGCAGGACCTACGGCATGGCCCTTGTCCTGACGGGCTTGTTTGCCGGGTTTGCCCTGCTCTAATGAAGGACGCGGTGGTTATACGCACATCAAAACCATCCGGACAATGCCTTTCTATCGACGACTGGAAGCTTTGGTACTCTGCATGAGTTATGCGCGAAACATTTGGGAACCTTGCACTAGGCGTTGTTGGAATCCGCATCTTGATTGGCATTTTCGTTTTCTCACAATCACACACCAATACGGACATGACTGAGCGTGGTCTCTTGCATCGAGCGAGCGAACAAAAGGGCCCAGGAGGGCGTTTGCTTTCAGCAATTGCTCAACAGATTCGATCCTTACATACACAGACATAATTCTAATGCCTAGCCAGCGTTGGGCTCGTCCGCAATACCAGCACTACAATCATCCACACTTTGCAGCAGAGGAAGAAGGCAGACGGGCCGAGTATCGTGGTTTAGATTACTAGCTCGATCAAATTGAGAAAGGTGCCGCTGTCGAAATCTTGACAGGTGCTCTCGACTCGGTTTCCAAATCACTGGTGATAGTCGGCGAATATTGGCTTGGCAGCGTTGCCTTGCGGATGGATTTGCACGTGCGCTCACCCTGGCAATGTCGTATGTGGAAACATGTGCAAGTACCTGGTACATGGCGGCGGGAAAGAAGAGATCCCGTGTGTGTGGCGCCACGGTGACGGGGAGGCCGGGCGCGCAGATGGGCGACCCGAAGGCAAAGGCCGGAGAAAAAAAAAATCAAAACAGTGGATACGTACCCGCGCGGGGGTAAACGGCCTTTGTGTTTTTGACATCCGTCACGCTTCCCGGGGGGCATGGGGAGTACCGTAGGTACCTAGGTACCTATACCTCTGGTACAGCGACGGAAACCTCCTCTCCCCCCCCCCCTTTATACGGATCTCTAGGTACGAAGTGCCTGTTTCTGTCCCTGGGCGCGGCCCAGACCAAGCTCCTCGACGGTTCAAATCCCCCGTTACTGTAGCTCGTAACGTCGAGTGGGCTTCGTATCCTGCCTTGTGCTCGGCGTTCGTCGAGCAAGGTCCTGTCAAGCGAGTGACACAGGGTGCCGAGCGATTTGACGCTTGGTTGTGGGAAGAGAGCGCTTCTTATGTTGCAAGATGGTGCGCGATACCGCCTTGCCGTCACTGCGTGCAAGAACGAAAGGAGGGCGAGGCTCAACCTCGCCTGATAGTAATCGTGGAGTACGTGGTGACGGCCTAGGGTCGTTGGAAAACATGGGGATCAAGCACCGGGAAGCACCGACCTTTACAGTTACTTTATTTATATCTAGACCAATGTCTTGCGCTATGGTATTCAAGTAATGCCCATCCTTTCGCTATGCCGCTCGGGGCGCTTTGGCCTGTTCTGACATCCAGCGCACTGCGACTCCCCAAGTCCACCAACGCCTGGCTTAACCATTCTCCTATGCTGACCCAATCTTGCCTCGTAAGGTCCACGGGCGGGGGGCCTTCCTGTACCCAATATTTCCCGTATGCCGAGATCTCTCCCAAAGAAGCTTCGATATCCTCCTGCATTGCCGCCCTGCAGTTTCATGATAGGGTGTGACATCGTGACCCGGGAGTGGCTGATTCTTATAGATGCCCCATACCTGTGCTTCCTTCAGCTGGTCTTGGGCAAACTAAGCCCGCGTTTGTTGGCGAGCTGCTTCTCCTTGGGTATCGTAAGCGCATTGATGCCGAGAAAGTTGCAGATGCTCGTAATGACCAGGTAAGCCCAGCGAAAGTAAACCACCAACGCAAATAGAAAGTACGCCCGCAGGTAATTGAGTTCTGCAGCGGCGCTGATCGCAGGCAACCCCAGCCGGGGCAGGTTACCGAGGATAGCGCCTCCGACAAGAGGCGTGATCATGACGGTCCAGTACGGAAACGGCTGGCGCGTTAGGTGAGCGAGAATCATCTTGGTTGTCATGCGTCCAAAGACAAAGGACATGGTAAGGCAAAACAGCACTAGATGGTTGTCTGTCATGAGGGTGCTATGGGGCGAGTAAACCCACGCCCCGATGGCTAGGGTGAAGACGGCCATTGGTGTCCACTCGAGGAACACGGGAGCGATCGGTAGGTTCTTCTTGCGCCGGGCAACAACGACATTGTAGACGCAAAAAGGCACGTGCCCGGCAAGGAGGGAAAAGAGAATGACGCCGATCCAAATGTCTCGGAAGGAAGTCTGACCAAGCATGCGCGCGAGACCTGGAAACGTTTGCCCAATAAGCTCGGCAATAGGCTGCGTCCATATCCCAGGACCGTAGGCACCAGAGAGAGCCATGATGCTGCAAGCAATAAGGATGCCCTCGGTGGGACCGTTGAAGACGCCGAGGTACAAGGTATGCGTATGGTACGTCTCCCATGTCGAGAAGAACATGGGCAGACAGGGACACAAGGCCGTAAAGACGCCGGCCGGAGTGGTTCCCAGACCCATGGCAGCCGTTTCGAGCAGACTCGCCAGGGTGCAGTTGAGCGAGTCGATGCCGTGGTCAAAGAGCTCGCCTAGTCCGCTCGACGTGCCTGTTCTCCGCGCCTGTTTGCCGTCGACATTGTCCATTGTCTGATACATGAATAATCCGAAAGCAAAGCTAAAGTAAAGCCATGCCGGTCCCTAAAACAGATGTCCAGTTAGCGCTTGTGTCAAGATGTCGGCGGACTCGAAATCAACTTGCCGGCCCTATCAAGTCGGGCATATAGATGACGAGCAGCCCGACGTTGCCCAGGATAAAGAAGAAGCCCAGGAGGGTGACCATATTGGGGGCAAGCCATAACGGCAGGATCTTGACAAAGGCATTCCACTGTATATGACCAGTCAGAGGCTTTGCTTGCTTGCAGAGCGCAGGCGGACCGGCGTTAACCGTGGGATTGACGTACCCAAGGGCCCAGGACATATTTGGATATGGGGGACTTGTCGACGCTCGAATACTTGTATGTTTTGAGATGGATAAGCGCTTCGGGAGATATGCATTCAGCAGCGGCTGTCTCTGTCGCTTGGGGTCAGTCGAGTGTGCTTGGCGTCCGAGTCGGGCTGCATGCAAAAGGAACACGTCGAGGGGGAGGGGCAACGGATGTGGACATACTGCTGCTAGGAGCCATAACGGCGGATCACGTTTGGCGGTGGTGTCAAGGATTGCAGCGACGCGACTGCTCCCAAAAGCGGTGTGCGCGTGGGATAAGGCGCAAAGGATGGCGAGACTGGTGAATAGTGGGAGGGAAGCGGAACGAGATATACCAAGAAAGGCAAAAGCGATGTGCAGCTAAGTGGATTGTTGGACAGGCGGCCGGCAAGGCCCGTCACTGGTCAGGCTGCCCTGTATATGGGCGCGTGCGGGTGTGTGTGTGCGCGCGTGTGTGTGATTCGAATACGTTTGTGCGCTCTATGGAAACTTATGAGGTGAATTCGGACGGCGGTCCTTGTCCTTGGACGTGGGCCGTGGGATCAGGACCCCGGATCGAGTGGTGCCGTTTCGAGCCGAAGGCCGTTTGGGGGGCGCGTGCCAGCGGGTCGGAAACGACTTAACAGCCAACGGGAGCGAGGCGTCAGGCGTATGTAGATGGCGTATGGCAGCGAGCGAGCGAGCGATTGATTGGCGTCGAAGTGACGGGGGTGGAGAGGCGGTTGATGGAGGGACTGGAGTCGTCGATGGAGGTTGCGGGCCGCTAGATTCGTTGAGGAGCCTCATGCGTCGTGGTTGTTGGGCGGCGCGGAACTTTTTTTGGGCGGTGCGGGCCTGCCTTGCCTGCCTGTACTGCACTGGCGCTGATCGCCGTCTCGACTCCTTTGGGAGAAGGGACCTGGGGCCGCCTGCAAGGGAACCTCGAAGAGCTGTGCTGCAACATGGCAGCAGACCGGCGCACCAACAAGGTGCCCGCCCGGGCAGAGGAAACTCCTTGGCCCCGGAATTTTTGGGGACGGACGGGTCCGAGGCACCTACCAAGGTACACGGTGTGGGGCAGCTTCCCCCCCCAAACTGCCTCGCTCATGGACGCAAACAGGGCCCAAGTGCGTTGCGCATGCAAGCTTGTTGGCGGGTTACAGTGGGCATCAGCTAAACTTGCAGCGTCTGCACAGCCTATCGTCAAGCTGCAGGTATCGATTGATGCTAAAACAAGAACCAAGTAGCCTCTTGATCATCTGGTCGACTTTGGGTTGACGGACCTCGGCAATCTTGAACACAAACTCTTCACCATTGGCATCTGCATCACATCTGATATACGTAAACGCCATTCATCCATACTCGAGTGGCGCATCGTCAAACTAATCCTTGCATCGTCGTCTCCGTCGTCCAACGCAGCGCCAACTTCTTTCGCACAGCCAAAGCGAGCATGCCGAGGCTCCAAAACCCCCGGCCCCGACTTCACCTCGACGGGGAAAGCTCATCGTCAGCACTTCACAACGGAGAACACGGGACAACAACCGGTCGACATGAAGCTGGCAGCATCGAACCGACCTCGGCAGCAATCCATGCGTCCTGCAAGTCATGTGCCGTGTTTCAACAAACCCTGATGCATCACCTACCCGAGTAGGCAAGCGCGCTCCAATATTGAGCCACCATGCAGCAGATGTGCATGCACCTCGGCATCGTCCCTTTGCCATTGTCAGATAGAGCGGGAAATCTCGTTCATTGCAACTAGGGCTAGATGCAGAGTCCAACGCCGAGCCATACACGGCCAAAACCCATGTGCCATGAATCATTCCCAGACCCTGAAATGCCAACCCTGTACCTTTTGACCCTCAACTCCCCTGCATCAATGCGAGATTCATCCTGCCGGTATTCCCAAGGCCCGTTTGCGCCAGCAGCCTAAGCATCCTGAAGAATCGTACGCACGTGCTCATCAGTCGTGGCCCGGGATCAGGGCAATCACTTCTGCATGCTCAGTGTTCTTGATGGCCCGGGTAATCCGATTCCCAGGCTCCATCCAGTCGAGTCGTTCGAACCGTTTATTGACGGCCTGTCGGACGCGCGCTGCCAGCTCCGGATCCTGGACGTTGACGTGACGGTACACCCACTCGAGGGAAATGTTCATGCCGTCGACGAGGTCCTCGACGGCCGCCTGAAAGTGGTTCTCGAGGTCGACGGCCGTCTCGTCGCTGTCGTCGTCGGCACTGGCCACGGGGTTCGCGGGCTTGCCCAGCCGCTTGGGCAGCGATCTCATGAACACCGGCAGGCGAGGCCACGGTAGAAACTTGATGGCATCCAACGAGAGACCCTGGAGGTCGAGGCACGCGCCAAAGTTCTTGTCCGTGACGGCGTCGTAGATTTCGACGAAGACTGACCGGTCCTCTGGGTTGATGCCCGCGCAGCTGCCGGGCACGATGGCGATGGCGCTCAAGGAGCTGCACCAGCCCGTCGTTTTGAGATGCGGGAAGCCGTTCAAAGCTCGCCATCCGCCATCAAACCCCAGCGAGTCGGGAGCCGAGGGCAAGGGCTGGAAGAGACCCGACGAGCAGAGTATGCCCGTTGCCGCCGGGAACCATTCGTCCGACACAATGAGTTCGAGGACCTGGTTACACCCTTGTTAGACTCATGACGCATTCGCCCTATTAGCGACTGCAGTGCCCCCTCGAGCCTCGCCCGAGTCTAACGCTCCGCACTTGGCAGAACACCTAGGCACACGAGGTGAAAGCTAGGTCAAGGCCAGCCGCAGGCAGGGGCCGCCCCAGGCATCAACCTACAGGGCCCTGATCGTCGGGATCGTCGTAATCGACAAAGAGCGAGTTGAAGTAGGCAAACGCAGCCTCGCCGCCTACGCACACGCTGACCCCGTGATACCGCAGAGAGCCGACGGCAACGCGCAGAGGAGTCCAGTCGAACCGCGACATTGTGTCGATGCTTCGTCGAGGCCGTCGCGCGGCCTTGGTTGCCGAGGAGGCAGATTCGAAGGGAAAGGGCTTTGGTGGAGAGAAGAAAAATCAGACCCAACGTGTTCCTGAGCAAAAACACGGTCAGGCTTCTTCCTGCTGTTCGGAGTACCTGTTCAGTTCCGATGACGGCGGTACACTGAACACGCACACACACGCCGCGGTCGTGAATCATTCAGTGTTCAGGCTGTTCAGCGCGAACGGCGCGCCCTGGACCCTCCTGCGTGAGAACTCTCGGGGAGTGCCCTGTTGCTCAGGAGACCTCCGAGGCCGGCAGAGGGCTGTTCTCGCTTCGACAGGAGCAGACGGTAGCATTGCTCCTGCACATCGCATTACATGCGAGCAATTGCAGCAAGGTTTGACTGCATACGAAAACCACGGCAATAACGAGACGTTCTTCCAATACTCTTATTTGTCGCATATGGTTCATCAGGTTGTCTACCAAATGTCAGCAAAGACATATAAAGCATGCACACGTAGACGAAGACCATCCGCCGGAAGAGCAGCCATGGTAGAGTAGAACAGGGTCGCATTAAGTTCCTCCTTTCTATGTTAAAAAAATACGTTACCGATTGACATGCCGAATCTCCCTCCTCATCCTTGACCTCATCACCTTTAGGTATGTATATATGCATAACGCTCCAGTGAATATGTACAGAGTAAGTGACACAGAGCCCGTCTCTCGTTCGTTCAACACAAGTCATCTTGGCATGTCCCGTTGGAGCTGTTTCGTCTCTGATCGTATCAGGTCCGATAGGCGGTCGTGATCTCATGCTCGCGCCCCCGGGCCCTTTTCGCCGGGAGAAGAGGCACCAGAAACCGAGCGCTTTACCGACGTCGGCAGGCCGGGGTGAGGAGGCCTCCTGTTCTTGGCCCAAGTGTAGATGAGACCGCTGACGAAGCCGAGGAAAATTGCCGAAACGCTGCCAAACGTGACTGGATCGGAGAAGAAGACGAGGCCGGCAACAGCCATGGGAAGCTTGTTGAGGGCTCCGGCCATAGCGTACGTCGTCGATGACGTGGCGCGGATGCACCATGCTGTGCAGTACGAGATGAAGATGGCGGCAAGACCCGAGTAAATCATGCCAATGACGAGGCTCTGGCGCGATTCGGGGGGGAAGTTGTTGTACAAGTTTGCGCTAGACCAGTCTTCGATGAGTAGCGAGGACAGAATCAGGACGGGAACAGTAAGTAAATTGTTGTAGAACATGACTGTCGTCCAGGTCAGTAACTGTTTCGGCTCTTTTGATGCTCCAAGACTCACCATCCCAGTTTTTCAAGTTGGTGGCCTTGATGGCCTTGCGCATGCTCAACACGTACATGGCTGAGCAAAAGACATTGAGACCCATCCAGGCATAGCCGGCGCTGAGTGTCGCCGTAGCGGCGGCCGATGATGCCTTGTGCAGCGCCTCGGGGGCGGCAACCTTGACGTGGTGGAAGTCGGCCCAAGCTGCGAGGATGGAGCTCGAGACCATGAGCATAAAAGAGACCAAGGTAAGCGGGCTGACGCTGCCGCCGAACCAGAGGACCTCGCCGTAGGCAATGACAATGATGGTTAGATTCTTGAAGATGGTATAGACGGGAACAGAGAGAAACTGCAGCGCCTTGTTGCCGGTGAAGATCATGCCGACCAAGAGGAGGGAGATGGGGAACCATCGTTGTGCCCTCTTTGCGTCGAAGGGATCCAAGTCTTTGATCATGCCGAGGTTCTTGCAGGCGAGTATCGTCGTGGTACCGACAATGGACTATCGGCTGGCGTTAGACGAATCCACGTGGCGGAGGGAGGGCGTTGGAGGAGAGATCTTACCTGGATTGCGAGATAGAGCAAGTGAAGGTTCCATTTGTTGCCGGAGACGACATACTTGTTGACGAGCGTCATGCTGATTGACGACAAGCAATAGGCCAACACGGACGCACCGCCGCTATTTTGGATGGAAGAGAAGAAGCTGGGGTTGGAGCGGCGTCCATCGCGCAATGAACCGTTGCCGAGAAATCCAAGCTTCTCGTCGCTGCGCGAGCTGCTATCGGGCATGCGAACGACAAAGTCGTCGCTCTTCTTGTCCGACATGATCAAGGAGCGGTCTGACGCGTCGCCGTGGGAAGAGATTCAACGTTTTGTCGGATTGAATTCAACGGTCGGCGTCTAGTTGCAAGTCGCCTCGCAGCAGCAACGGGAGCGATGCGCGGGGAAAATAAAACAGGCCAAACGTGGTCGCAAGGTTTCGTGTCAAGAACGCGAACTCGGGTCGGGCCAAAAACGATGGCGTGTCCAGAGTCGCAGTCGAGATGCGGACAGACGAAAGCCCGGGGCCGAGAGAATCAAAAGGCAGCGTCGCGATTCGCTACCCGTGAGGCGATGCGCGTTACTTGGCAGAGGCTGGAGCTCGGCAGTGCCCGTGGAGAAATGCGCAATGGCAGGCTGTTGATGCCAAGTCAACGAGGCATCGCCACGCGCGAGATGCAGGGATAAAAAGACGGACGAAATTAACGTGGTGACAGGGCTGACTAACCACGTCTCCCGGGTGTTGTTAGCCGCCGCCCCTATTTTTTGTTTTATTTTTAATCTCTGGGGAATATCCCGGCATGGAATTGCCCGAAGCGCGGCAAGGACGCGGATCCCGAAATGCCAAGTGACCAGATGAAGCCAGTCCTCTCACCGATTCTTATACCCGCAGAGTCTGCGTCTTTTGGCACACCGGTCGTCCTGTCAACCTGTCATCAGTCGCTGCTTGGGCAGGGCATTCCAGACCTTTCTTCATCTTCAGCCCACCTCTACGCGGTTATCTGACAGGGTCAATGGGGAAACGATGAAACTCCGATGGCTTGCCGCCGGTTCTCGATCCGATTTTGAGGCTCGCTGATTGGGTGCTCAATTGACGGGTGGATCATTGAGTCAAACACGGCTTTCCGACCGCCACGCTTGAAATTGCACGTCAATGGATTCGGACGGCGGCATTGGTCGACTCTGGCCTCTCGACCTCCCGTGTCAAGGATCCAATGGCTCAATTTATGCGCCCAAGCCCAGTTGTGAAGAAATGCCGGCTGGGACCCTCGGGTTTGAAGACTACTCTAAAGAGTTGCAGTGGCAGTTGACGTCTACAAGTCTATCGACATCATAATCTCACCATCTTCATCCGGTGGCGCAATCTCTCTGAACCCGAGTTTCTGGTAAAACTTGTACGGCGAATCCTCAGGCTTCACAACCTTGGACGGGTTCCCACTCATCTTCCCTTCTGGCGGCGTAGACATGACGCCCATTTGCTTTGCTCGAGGGTTGTGCTGCCGTACATGTGCAATCGCAAACTCCACGCCTCGACGGCCGTACCCGAGACCTTGATATCGGCCATCAATCATGAATCGCCATATGTAGTACGCCTCATCGGGATCCCAGATCGCCATCATGAGCATCCCGACCAGCGTCTCCTCGGCGTAAATGGCTCGCACCCACGCGTCTTCCGAGTAATGGGCTTCGCAGAGAGACCAAACATTGGGGGCGAGATTTCCGATCTGGCCAACCTTGGGACTCAGGTTCGCCACCGCACGCCAGTTTTCTTCGGTGACTTCGCGAAATGTTAGGGTTGACTCCCGGCTGGGAGTGGCCATGTTGGAATTGTCTCCCATCGTTGGACGGGGTTTGAGTAAGAGACGACTTCGAGGTTCGAGTAAGAAGAATGACCACTTCAACATTGAATGCATGAATGGAGCAGAAGCAGAGCAGCGTTGATCTCCTGTGCTCTTAAAAGCCGTGTCTCCTTGTCTGAGATGATGGAACAGTGGATAGCTCTGAGAGCTGGTAGGCTACATGTACCAATGGCAATTTTTGGGGGCTGCAATAAGAGAATGACTCAACCGCAATTGAGGTTCAATTGCTGGATCGCTACTTGAGTGTCTGATGGTGCCCATTGACTCATCTTCTAGCTGACCATTAAAACCAAGAGATAGTTGAAGCAAAGCTCAACGTAATCTAGGCTGCAGCTTTTTTATAGCCTACTGGTGACGAAATGGTCCCCTGTTCGCCCAAGTCAAGTCACGCCGTTGATCATGATCACGTCTCAAGTGAGTCACTACTTCCACGACGCTCGCACCACCATCATGAACTAGTGACACTATTAAAAGAAGTTAGTAAGTGCGGGTTTATTCCAAGGTCAATAAGAACAGTCATATCAAATTCCATTTACCCTGAATATAGACAGGTTCAAGGTTTCATGTTCAAATGACTCTTTGTGAAGTGATGGGTATAAGTTGAGAGACCCGGTAAAAAAGTGAAAACAACGCCTAAAATAAAAACAAGTAGGACAGCGTAAGTAGAGTCATGTTTCAACTGAGCACCAGCATTATGTGGCTACTAAAGGGTTGTTATATCGGCACTATCCGTAGCCGGAATATACCGAGCAATAGAGTGACTGCTATACCCGCAAATGCTACATCAAACCCTGTAATCGGAATATCTCCCTCGTGGAATTCACGTCGGCCAGACTCAGGTATCATGATCATTATCGGTAGTGAATGGTCACAAGGAGACGACGAGAATTTTACTCTCTGCCTACAGATCTGATAGCGAGACTGGACCTGAACACGGTGACATTGCCTTCTTGCAGGCTATATTAGTATGGAAAGAATCTATTACAAGGCTTTTGATAAACTCGGGAAAGATTGACGTTGATTCGAGGTCTGAGGATGTTGTTACGCTCCTGCTCGAGACCGGAAAAGCTGAAATTGATTCAAGGGATCACTATGGTCGAACGCCATTGTAGTTGGCCAAATCTAGGGGTTATTAGTCCATTGTCAGGTTGTTATTGGACTCAAGGAAGGACACAATGGCTTCAAGGTCATAATCGGACGAGGCATTAAACGACACACAACATGGTTGAAAGCGCGGGGGATGTTTCCGGGTCTTGAGTTAGTTTCAGGCGCACAACATGAAAGGCTGGTATCATATTGATGGACAGGAATCGCGCATGTTGAGTTGAGAACGCTCCGAGTCATACGCAGACTCTCGCATCTTGATGGACAGATCGTCATTAAGAAGGACCATAAACCGCCCATGCAAAGCGTCATTCACGTGAACGGGATCTGAGTTCATGACGTTGGTCAGTGTAGTAGATATACCTCAAGATCCAGTAGAATGGAGTGATTGAATGCAGTGAAGGGAGTATAATGCTCATGGATACATGTAGCTGGAGGCCATGTACACTATAAGCCGTGTCGATAAGTATCGACCAAGATAGTTACATATATAACTATATAGCAACTTAAATTAGTATCCTGTCTGCTAAGCCAAGCCTTGCTCAGTTGTCCGTGGATGTTCTGCTGCACTCTCAGCTAACGAGCTTTTCTCTTACATATTTCCATCTGCTCATAGTTTCCTCCCCCCCTACGTGTATGTTCTGTTACTCATTGGCTGATAAGATTATTATTAAAAATTAAAGGCTAGAGGCTATTATTACTTAAGATAATTACATGTAGAGGGGGTCGCCGGCATTGATCGTTGCATAGTTGCCGCCTGGTCCATCGCGATGAACGACTCGATTTCATACTGGCAGATTATAAATGAAAAGTCCTTCAAAGACCTCCTCCGTCTACTTACAAGGATCCGTTGGCCTAGTTCGCTTCGCGGCCAAGCGTACTCCTGCAAGTCTGGCCTACCGCCGTTGGCGTTCTGCGCCTGCTCTTGGTCTTTCTGGTTCATTTCATCGTCGACTCGTAGAGATCCCGAATCTCGTTCCCCAATACTCGGTAGACCCCACGTGGCCCGCGGACGCTATTATCGGGCTGCCATTTTGCTCTGGCCTGGCTGTCTATAATGCCATACCGCGTCAAGGTTTGGGGAGCACGGCTACATGTAACTGGAATCTCTGGCCCGAGATCTTGCCACATGCGGACGATGACGTGCTCTTTCGTGCCCTTGACCTCATAGTCGGTCCAGTGAATCTGGCACGAGTCCTTGACTTTGGTGGTTGCAATACACCATTTCAAGAGGGTGTACTTGCGCGAGCGCGGGAGGCTGTACCACCCGTCTCCCCTTTTGCGACTGAACATGTAGGCCGACTCGGCTGGCGAGACGTGGAAACCCGCAATCAGCTCTCCATTCGACCCCTCGGGTCTCAAGATGTCGTCGGTTAACCTCCATTCGTTAAGGACGAGAAATCTGCCTTGGCAAACCTTGGGGGCAACGTAATGTGTTGCCAGTGTCGCAGGCTTCCCCTTCAGCATACCCCTTACCACGCCTTGATAAGGTGTCATGAGGCGCTCCAGGTAGTCCACATGGGCTTCAGTCGCCATCCCTGAGTCCTTGAGGCGCACAGTCCTCAGGGCAAACTGAATGTGGTTTTGGTGAAGCGAGTATCCAGTGCCAATCCTCACCCTGACCCCTTCCCCATGCCGTTCAACTTCCCATAAACTAGCCTCTTCACCTTCAGCACGAAGCGCGATATTCCTTGGCTGGACTGTCACTTGTTGATCGTTCAGAGCATTGACAGGCCGTCTTCTCCGCTGGCACTGGAGTCTCGCGCTTGATTCGTCCGAGACATGGGGAATATCCTCCAAGTCCACGGGGTGAAGCTTGTGGCAACGACCACACAGCCACTGGTCTAGTCTTTCCCGGGCAACACAGGAGAGATACTGGTACTTCTCGCCACGGTCCAAAAGGAGCTTCCCATCCGCTCCGTGACTGCGAGTCCAGAGGGCATTGTTCATGGCTCGGCAGGTCTGTGATAGGACAAGTCGGCCGTGTGGAGAAAGGTGGTCCGCAATGTTGTGGATGATATCGACTGGGAAGTCGAGAAATGGACAAGAACTTTCCGTCATGCTGGTCGAGGTTAAATCAGATCGCTGGGCTCGGGAACGTCCAAAAGGCGACACGGCAGTTCGAAATCTCGGAATCCGACCGCTAATAAGGAACTCCATCAGCATATTAAAGAGACGATCCTCGGGCCCAAAGATGGTCATTTTCCGTTGCGACAAGTTGCGTGCTCGTGGCCAGTTAGGAAATCTTTGAGAATGGTCGGGCCTGAATACGGCCGGTTCAACTCCAAATAGGCCTGGACAATGGAAATCTCAGCACAGACTACTTTATTTATCGGTGGGAGTCCGGTGCACGCATTATTACGGCTTGTGACCAAGCCCTCACGTATGTTCCTTCATGGACCACGCTTCACTTCGAGCATCGAGCATATATGTGCAGTCCGCCGCGCCTTAAGCCACCAAAACTTTCACCAAAGTCAATTGGGCACTACAAAGAAGATATATCGCCGAAGCTCAAGAATGTCATTTAATTCACCGAATTACTCAGGCCCTCTTCAAAACAGCGGCAGGGATCGTTTAGCAGCCCATGAAGCAACGGGATAGACTCCCGGGAACGCCACATACCCTAAGACTTGCTTCAACACGGGGTCGATGATATGCAGCCGGAAAATAAACCTTCAATATGATGGAAATTATTTAGGCTCAAAGCTGGGGGACTTCCTTTAAAATATGTCCCGGTGCATGATGTGTATTTCCATCGATTCAACAAAGTCAAAACTACATATACTCCGGTCATTGACAGACAGATCGCATGCAAGCCATTCGAAATTGGCTTTGTTTGATGTAGAACGTATGCCAAATTTTGAGTCATAACGCTACACTCTGATGAAGACGCGCAATAATAGCTCCTTCAGGCGCAGTTCAGCTTCTCTGGAGCTCGACTCTGTGTGGAGTGCCCTTCAAGGTTTCCGTCAAGAGTTGAATGTTGAACCGTGATATGATATGCTAACATGCTTGGTCGTTTGCGTAAAGTAGGACCGCTTGTGGTCCATACCGGCGATTGAATTCACCTACATATATTACTGGATTTGGTTTATCATGTTTCGAGAAGAGAGTGACAGGCACGGCTTGGTTTCTTCTCGTACATTTGATATGGCGTCCTCTTCAGCCGTGTCAAACCGAGTGCCCATCCGCCCGCTGTTACCAGACGACAGCTGAGAACATGAAGCCTCCAGGTATCCAAGGAGACATCACAGGCCTTCTGGGTCGTGGGGTTCGCAAGATACTGCTACACCTAGCACGCCATGAACTCGGCTTCATTGTCCGTCACTAGGAGGACGAGATTGTATTCGTGCGTGCAAGAGGCCGGAAACCAAAAAGGATCCGATTCGCCGCACGAGACTGGATCTATTCCAAAGAAACTCTGGGACAGCAACGACGGGGCTTCGGCTTGTCCCCAAGATGCTGACACTCAAGTCGCGGCCGGCCAGGAAGGATTCTACGAGTAGGTCTCGCGTAGGGGAAATGAACACGTAGCTGAGTTACAAGGGCCTCTAGCTGAAATCTATCCTTTGCTTACTCGAGACATTGATCATTTCGAGAAAGCTCTTGTTTTTCGGCTTGGGAAAAAGCGGATAGTCACTTTGCAGCAGCCAAATGTGAGCTCATTGCCAGCTACTACATCGAATGTTGCCGTGGGTATTACCGTGATGGGCCACAAAGGTCTGCTCAAATTAGCAGGGCGAGTACAAATATGCCAACATTAGGCTTGCATTAGTCCGAGGTTTGTTCATGCAGCATCGGCAAAACTCAAAGGGGTCCAGTATGCTTCCAGTAGACAAAAGCTTGGAGAAGCCCAGGCCCATGTTGAATACCAGACGCCATCCTGAGCCTTGATGTTCATCCATGTGAGTGATGAGGGACTGAATCGAAATCACGTCGTGACCCAGTGACTGTGAATTTAGGGAGATCGCTTCGACCTCGCCATAGAGGGAGGTCACGGGAGTCAGGTCCAGTATGTGTAAAGCGCGGTTGATGGATAGCCTCTAAACACCATGTACTTCGTACTGAGATCTGCATTGTTGCCGATTGCCAAGGCAAGGATCGCCGTGGCTTTCCGTGTTCGAGCCGTCACAACCGCATATAGCGATTGGAACCGGCAGTTTCTTTCTACACGGTGGTTAACGTTCATTGCGGCATCTGGGTCGAGCAGGATGCTCTGGCCACTATAACTGGAGCTTCAAGATGTCTACAATGATAGTGAACCCATCACAACCTTGCGTGCCGGGAATAGAATTCCCCCGACTCTCAGCCCAAAGACGAGATTTATCTCCAGCTGAACCTGCATGGGCGGCACACATCTTCATGCTGCATAACCCCACAAACAGTGTCCCATTCGTAAGCGCGCATCACGGATGATGCGAGATGATTCGTTGTACCACCTGCTCCTCACGTAAGGGTAGATAGGGCTGCAAGATAAATAAATTACATCGGAGCGAACCTGTCACAGCGATTCAATATCAAGCCGGAAAGATCAATATGGTATGATTCACGGTTCCCTACCTCGCAACACTCAACATCGCACAGCTCCCTCTTTGACTATGTACCGAGCCCGTCGTCCTCGGCGAGCTGCCTCCTCGATATGGTTATTTGCACCACCTCGTGCTCGCTTTGCAGCGGTGACGGTTCCGCCTGTCGTTAACTTATCGGAATCGGAGAGGCACATCACTCCTGTTTTCTACCCTGACCAAGAGCCAGTCGAAGCTCAGGACGCATACTGGAGAAAGATCCCAAAGTGGAAAGATGTTGCGTCGGATAAGTTCTTGAGCCACAAGTGGCAGATGAGCAACACTGTTCAGTCAGAAAAGGCTCTCTGTGAATTTCTCGCAGCTATTCTGCCGGCCGATATGCCTCCTCAAACAGACATGGCGGCGCATCTTCGCATCACAAACATTGGCACGCCGCAACAATTTATAGATCGGGTCAAGAAAGGCATAAGAACGGCGCCGATGGCTGTGCGGCTTTCTCCACACATTATGAGTAGCATCAACTGGCGAGATCCCATAAATGATCCTATCCGAAGGCAGTTTATACCACTCGCGTCCCCCTTGAGCGTTGATCACCCCGTGGCTGAGCTAGACCCCATGAAGGAAAATGACTACTCACCAATATCAGGTCTCATACACAGATACCCTGACCGAGCTCTGTTCCTTGGTTCGTTCTCAGCCCTCGAAAGGGCAAGTCAAGTTGTCTGAGCTGACGAGACCAGCCACATCCATCTGTCCAGTCTACTGCCGCTTCTGCTTTCGTTCCTATACGGTCGGTGCTGAGACGGACTCGGTGAAGAAACAGCGCTTTCTTCCCATCGCAAAGAAGTGGGAACCCCGGTTTCAATATATTGAGCAGACGCCGGCGCTCAAAGACATTGTAGTATCCGGCGGCGATACCTACCTCTTGGAGCCGGAGCAGCTCGAGTACATTGGCGACAGGCTACTGAGGATTCCGCATGTACGCCGCTTCCGCTTCGCAACAAAGGGGCTCTCCGTGTCTCCAAGTCGACTTCTTGATCCACAAGACGACTGGGTAGGCACCGTCATCAGGCTAGAGAAGAAGGCCCGCAAGATGGGCAAGCACGTGTGCGTACATACACATTTCAACTCTGTGAATGAAATAAGTTGGATCACGAGAAAGGGTGCTCAGCGGCTTTACGAGGCCGGAGTGACTGTGCGGAACCAGACAGTGCTTCTGAATGGAGTGAACAACACAGCCGAAAAGATGTACAGACTTGTCCATGCCCTAGGCGACATCAACATACAGCCGGTATGCACTTCTTTTCTTCTCACTGTCATGAACCTACAACTCAATTCCCTCTCCAGTACTATGTGTATCAAGGTGACATCGTCCCTGGTGCAGAGGACCTCCGCACGCCCATGAGCGACAGCCTCAATCTCGAACGAGCCGTGCGAGGCCAGATTGCCGGCTCTCTGATGCCCAACTTCATTCTTGACCTCCCTGCCGAAGGGGGCAAGCGGTTAACCCGAGGAGTCGAGAGCTACGACCGTCGCATCGGGTTGTCGAAACTGACGGCGCCGGGACTCAAGGGCGAGTCTACGACTATGCATTACTGGGACCCGCTGTGGTCATTGTCGGAAGATGGACGTGCAGAAGTCTTGGAGAAGTTCCGGCGAGATGCTCGTAAATCTGGTGTCGCGCCACAATGATGCTTTGCTGGCGACTTGGAACTGGCCTCTCAAGAAAGTAGACGCATGCGATGGCGGACAGTTGAGGAACTGGTTGAAGATGGAGGCCACATCCTGTTTAACCAAAGACGACATTTGTTTTGATGGGCCTCGGAATTGAAGCTGGAAATTACGTTAAAGTCATCCTGAAGTAGAGAACAGGCCGTTTCGCACATTAACAAATCGAGAACACGGCTAAGCACGATGCCCTTACGCATCGTCTTCCGCTGGGCTCAGAACATTGACGCGGGGCCTTTCTAATCGAATTCACAGGATGAAGCACGAAAAGCAGGTCCATGGCAAGGTGGGAAATGGCGAGGCAACCTGCAGGGTCACATGAAGAAACTCGTCAACTCAGAAATCGCGAGGTCGCCGACTTGGGGCTCCTTTTGAGGCCTCTTGCCCAGGATACCCCGACCAGGACGGACTGCCGTTGGCCAGCAGGGCGCGGCAAAGGCAGGCCGGCGTCGTGCCTCGGCTGGTGCAGAGGCGCTGGAAACGTTGCCCTTATTGCCCGGTAAGCCACGGCCACTCGAGGTGAGCGAATGCGACACAGCGGCAGCCAAGGTCGTATACGGAAGACCGAGGCCGCGGCGGGTCCCCATTGGGCGGCGTCAGCAAAGGAGCCATGCACAAGAAAGCAGCTGACGGGAGTATAGGGCCGAGCAGCGCCTCGACGAGGCCGCCGGCTGCTTGGGCCTGCCGGAGCCCACTGGACAGGAGCAAGAGAGCCGCAGAGCCAGAGCATGAAGAGGACGAGAGCGAGCGAGCGTTCTCTGCTGGCGAGACGGAACTCGAGGCTTCCGGCGCGCTCTCGTATTTGACGGCCTCGTGGAGCGTCGAAAAGCTCGTCTTGGGGCCCATTGGCAATCTTGGAGGCAGCCGGCCGCTCGCCCTGCAGGACCACGATGGGCTTTTTCAGCCAGCTTGGACAACCTGCACGCCCTGGTGACGACATGGGAATCCGAGCACCCCTACGAGGCAATGAGTCGCACGAGTTTGGCGTCCGGGGGACACAGGCCGTTTGTGGCCTCGAGGAGGTGATGAGGTCGATGAATCATCCGAGACTGTCTGTTTTCCGGGCGTATGGGATAATGTGACACGACCCTCTCCCTCTCTCTTGTCTCTGTTTCTGTCTCTCTCTCTGCTCTCGCACACAGGGACCCTTCCGTGCCTATTCTTAGCAACCGGGCCACCGCTGGCTGCCTGGACCGAGCCTCGTCGTCGCGACAAGGGTTGGTGCAAGGCCGCAGCGCCGGGTACCTGGGCAAGGAGTGCAGCTGAGCGGAAGATAGGCGCGCAGGAGGAATAATACGCAACACGTCAATGGCACTTGGTCGTGGGCGCTGGACACACAGCACAGCGAGGCGGGCTCCGCGCTGGCCCCCGCTTTCGGTATCCCGAATAGGCAACCGTAGCGGGCCGCCGTCCGTCCGGGCCCGGGGGCGGCAGCCGGCGCACACTAGCGCCGGCCAAGGAGACAGCACCGAGGTATGTAAGTTGAATGGCAAGCAGACATTTTCTTCAGAGCGGGGAGCTGTATCGATTGACGAGTGATGTGAGGCCATGCACGTCAGAGCGCGCCCTTCCTCGGCTGCTTCTCCCACGGCGTCGGACTCGCAGAAACAGGTCGAGCAATAATCATCATCTGCATCTCCCCATCGAATCATGCAACACAGCACAGCATGCACAGGCACAGGCAGCGACTCGAGCTCTGTGTAACACGCACGGCTTCCGTCCCATTCACCCTCTCGGTCCCCCTCTCGACTCCAGTCCCCTGGCTTGGCCCGCCGGCCTCCCCTGTAAGCACGCCCCATCCCCTTGCTGCTCCTCTCAAGGCCACTTGCCAGTTACCACTGACCCGTCGAGCCCATCTGAAATCTCATCACTTTACGGGCCCCCGGTTCCCGCTCTCCCATCTGGATCATTGCCACATGGCACCCCTTCCACATTGATCCCCCACCCCTCCCTCTCTTTCCGGCTCATGCCTCTTTCACACGGAGCTGAAGAGCCGCCGCGGTTCTAGAAGCCGGCAGAGAAGAGCGCAGGGAGGATGGGACCATGGGCGCAAAGGGCCAAGGCGAGGGGGAACCGAGACTCGAATGAGATGCTGGAGCGGAGCCATTCCGCGCAACAGCTCCACGATGCTCTTGTGCTGGATAGAGCTGTTGGACTCGATGGGGCTAGCTATTGTCGTTACCTAGAGTTCAATAAGCCGCTCTCTTCAAGCCTTGCTCTGCCTGGTGAGTCACTCTTATCCGGCATCCCTCGGAGAAGAGAGGTCATCACGTTACCATTACTCTGCCACAATCGACCTGGTCAATGTCATTGTTGCTCATCAACCGTCCTCCTGTCTGCCTATCCACCCGTCTGTCTGATTGCTTGAGCTGTTTGCGCAGCAACTTGTCCCCGCTGTGCTCTGCAGCTCTGCATCCATCCTTGGCTTACCTAGGGAGCGGCTCGGCCGGGGGGATCAAGCGAGGAAGCAGCGTGTTCCGATCGAGGCCCCGTCGAATCAGAGTCCTCGCAGCTGTGATCCGGGACTCTCTGGGCGCATTCTTTTTGGACGAACCAGCCAACAGCTCCCCTGCCAGCCTTCCACGAACCCCTGCTCGTGCGTGCCCTCCCCATCGTTCCGCCCATCTTCATTGATGCTTATTCCTGGTCCTCGCTCCCGGGGCTTTTGAAGCCGGCCGAAGGGGGGTTGGGGGAGTCAAGATGCTCTCCCACCCCTCACACCAGAGCTCTTCTCCGACACGTGTTGACGGGAGGAGGGTGGTCGACTCACTGCCCGAACGAGGCTTCATTGGCCGCTGCCTTCGTTTAGAGCACGGCGGCGAGCGCGTCCTTGCGGAAGGCAGTGGCCCCCAAGAGTCAACGTCTGCGTATACATGCCACAAGGCAGAGAAGATGAACCCCAGAGCGGCGCACATGGCTCTTTGATTGTGCCTGTTTGGTGTCACCGACCATCGTGTGAGTGCGGCTGATGCAAGGGCAGATCCTCCTTCACTCTGTCTGCTACTCTGTTCCATCGCAACCTCACGCGACGGGCTACCGTTTACTCTTGCCGTTCCACCCACCAGGCTGAAGGGGTCGAGGTTCAGCTTACTCCTTTGAGGGTTCGCAAGTCGGCTCATGGCCCATTCCAAAGATGGCTTCATCCTCCGCTCCGGGATCCCGCTGCTGCCGCTGCCGCCGCCAACGACTCGGCATTCCTTTCGGCCTCGCCACGTGCCACTCATCTCCTGTCACTTTCCTCGGGTCCTGCTCCTCCCGCACCCCTTTCCCTTTGGCCAAGACTGCAGGTATACAAATGACGTTACCAGTCGCCGCTCACACGGACGGGTCGTGAAAAGGATTGGTGGGGAAGCCGAGCGTGGAGGGTTGCAGATGATTATTCGGTCCCCTGTCCCGGCTCTGGTTTGCGTTGCCATGCGCCATCAGCCCTGCTATTCGACCAAAGGGCGTGGGCAAGAGAGGAGTGAAGGGAGCAAAGAGAGAATGTGGTCCTTGTTGAACCCAGGCCGAGGAGCCGGGCCAAGGAGCCGAGCGTGATCGGCTCCAATGACGGCGGGGGGACCGAAGGAGAGAGGAGAGAGAGCGAGAGGTGTCAAGGATGAGGCAGTGTGCAGTCCTGGCAGAAGCTCTCGACCAAGAGAATTGCCAGGCTGCCCTCAGTCTCCTTGTTTGCAACTGCGAATGGGTAATACGAGCAGCGTTCTCTTCGAGTCAGAGGCCGAGCTGCCGCAGGGCGACGCAGCCTCGCCTGGGGGCGATGCCTCCTAGGCACCGCAGTATTGGCTTGTGTCGTTCCTCGAAGCATACCCTCGTTCATGTACTGAGCTTGACAGGGTAGAAGCCTGGCCCTTTGCTGCTACTATCATGGCTTGTTATATATATTGAGTTTTCGGTTGCATCTGTGGGCATGCTTCTCAACTCACTCTACACGCAGTCTGTGAAAGCACAGTATCCATCATCGTTGCAGAAACATATCAACCTCTTTGCAAAGAGCCTTACCTCCCATGGCTTTACTTGGTGCAGTTGGAGTCGTCTCGGCTGCGACTTCACTTTTCGACAAGACGGTTCTCCATCTTGACCTAGGTCTCGCCGTCGCCCTCCTCGCCCTCTTTGCTCTTTTGCCCCTTCTTTCCAGGACAACTTCACACATCATCAACTTCATCTCTTGGTCAAGCTCCAAGAAAGCTACATCCAGTTCCTTGCCTCATGTCTCATCCCTTGTTCCTTGGATAGGGCACGCGCTTGAGCTTCGCCGCCGCGGCGCACGCCATATTCACCAACTTATTGTGAACACGTCGGCAGAGATCTTCACCATCGACATTCTCTCCAAGAGAGTCTTTGTTCTTAACCCTTCTCTGGACCGTGCTCTGGCAAAGAATGTTCACCAGACCAGCCTGGCGCGGGTAATCTCCTTTATTGGCCACCGGTCCCTCGGCTTCACCAAGGAGGGTGTCCGCACCATCGCTGAGCATGATCCTCGGCCCGTCCACTCGCAACTGTTTGCCAACTGTCGAGGCGCCGCATCTCTCTCTGCGCAGTCTGCAGAGTATATTCGAGACCAGGTCCTGGGACAGCCCCGCGAGCAAGACACTGATGCAGGGCGGTGGGTATTCAACCTCGTCCTCGGTGCCTCTGCCCATGCACTCTGGGGCCCGCGAAACCCGTGGAATGAGGACCCCGAGTTTCTGAAGCAATTCGTGTAAGTCATTGATCAATGAAACCTCACCGTCGAACTTGCCGTGCTGACACTGATTCATAGTATCGTGAGCGATGGCCTCGAGTCTCTATCTCAGCCCCTGGCCCAGTACACGGCTAAGCAGACGTACCAGGCCCGCGATTTCTTGCTCGAGAAACTCATGGCCTTTCACCGCGCGAACCCGAAATGTGCGGAACAGAGCGTGGCACACTACATCAACGCCATTGCCATGAACGACCAAGACTGGAGAAACAACAAGGATTATTACCGCTGCGAGCTCCTCGAGGCACTAGGTCTGCTGGCCACAGCTAGCACCCTCTCCGCCTGGCTACTGCGCCATCTGTTGGCCAGTCCCGAGCTACTGGAGAAAGTGGTACGAGAGGTGCGAATGCTCAAGCCTTCTGAGCCATCAACGGCTTGCTCTCCAGCATCCGAGCGAATGGAAGGGGAGGACATCCGGATCACGTGCCCTCACCTCGTCGCCGCCTGGTACGAGACGCTCCGGCTGCACGTCACGGCAGTTCCTCGCGTGGCCAGCGGCGACTTTGATCTTGCCGTGTCGTCACTCGACGCGCCCGTCAGCATCAAGGAGGGCGATGTTCTCCTGCTGCCGATGATGTCGTTCAACCTCGACCCCAAGACGTGGGGTCCCGACGCGGCTACCTTTTCGGCCGAGCGTTTCATCGATGATGCCGGGCGTTTGAGGGTACAAAAGGCGCGCAAGGTTCGCGGCTTTGGCGTGGCCGGTAATTTGTGTCCGGGACGAAACTTTGGCTTCGACACTGCCATGGCGGCCTTGACGATGCTGCTTCGCGGCTTTGAAATGAGCAGGCCGCACAACTCGGGAACTGGATTCCCGGAACCGAAGCCCATGGCCGGAACCAATGTGGGCTTTGAGCGGATAGCGGACGATGTGTCGGTTCGACTGACTCGTCTATGAGCGGAGAGGAATGGTTGAATGAGGGCGAGAGTCAGAGCCTCGGGCCGGACCCGGGGTTTCGCCTTTGTCTCTTGTGGTCTACTGTGATTCAACTGTACAACAGAGCTCTTGGGCGGATGATACTGGGATTTCTCTCCATATTTGGTGTTTGTATCGATTTCATTTCTGCTGTTCATGGCAGCGACGGCTGGGTGTGGATAGCAAGGGCCGGAGTTAAGAAAGGACACTCACGTGTATGGGAGCAATGATTAGAAGATTTTCCTGGTAGATTGTGGATTCACGTATGTTACAATAATTGGAATATTTCAAGTTATAGTTATCAACTGCGGTTAACGGTATCAGACCTTGTCCGGTAGAGGCACCATCAGCCGGTTGCCGGATCGGAGATGCCCCACTCCGAGCTACGGGATGTACACCGGCGCCTCCGGTACCCCATTTGAGTGTAGGTTGACGGACTTGCAGCCATGACGGAGCGTCTCGAGGATTGACTTTGCGGAACATGAGCAGCCGTTGCCTTGTTCACAATTGCTTGGCCTCCTTCAGACCAATGACAATGATTGAAAGCCTGTGGACCTTGATTTGAATATGGCGAAGAGACTCGGATTTATTGCATCTCGCTGGCTTGAGCGCACCATGGCTTGTGTACTTCGTGGCCAACGACCGGAGCTGCCTCCTTGATGTCATGCCGTCATTTTGATGTCAAGCTTGGAAACTGCCTTGAGGCCCCTCCTTTTCTCCACCTCCAACAACCGCTCTTGTCCTGCCAACACGATTCAACTCAACTCAACATCACCCTGTGCCCATCGACACGTCCATCACATCTCCCATCAAACGTCACTCTCCAACATGGCGGTCCCTCCCAAGTTTGCCGGCCACAAGCTCGAGTTCGCGCCGCCCGCCGCGACGGCGTCGTCGGTGCCGCACTCCAAGCACACGCTCGAGTTCTACGCCGACTACTGCTGCCCCTTTTCCGCCAAAATGTTCCGCACCCTCACGGGCGTCGTCGCTCCCGCCGTGCGCGCCAACCAGGCCTGGGCCGACGGCCTGACGGTCGTCTTCCGCCAGCAGGTCCAGCCGTGGCACCCGTCGTCGACGCTCATGCACGAGGCCGCCCTCGCCGTCCTGCGGCTGGCCCCGGATCGCTTCTGGGCCTTTAGCGCCGCCCTGTTTGAGCGCCAGACCGAGTACTTTGACGTCAACGTCGTCGACAAGCCCAGGAACAAGACGTATGGCCGCCTCGCCAAGCTGGCGGCCGAGACGGTCGGCGTCAAGGAGGACGACGTGTACGCGCTGCTCGAGGTCTCCAACAAGCCGTCGGATGATGGCTCGCTCAACGTCGGTAACGCAGTGACCAACGACCTGAAGCTCTTGACCAAGATGAATCGCGTCGTGGGAGTTCACGTCACGCCGACCGTGGTGTTCGACGGCGTCTTGCACGACATCAGCTCTTCCTGGACGGGAGACCAGTGGAACGAGTGGCTGACCAAGAATGTTGTTTAATTGGCTTCATAAAGTCTTGCACCCGAGATGGCTACGCAATCGTCTCGACGTGATTTGCTTTTTATCTTGGTGTATTTCAAGCCACTGTTGTGCAAGACTGCATTGTGGAAGGCTGCCAAAAGTCTGACGAACACGGTACCTTGAGCTTGCTCGCTTTCATCTAACGAAAAGTTGCCGTGGCTGTAGGGAAAAAGTATCTAATCCATTGATTGATCTTTGTATTCGAAATCTCATCGCCGGCTCTGTTTAGCAGGTGATGCCAGAAAAGTGCTGCGAGAGCCTCGAGACCAAAGTCTCAGGGGACTTTGTACTTCGTAGCGCTTCTCATCAAAGCCCGGATTTATGTCGCGCCGTCAGACAACCTTGGCAAAGATGGATCCAGAGCTCACCATCAAGACATCAACTGCTATCGACGCAGTAACTCGCCACGTCTGCAGACAAAAGCGACAATGCCATGCACTGCGCAGGCGCCGTGCGGCAGATTCCTCATGCTGGCGAGCTGCGCCGTCAGACAGCTCAAACCAAGCGCGCGGCCTCTAATGCCATTGGCGCGCGCCAGCCTGTTGCGACATGTCGAGCGCCGAAGCTATGCCCAACTCTCGAAGCAAGTCGGCGCAAAAGAAAATCAACAGAAAGAAAGGGCAAACGACGGCAAGAAGCAAGCAGAGCACCTCGGCCGAGACCAGACGCACAATCGTGAGTCTTGCCGCTGCCACGTGTGTCCCGAGACCTACCAGGACTGACCCATCATACCCGTCAAAGAAATACCAGAGCGGCTCATTATATACCACGCCGGCACCGGACGAATCACATTCCTGGCCATGCTCAAGCTCACGAGCATTTTTGTCAGTGTCTTCTTTTGCGCCAATGCAGCGTCGAGCTACATCAAGGCCGACAAGCCCGCATATGAAGTAGTCGCAGGT
Source organism: Hirsutella minnesotensis 3608 (assembly GCA_000956045.1). Lineage (NCBI taxonomy): Eukaryota > Fungi > Ascomycota > Sordariomycetes > Hypocreales > Ophiocordycipitaceae > Hirsutella > Hirsutella minnesotensis. The sequence goes on along the minus strand of KQ030509.1, from coordinate 777,825 downwards.
ATGATCAAGAATCTTGCCATATCTCTGATCCAGAAGACCGTCGGCTCACATGTATGCCCAGTTTCCTTGTGCGGTGTTGTGCCTTTTGCCCTCATCGCCTACACCTCGGCGCCATTCGTGACGCAAATCCACATCCACCTGCCCTCTGCGGCACGAGCCTCCCGGCTCGCCCTGGAGCGTTATGTCCAGGCGATTCCGCCTTCAGCTCCTCTTAGCTTCACAAACATCAGCGGCATCTCCCTGCCGCGCTACAGTAAGCTGCAAGCGGGCGACTTGCGACCTGCGCCTCCTCGGGCCCGGCGCTTCGGCCTCGTCAACTTTGTCCGCGACACAACTGCCGAAAATGCGGCGAGAAAGTGGTACAACTTGCGCGCCGTAGGCAAGTTCTACGTTCAGGAGGCTCCGATAGAAAAACATCATAATCGTTCCAAAACGGCAAAGGTTGGACGGAAGGGAGTTGTTGATGTGTGGATATGGGACGCAATCAAGGGTAAAATCGCCTCAAGGGCGGCCGCCAAGGAGACGGGCAGGCCTTGACGCCAACCTCGGACCGAGACCCACCGCTGGAAGATGCATCGCTATTATCGTTCAAGTCTCCACCATTGACTTGAGGTCTGACCATGTCATAAATTGAGGGTATAATGCAGCTAAAGAACCGGCTTGTTGCAAGGTCGAATCATAATCATGGGCAGCTTGTTATGGAAAGACGGAATTCTGGCCAGCAAGCATCGCAATCCAAGTCTGCGACTATTCACAGCCCCTGTCGGACCTTTACGATCCACCACGATGGATCTCGCGTTGACCATCGGAATCTGCCGTTCCAGGTTGTAGGATTCAGAACAGGGAAAGCTAGAGCGACTTCCCGCTACTCTACATGATCCTTCAACAGCTCGACGTGGGACTTCACCGGGGCATCAACTCTGCGGCCAGCGAGAAACTAGATCAGATATCTCTCCACGGAGCCGCAACTTCAGGGGTTTCCCCACGCTCGTCGGCGGCTTATGACAATTGAAATCTGAGGGATTACGTTTTACCCGTGCGACTGGGCTGTCTACGGCGACTTTGGTGGGTGGGACGGCGGAGCGGAGGACTCTCTTGAGAGTGAGACTGAGACTCCAAGACCGCCGTGTAGCCTGTGAGCAGAGCATTGCCTACGTGCAGTTTGAGTTCTCAGTCGGGGTCGGTACAGACCCGAATCGATGTTAAAAGCGTGCCGGCGACAATCACGGTTTCAGTGTCGACTTTAGGATCATCAAAGCTTTTCGAAAGTCGATCGGTCACCGCTATCGCCTCGCAAGGCGAGAGTTGCGGTGGGCATAAGCTGCTCTAAACGCCGACCCTCTACCGCACTAGCAGCCGTGGAGATGGGAGCGGGCCGGCAATGTTTTGCGTCTCATCAACGGCATCCACCCAAGATCGCACCCCTTCCTTGCCGTATCCGCCCGTGAGTGGGACGACTCGGCAGTGCTTAGCCACAAGCGCAAGGCCGAGTGAAACCGCCGCCGCCGATTGGCGTCGACTCGAGGCGAATTGCCGGCAGGTCCTCGATCTGCGTTCAAAGTCTGACCCAAAGAGATCAAGGTGGGCATGCAGGGGTAGAAATAAACTCGCAGTTTCCCGTGATTTGACTTATATGCCTGCCCATATACGTAGCACCGGCAAGGAAGCTGAATATGAGCCATTTGGATATCTTGTCCAATACATGGAAGTGGCTGGCCCGAGGAAAACGGTGCAGAGGCGGCTGTGCGGAGAGCACATCCAATTCTTTAGTCTTTGCCATTTGCCGTATCGACTTTCCCATGAGATTCTAGACCACTACTCACGGCTCAAATCCTACCGAAGACCGAGCCAGACTACCGGCCCCGAATCCGTTGAAATCCTGCCACCCCGTCGGCGCGCCGGTTTAGTCTCTTGTTGACGACGCCGGAGGAAAAGTCATTCACGACTCACTCACCAAAACAACCCTTGAAGCCAACAGAGAGCGGGCAGAGGGACGAGGAACTCCACGACGACCGTCGGCGAAGCCTGGGGCCCCTGGCCAGACAAGGATTGCCCGGCTTCGGCACTTAACGTCCAGACGGGGCCGCAACCGCCCCATTGCATGTCAAAAGCCTGCAGCTCGTCCCATTTGCCTAGGGCCTCCCCGTTTTTTTCGCTTTTGTTTTTCCTCGCACCTTGACGGACAAGCCGGTGGAGTGGGGACAGAGAGAGAGAGAGGGCCCGGGTTGCGACGAGCTGGGGGGGAGGACGAGTCGCTTAGCTGCGTGGGACTGGACAGGACCCGAGCGGTTCCGTATAGCTCTCCTCTGGCCCCTCGTCTCGTTGGCCCGGTCTCGTGCGGAGATTTCGGCACCGCTGACCTGGTCGCGCCAGCAGACTCGGCAACTCCTGCCAGGTAGCCGCAGTTGAGCGCCATGTCGAGGGGGTGTGAGAGACGGGGCCAGTCGGGCATCTTCCGCGCCGACGTACACGCTCAGCCACGATCCCGGCACGTTGGATTTCGAGAGATACGGGGGGGCAGACAAAGGCTGCTGAAGCATACGCCAAGAAACTCTCTTCGCGGCTTCGCGGTTCCCTCGTACTCGTCACGGCGCACGGGTGAGCCCTGCGCCAAGTCGCTCGTCGTGTACGGACAGGTTCCCACTCTGCGAAAAAGACATTGCTCACGCCGACATGGCAGGAGTGTGCCTCGTGCTCCATGTCCTGCTGAAATACTGTACCGAGATGAATGGCCATGAGCCGGGCCACGGGCGTGCGCGTTTGGCAGCGTCGTCGGGAACCTGATGCCTCCCCGTCCGTCCTTTTCCTCAGCCCAAGCGTGTATGTCAATGACTCTGAGAATCATCCCATCCCTCGGCGTCTCTCTCTCCTCCTCCTCCGTGGCCAGCACCGCGCGCCTTCCCGCCATGGACTTGGCCCTCGGCCTAACACGGGCCGCCGGGCCGGATACTCCGCGCCGTGTCCCGTCCTCCCGGGTCAGCCCCACATGCCGGAATGCAACAGCGGCGGCTTTGCTCGGAGCCGCCCGGCTTCGGTACATGCTCTCCTCCACCTGCGAGGGAAACACGCAGTGCCGGCTAGCTCCTCTCGCTTAAATAAATGGTCATTTCATATCCAGGATCGCGCGACAGCCAACAGCGTCCTCATTTTGACTTCACCAATGGCAAGGTACCCCTGGTCTTGATAGGCTTTTCATTACCCTTCTTGAGGATCGGTGCAAAGAAGCGATCACACCAAGACGACAACTTTTTGTCTGCGCGCGCGTGCGGCCGCTATCATACAACATACAGCTTTTTTTCATACATGCGAGGTGGCGTCGCCGCTCCTCGTTCCTAGGCTTCCAATCCAATGTAGACTTTGAGCAGGGCCATGCTCTTCGTTGATCAAAGCTTGCTCCTTTTCACGTCGTTTTCAAGAGCCGAATCCGTCCTCAGACGCCAGCATTCTTCATGCTATGGCGTATCAACCGGCCAGGTCCTCTTCCGCTAGGCATGGAAATCGTCCGTCATCGTTATAAAGTTTCTTTTGCGTAATGGCCGTCCAAATCGGCTAAAGAGCCTCCGTCTGTAATTGCAGAAATGATGCGCGCAGAAACAAAAATAAAAAGGCTGGTTAGGGAACCTCGGAGATGCGTCAAATGTCTGCTGGCTGGACCCCGCCACGTCGTGCATTAGATGGATTAGCGACGTTTCATGGCTTGCATCCCATCATAATCCCAGTTACGTTTGAGACCCCCTTCGTACACGCTGGCGACAGACTCTTGCCACATGGCCGGAGTGATGAAGTTGGACATGGGCGCGCCAGCCGGGTAGGATGACTGCGCCGGCATCTGCTGTGCGCCGCTACCCGTCAAGTTAGATCCGACACCCTGGACGGCCGAGATGGAGGAGAGTTCTGGCGCGCCTGAGGAGGGTGTCATGTCAATGGAGCCGGTGTGTGCGCTGGACACGGTTGCGTCTGGCTGTGCGGGGGCGCCAAAGGACGTGTTCCACTGCCTGCAGCGCGCGGGTCAGCGATCCTGTCAAGGTGTGTGGAGAGAGCGTCGTGCTTCACGGAGGGTCATTGGCCAGACTTACTCGAATATCCTTGCCGGGTTCCATGTGGGCTGGGGGTTTGACATGGTCATACCCTGCCTCAAGTCGGCGGATTGGCCGTCCTGTGGCATCAGGGTGAGTGACTGCGCAGCCGGAGAGTCACTCTTGCTGTCCCCGGGACCGGTGGAGATCGGCGGTGAGATGGGATGGCTAGGGTAACTGACTGTCTGCGCATGTGGGCTTTCCAAGTGCTGATGATCCAGTGAGCCCAACCGATCCATGGTCGACTGGTAACTTTGCGTTACTCTTGGCGGGCTGGAGTGGACTGACGAGCGCGGGCTCCCATAGGGAAACGACGGCTTAAGAACAAAGGGTTTTCTGACATCTGCAGAGAAAGCCTCGCGGACGGCGTCGATTTGCTTCTGCAGCTCGGGCATTGGCCAAGCCTCCATGACCTTCTCCATAATTCGCATATGGCGAGTGAAGTACTCTTGCGCGTCCGAGTTGAGCTCCGGGTCTGGCGAGACGATGGCGACCTTGAGGGAAACATCGTGATTAGCGCACATATAGCAAGGGGTGGGAGGTGGAGCCAGGGCTGGAAATCAGCAGAGGCGACTCACGAGGTGCAGGACCATGCAGGAAAGTCCGGCGTAGACGGTGAAGCTGAATCCACGCTGCATGGCTTGTAGCCCAGCTAGGCCAAAGGTCTGAAGGGTACCCTCCTGAAGTCTGCAAAGGGCTCTGGCGGCGTTGTAGCAGATCATCATGTGGTGCTTCCACTCGGCCTCGTTCGCCGTCGGGTCCAAGAAGGAGAGTACTGGTCGGTGGTAGAGGATGAGGACGAGGTAGTAGTAGGAGTGCAGGTTGCCAAGAAATGGAGACGGTATCCAAGGAGACGAGCTGTCGGGCGGAAAGGTTATGCTCATGTCTGGTGGGAGATCGGACAGGAACGAGCTGATGCTTTGGCTGAGCTGCTGGAACTCGGGGTCCATTCCCCAATCCTTCTTTCTCTTGATTTTCGTGTATACGTTGCTCATGCGGCCAATGTTTCGTACAAGCCGTGCAAAGTACGTAAAGTTTCGCGATACGATATACTCGCTCTCGTCGTCTCCCGGAGTTTGCACGGGGAGATTGAAGTCGACCGACTCCAATTCAATGGACAAATCATGCCGACCTGAACATCACCTACGTCAGCAATCCATCCACGGACAGAATCGCAAAATGAACACTCAAGGTTGGAGTACTGACCTTGAGGCGTGCCAACCATGATCTCGCAGACGTAGACCGTCTGCCAAATGCGAGTCCGGAGCTGGCACTCGGCTGGGCTCAAATCGCACGGTTTACCGGCCTGGTGATCATCGTAATGCTCGTCCAAGCCCAGGTCCTTGCCCATTTGGACACACTGAATCACCGTCATCCAGGAGCGGTAGTAGTATCCACGCTTCGGAGCGGCCTCGCGGGCCTTGAGTATCATCAGTAGAGCTTGAAGCGTACTCAGTCGAGGGACGTCCATGAAAGAGTCGGCGTGTCCTATTCCGTCGAGTTAGCTATGCGGTGCACTGTGCAAATTTGAGAGCTTCCGCAACGTACTTGAAGCGAGCGCAAGCCATTGTTGTCCCTGCGCGGGATCTTCAGCTAACCGGCCGCCAATGGCGAACATGGCTTCGAGGATCAGGGGGGAGAGTGTTTCTCTGGCCGTATTCCATTGACGATAGAACTGAGCCTTGTCCAAAACAGGAACGTAGGGATGGACTTGGGAGAAGTAGAGGTCGAAGTAATGCAGCGCTGAAGCATCGTCTGGCATCAACTCTGGTGGAATTCGAATCTTGTGGCCCGGGCCAGAGGCGATGGGGGGGAGAACGCCTCCGAAATCGTCATCGTCCTCGACAGCTGGTTGCTCCTGATGGCGGAAGGAATCCTTGTTTCGGAGATACGGAGCTAAATCGGTCGTTAACACAAACGTCAAATCTGTGCGACGAAATAGGAAGAGCACAAACCAGTGCCAAGTTCGTTGACCCTGAGCGTGCCCAGCAAATCGGCCAGGTCCTGTTGTTGATGCGAGTCGACGGAACACGCATCCGGGGAGGAGTCGCCTCGAGGAGCCAGGTGCATTGGGGGCGGCGTGGGAAAGGCATTCGCTGAAGCGTAGGGATGGTGATGGTCCATGACGGAAACGGAGGGCGGCGGGACCGTGGTGTAGTGCATGTTGTGTTGCGAGTCGAAGGGGATGGTTTGGAAAGCCGAGGCGTCGGCATCCGGGTAGGCGGCCTGTGACGAGTAGACATCCCCGTGAGGCTTGGGTACGTGGTGTCCCATGGACAGCTGCTGGAAATGCCCCGAGGGATTCAGTATCGTCTCATAGGTCGTCGAGGTAGAGGTCGAGTCGGCGGAACCGTCATAACCATTGGGCCGAACGCAGTTCAGCTTGAGCCTGATGCAGGCCGAGCATGGCCAAGTGTTTGTCGTGGCGGCATCGCACTTGATTTTTCTTCTACGGCAGCCTTCGCATGCTCTCATGACTGAACCCACGCTGTCAGCCAACACCAAATAACCGTAGGGCGCTCTTTGCAAGTGTCAAACTCACCCTTGAGCCGCTTGTGGCGGTTGTGTTCATCCACAAAGACATAGTCTGTAAAGACGGCGGGAGTCAGCTACAGGGCTGGTCTGGCTCGTCTTCGCTCTTCTCTGCCACCGGAGAACAAGAAGAGGCTGGTGCGATGGCTGCTCGGTTGAGACTCACTCTTTTGCGTCTCCCGCTGCGGGTACTGCTGGGGGATGAAGGGAAAGGAACCCATGTGGGCGGTTGGATTGCTAGACAGATCTTGGGGTAGGATGCGTCGCACAGCGGAATCGTTGGACATTGCGACAGCCAAAGCTGATGCGGGCGAGTCTTGTCTCGGACAAGGGGCTCAAAAGTTGGGAGAGTTGGCAAAGCCGCCAGAGGCCAATCGACGTCGCAAAGAATCTCGGTCAGTCAACATGAAGCTGCCGGGCCAAGCTAGCTGTCTTTCGACTCGAGAGGACGTTTAGTTGATGACGACCGAGCACGTCGGACAGGGTCGGACGAGCTGAGGCAAGACGAGCTCTCGGCGCGAGTGTGAGAAGGACGATGAAGTAACCGGCCGAAAAGAAGGCGATGATGCCAAGGCGGGGGAATCCGGCAGCCGCAGGACGACGGCCAGGATCAAATCGCACTCGCCGACGACGATGCTTGGTCGAGGAACCAATGAGCTTGCCTCTGACCTGGGTACGGCCAGACGAGGGGTGTGACTCGTGAGTGAGGTCGCCGGGGCTGGATAAGTTACTGTACACACTTTGCTGCGAGGCAGACACACTCGAAGGCCGGGCTGATGTGGACTGAAAGGTACGTTGCAGGTCCGGCAGGGTCCGATTCTGTCTCTCGGCCTCGATGAGGGGGATGATATTCCGTGAGGAGCAGGCAGGCCCGAGAGGGAGGGGGAATGAATACTTATTCTTTTTGTGCTTCCTTTTTCTGTTATTCCTGTCGACGTACTTTAAGCCTCACACCCCTTGGCCTCTGTGTTCTGGAGAGGGGACTAGCGTAGCCGCAGCTGTGCGATTCGCGCAGAGGCAAAGCTGGCGAGGGTCAAGAGGCCGAATGATGAACTGAGATGGGCCGCGCTGTCAGGCCAGGGGGGTGGCGCTATAAGGTGAATTGCTGCACCAGCAAGCTGTGGGGGCCTGGGGGCCTGGGCTTATGTAGTGGCAATGATGGAATCTATCGACGCTCCACTCTGCTGGTGATGGATGCTTCAGGGGATGGGCGGACGGGCGGATGGGTTGGAGAAGTCTCCATGGTCTTTCGGGGGTGGTGGGAGGAGGGAAATGGATGGATGGATGGATGGATGGATGGGATGCAGCCCATCTCCAGGCAGTTGGAGCCGGGGAGTTATTACTGTACGTACTGGTACAGTCAGTGGGAGAGGCTCCTCAGGCACCAATTTGTGTGCCTTGCAACTTGCTCATTGTATTCTGCCCAGACAGCATCAGCAAGAGCCCAGCCATAATGTGCCGCGGACGCGAGTCGTTGCGCGGTGAACATGAACCTTGTTTACGCATCAAGAGGCAAAATCTCTTGTGCTACAAAAGACGGAGAGCGCGTGTCGCACTTGACAATCCCGACCGGCCCTCGGCAAGTCTTGTGGCCACGGCTCTCTTTTGATCATCGTTGGCACTCGTGCGGCCATGATCCGATTCTCTAGGTTGGGCTCGGGCCGTGTATCTACAGTACAAAGCAAAGACACAAAGAGAGATGGTGGAGGGGCGGAAACCGTTGGACAAGGCCCGGAAAGCCACCTCCACAACGGCTTCTGCTCTAGGGCAACTTTGTCCTCGGCTCCCGATGAGTCGGTGGCGGAGTGGAGAAAGAGACGTCGATGAACAACTCTCACCATGGCGGAAAATGACACCGAGAGAGCGCTCCAGCAAACGCCGTTGCTGCCGCCGACAATGGACAATGACGACAGTGACGGCATGCTCGATCTTCATGCGGAGGACCGGTCGTGATAATGGCGTCGGCGGGATGCCTGTGGCGGTGACTCTTCGCAGGTAGGGCACACAAGGGCACGCTGCGGTACGTACTGTGACGAGAGGCTACCGCGGGAGCAACGGCATGGACAGAGGGCCGCGCTGGAGCAGCCTCTCCATCAGTGACGGGATGGTGGAGACCATCAAGTTGGCCGGCTTCTCTTTTCCTCCCTCTCTCTCTCCAGTTTGCTCTGTTTGCCGCTGTCCGAACCCCCCGGGTGCCAAGGTATCGACGACTCGTACCTGCGGCACATGAATGTGCCAGTCGGACCAAAGGGGAGTGGTTGGGGGTGGGGGTTGTCAAGTCCAAAGCCCAAGGTATCCTATAGTACTCCTACCTACACGAAACTGTACTTCGTACAGCATCTCGTCTTTTTTAACGTTGGCTCCAGTGACGAGCCCATTTTTATTATCCTCATGCACTTTTTGATCTTATTATCATCTAGGACCCCCGTTCCCTGTCACTCTGCTCGTCTCCCTCGACCGGAGCCGTATGTTTTTATGCGCCTTCGCCTTGTCGTTACCCTCGGTCCGCTCGACGAGTTCCTCGGTGATTGTCCGTCTCTGCCACAAGGGCAACACTCGACGAGTCCCTACCAACGACATGCTTAGCCAAAAGACTACGTCGTCTGGCACATGACATGCTGCTGAGCTGTGGTTAGCTGCTCGGCAGATGATGCAAGCAAGGTGTCTTCCGTGCTCTCCCTCTTCAGGCACACACATACAGTGCTGTGCGTGGCAGACCCTGCACAATCCCTCTCCCCTGCACTTCGTACTTTGACGCAAGGGATCCAGCAGCAGACTCAAAGTGCCGCTCATCCGCGCCCTGGCAAAGGTCCGCATCGTCTGGTTGTGGGCGTACCGGAGCTGCACATACGTACATGGGCACATGCGCGTTGCATGTACGATGCCCATTTTGTGATATGGGCAGATACCCTATCTCCCCGCAACTATACATGGACTTTTTGGTATACTGCGCATGGCAGGCAGGCAGACATGCATGCGCGCACCCATCATTCATACGCGAGAGCTCCGGATGCCACACTGGACGTGCGTGCCTCGTGTAACACCATGGACTCGATGCCGAAGCCGCCACCGTTTCGTTTATCCTCCCCGGGTCGTGTCAGTGTGTTGCATCAGACGCTATAAAGACGAGAGCCGAGCCTTTTCCCGACCGGCGCCGACCCGCCCACGATATGGGATGACGGTTGGCTGGGATTGGCTGCTGCTGCTGCTCGCTTCTCTCCTCGTCTCCTCTCGCGGAGGCAGCCGTCAGCCCTCCCATTGCGCCTTGCTGCAGCGAGCATACTCGCTGCTCTGGACAAGACATGCACGTTGGTGACGACCGGTGACGCAGGCAGCCATGAGACATGAGCCCCTGTGTTACCTGAGGCGCTCGTTGGTAAAGCGCATGCATGGTCGCGCGCACACGGGACAGCTGAGTGCGGTGCTCTGCATGCGCATGCGTGCTTGATGCATGCTGTGCTGCGTACCGAGTACGAAGAAAGGCCTTATCTGTCCCAGCATTCTGTCTCGTCAGGCTTACTTGGTTTACATGTACGTCTGGTGCTTTGTCCGCTTGCACCAGCCCTTGCCCCGACCGCGAATACACCGAGCTAGGCTTATAGTACTAGAATAGAGTGTGACCTAGGCTTTCGGACAAGATATGTGCCAAGAGACAAGATCGATGGATCGCCGAGACTTCTCCAGTGCCAACATCTTGCGCACGATGGCCAATGAGGCAGTGCGAGCCCATGGAGGAGACTGGCTGGTTCGTGCCGAGAACAGCAGTCAGGTGTGCTCCGGGGCCAACAGCCCTATACTTAATTTGCAATATAGGTAAGGGAGGCTTTCCCTGGCTCTTGTATGGAACCCGTGGGCCACGGGGCTTGCTGTGCGAGACAGTTGCAGGTGCAGCAACGTAATCTCTACGTAAGAATTGGGGGCACACCTCTGCGAGGCATCGAGCTGGACACCAATCAAGACCAAGAGAGGGCACTCTTGACTCTTGATGAAGCTTGCACAGGCAGGTCTGGCCCAGGCCGTTCCAGCCCCTTGGTATCGAGGGCTCGCACAAAACCCGTACTGTATTCGAAACTGCAGTAGGCAGGGCTAACAGGGTAGCCAATGTTAGACAATTCAAGAGGGCCAGGCCGTTTGTTTAGTGTGCACAGGGGTCCCCACGGCGTCCAAGGATCCCCCGTCCGCATGTGAAAATGAGCACGCGACCAAGTAGATCTCGGTCCCCTCTGGACGCTAGGCCTGTTTACAGCTTGGCCGCCAAGTGACCATCTTCAGTCGCGGCTTGCCGATTGGTGCAGGGGCCATGGTCCACCAGGGCTCCCGCTCGAATTATCAAAGTCCCTGGGCTCTCGGAGCTTCGACCCGCCGCCAAACTCAGATCCGGGTCAAGTCGGAGCGCAGCTAGTCAATATTGCGTACAATAGAGAATATTGTACTTCCCAGGGTGTTGCTTCAGTCGGCATCGGCGGGTAGCGACGGGGCGGTTGACATCGAAAGTCTTGATGTGGCCAAGGGGCATCCGGGTCGTCGCGCTAGGCTGAGACTGCACCACAATGCGCCGGGCCACGTCCCCTGCCAGAATAGCCGCGGTCCCCAAGAAAATCCGACTGCTATTGTCCGATGGCAGGGAACAGGAGGCGTCGCAGGCTCCAAGCAGCAAGCAAAACATGACAGCAGTCCCGCAGCATCGTCGCGGCCCCCTCCGCACATCCGATGACGGCAGCGCCCCGTATTCGACGTGCACTGTACAGATGTCTGTTGATACATGCCCGCAATGGAGGCTTTTGCCTGGGCTCGACAAAAGGACCCGGCCCGAGATGCCATGTAATACCTGCAGTTGGCTGGGTCAATTGGTTCCGTTGCGGAGAGGCTCTTGCAACTGTGCTGCCCGAAAGGTGGCACCCGGTGCTTTTTTTATAATTTCTTCAGTTCGATTATGCACCTGGAGGCCCAACGGCCAGGAAGGCACGCGCTGCAGGCTGATTCTGCACCAAAGCAGGAGGCAAAAAGCAACGGTCGCAGTAGTGGCAGGTGCAGACTCGCAGACTTGCAGTACGAATAGACAAGGGGTGGCGCGAGGGTCCCTCCCCCCCACGAGGCGCTGTAGAAACTGTACCAACACCTGGACCGCGATTTGCGTAAAAGGAGCAGGGGAGCAGGCGGGGCTCCAAGGGGTCAGCATCGTTGGCTGCAGTGGATTTTCATGGTCCCCGAATCGCTGACGCGGCAGCCAGACGAACCAAGGCATCGCGGTCGATTGCGGAATGCAAAAGGCGGTGGTCAATCAAGGCCAATTCTTTTCATAACCTGTAACCTTGCTGCCTTGAGGCCATACGCAGTAGCCCTGCGTACTTGCAAAGATAAACTTCTGCTGCATGCCCAGTCCCGACGCGCCGACATGGCGTGCGAAAAAGTATGGATTGTTGGCCCCTTTAGGTAACGGCTTTTGACAGTCCAACGGCGTCATTCGACATGCACGCTTCGCCACCCAACACTGCTGCAGACATTCTGTACCGTGTCTAGCGTACGACTCTGAACCAACAGCAGCCTCGTACCCTGCTCTGCCATAATACGGCGCCATGGGTACCTCGCGACAGTGCAAGCGACGGATGCGACGGACACACCCGTCGTGTTGGATCGAATCGGGCAATGCTCGCTGCTTCTCCCACTCTGCCCTTCCAGGGTTCCGGGGTTTCGTGAGCGTCCTTTGGGCGGCCGGGGCCTGCGCGGAACCTCGAAGCGGAGCCCTCTGGAGCTGCAAGACACGTTACCTGTGGTTCGAATGACGGATAGACGTACGGCTCCTCGGTACCGAGGCCGACATTGACGGCCGCCGCTGCGTGACGGGCAGCGGGAAAGGCTTGGACAAGTCCAACCCCTGCGCCATCTGCTGCTGGTGGAGCACGGCCGGCCGCGTACATGACGAGATCTTGGAAGCCATCGCAGTTCGCATCAGGCGCTCCATTGTCGCCTGTTCGTCGGGGAAATGTGACGAGTGACAATGCCCAGGGAGCCCACTCGCATATGTATTGCGTCGTACAGCAGAAAGGACGAATACGGCATATAGAGTGCATCTGACATGCGCCAAGTTCCATTGTCTGTCGCCATCTCACCTGTCAAGTCGGCCATCGGTTCCCACAGCCCTCTCGTTTGGGCCCGTTGCATGGCCTATATCCGCGGCAATCCACGCGTCCCTGGAGCGGGTGGCTGGTCCGGACCTTACGGGCGTGGGCAATAGCCTTTTGCTTGGTCTTCGTCCCGTCACTTGGCTTCCCGCATTTTTTGTCTGGGGCTCCAAGCCTTTTGACAAGGAGAATTCTCCTTGAAGACTGCCGAGCCAAGCACGAGCGTCTCCACTTCTGACGCCAAGGGACCCCATATTGCCCCCAACTCTATTGTCGTTAATGAGATGCCATGATGCGGTCATCATCTCACTGTTGGTGGTGCCATCATCTTCTGATGCGCCTTTGCGTCGTTATCTCTGTCGTCCCACGACCGTCGACTTTTGGATGTTTATTCCCGCATGTTGCCTTACAATCTCTCCACCGAAGCCTCGTCGGGGGTATTCGCACCATGGGTACGCAGTTTCTTCTGATGCCTCTGCCGTACAAGTAGCCGGCATGAGAAAGTGTAGCCCACCTCTCGGATAGGTCCCGAGAAACAAAAGCACCCATGATGTCGGCATTCTCAATGTGACAAGTTCAATTCATTGCGCCAGACTGGTCGGAGACTGCCTCTCGGCACAGGCTAGTTACCTCGCAACATTCGCAAGCTCAATCCCGAGCGTGCATAAGCCAGGCACGGGTGTCGTTCTAGAGCCAAGGGTATGGGAACTTGGTCGGTCATCCCACACTCGATCCCCTTTCAAATGTCAGTACTTTTCGTAACAAGTTACGGTCAGGGCTAGCCTTGCCGTGATGAGCATGGGCTGGGACCCGCGGGACGACTTGGCGCTTCCAAAGTATCGGTGCAGCTCGTAAGCTCTCCAAGGCAATACCTGATTTTACCTTTGGCCGGCATATCGGATTGCCTTGCCAAAGCGTCAATCGAACATGGACAAAACGAGTCTCTCCAGTCGGGCAAACGTCCATTCATTTGTGACTGTCGTGTCTCATTGGTTCTTGTATGGGCTCCAACATGTACCGGCTTATGATGAAACGAGCCAAACACGGCGGCACGTATAGGATCCTTGGGGAACAGCTTCATCTAGAGCCGTTCGTTCCCGGGGCATTGGCATGTCTGCTGTGCTCCCTGTGCTTCGGCCCTTCGGGACGACGACAAGACCAGGGGTAGTAATTCCCGTTCTCAAGCCGGGCCCATACAGTACCGGACATGCAATAGCCGCCAAAAGCCGCGCGCGCAACGAGCATCCCGAAAGCTGGAAAGCACTTGGTCGTTCTGCACCCGGTCAGTTACGGGACCTAGGTGGAAGAACAACAAATACTCCCCTTCGAGCTGACGGGTGGAGACGAGCTCCTCGAACCGATTGTATTGTGCCAAGAACAGAGACAACACAGGCTACAACCTCCGCTTTGTCGCCATATCGGAGTTTTGGCGATGCCGCTAATTGCTCGGTAAGCCTCGGGATCTTTGCACCTATGAAGATCCTTTTGTCAAACTAGGATGCATGCTGAGGCATACCGTCTAAGCCCTGATGTAAGCAAAAAGTGCAACTGTCGATCATCGTGCGTTGCAGGGTTTCTTTTGGTCCTTGGAGCTACAAGCAGGTCGGCGACGTCTTTGCTCACGTGCCCACCCGTCTTTGCGATGCCTGAGGCTCAATATCGCATGGTGCCTTGCGGCCTCAGGTAATAGCCACTGGCCAGGCATCCTTTCAGCCTCATGTCACTGGCAACTGCGTAGCCGACTTCTGGCTGCATTACACGTCTCAACGACCTATCTCACCAACTGCACTCCACCTCGCCTGCTTCCGGTGCCCGTGAGTCTAAACCTCGGCATTCCCTGTGTTACGAAGACCGATTTCGCCCTCTTTTCGAGATGGTGCGAACATAGATGACGACCACGGTGTCGAGCGGGCCGGGGAGCCGGCAGACATTTGTTCAAGTGCCCACGTCCCAAAGGTGGATCGCGACCCCCCGATGCCGGTCCGGCGCGAGATCTCGACGTAGGGCCAGGATCCAAAGCTCTGCGGCATGCTGCTACAGTAGGAGGAGCATGCAACTGCTGCGTCCACCCTTGATAAGGCAGCGCAGCGGGGCCGCCCAGAGGCGCCTGGAGCCTAATCGCGCAAGCATTGGTACTCCTTGATCCATTTCGGCTCAAACATGCCAGAGTGTGACTCTGACAAGGCAGCGAGGTCTTCTTGGCACGCTTCTAGGGGTGGAACATGGCGTCGCCAAACCGAGAAAGTCGTCCAACAGCAAAGACGCCTGTCGCTGTCGTTCGATTCGAGTCAAGCGCAGAGCGTCACTGGATGACACCAAACTCGACCACTTGGTATTTGAGATTTACTACAAGCGAGGACCCACGAGATGAGAGTTTCTCACTTCTCTGGGCAGTGGCCATATGTACTCGGGTTGCATCCGGTGCAAAGTACTCCGTACACATATTCTCGAATCCCAGGCGACGCGATGCAAGGCGACGCAATGCAAGTCGCTGCGCTCCATTTTTGTGAGCTTTGCTTCGTACATGCAGCAGGTAAGTAGGTAAAGTAGGTATGTATCTATCTACCTGCATGGCTAGGCATCCAACTTGCCCATGCTAGTACATCGTCATCAGCCGCTCGAAACGCAGGACGCAACTTGTCGCATGGAGCATGGATAAGCCTTATTTGGGGCCCCGCCAGTCTTCACGTGTCAAGGCGACCAAGTCAAGTTGTCAGGCGATCCCACGCTCCGAATTCGGGTCACAGCTCGTGTGCCGAGGCTCAATGGTTTCCCCATTATTGTCCGAGATACAGTACTCTGACGTGTCGCAGGATCACATCAGCTACACGTTGATCAATATACCCCTGGGTCCGAGTGCCTGCCGTCTTCACACCTTGTTATGAATGTGTCTTTTCTGTCTAACCGTAGATTGACGCCGTTTTCAGGATCTCCCCTGTTGGGCAAGTTCCAAGACTGCCGGACGACCTTCTATTGAAGGCAAGACCCCCTGGACCCCAGACTCTTGCGTCAACTCACGAGCTACCCAGTGCGCTAACCCTGGGGCTCGCTTGTAAGGGTGGGCAGTCCTGCAAGTGACAGGCCGACATTGCCCAACGCTTTGTCCGCTCTGACAGGACGGTTTCCAAACAGGATTGATGTCGCATCTGGACCACGCGAGAGCTTGAGCTTGGACCAGCCCCCGTTGCGTGGCCCTGTCCCGTCAAAGTGTGGGTACAAGAAAAGTCGCGGCCTCTCGTTTCCTCCGCGAGGCAACAGAATCGGCGCCACCCTCGAGCGAGCCTTATTCGACATGATTGCGATTTATGCGGTGTGAGAGGTTAGATCAAGGGGTCCCGGGCTACGGCTAAGTAGTCGAAGTATCGCAGGAATCCAGGCATCAAGCTCTTCATCTCGGCAATTCGCGGCATCTATGAAGTACGAAGTACGCGTCTATTCAATTTGAGATCGTCGAGAGAGCGGAGCTAATGCTTGAAGAGAGTGCGCCGTTCGAGAGCTAGCAGGGTAAGCTGGTCTAGCTTGTTTGGCCTGCAATTGCAACTCGGTCTGGGTTTAACACGAGAATGTGATGAACCGGCAGCAGTCCGATTCTTGTCATCTTCTCATTTGCTGGTCTACCCAATATGCAGCTCTGTCAGCCTGGCCTCACCTGAAAGTGATGTTTCATATTGATGTCGGGGTGGCTCCGAGCGGATTACTCTTCTTCCTCGGCACGTAGTGCACAGCAGCGCAAAAACGGCGCTCGAGCTCCAGATCGTCCTCACAATGGAGGGCAACTATCGAAACTATCGACTTACAGTCGCATAAACTGTTACTCAAGAGGAGCCTTAGTTGGCGGATGCCGTCTCGCATAAGGCGCCGTTGACAGCAATTCCGGGGAAGCCTGAAGGTTCGTCTCGGCTTAGACCCGCCTTACATGGACATGCCTTACATGGACATGGGGGCGTGGTCGAACGAGCGCGGCTGTCGGCATGAGGGCAACTCCCTACCAGCGATGATAGGTTTGATAGTCCGGAGGATCGCGACGGTCAGTGATTAACCACGTTATACCAGTTCGAGGAACGAGCTCCGACCAGTCGCGAACGTCTCTCGATTCAAGTCGAGAGAGAGGGATGCCGGCGCGTGGCGTCGACAAGCGACATGGCGCAGACTTCTAGCCTTCTTCCAGAAGATGCAAATGTCGCAAAGTGTGCGGCTTGCGGTAAGACCTACGTAGGCATCCCGCATGCATCCCTCGAGGCATGGCATGTATGCAGGGGACCATGCGGCAAAGTCGCCGGCGTCACTGAGACGGACAAGGTGTCGGGGGACGGGAGCCGCGTGCGTCGCATTGCAGATGCTGAGATGCCTCACCTGGCTCGACCAGCCCCTGCTCCGAGTTCCAACAAGGGGCCCACGCATCACACAATGCCTCGAGGTTGGAGAACTTGCCTTGCACGTCGCAGTACAGAATTCGTACTCGGGACCAGCAGGTACAGCATGAAGCACAACAGCTGCATCGTTTGACACGTGCTCTCGCTCTCCGACTGCACGTCGTCGATGCAATGCAGTGGCAGATTTGCTCCTGTCTGCCGCGCAACGACGACACGATATCGGGCGGAGTTGGACTCCGGGTGAACGGGTTGCTTTGCGACGCCTATCCCTGCCATGGATAAGGGTTGAGCCCACAGGAGATTGATCATCTCTGAAGATTAATCCGTCATGCACACGAGCCAACGACTTTTGCGTTTGCTCCAGCGAGGTACCCAAGGTATTTGCTTTATCGGGGAAGCGCATGTCGCCGCCATCCGAAGCAATCGTCCGAGCACTTACCCGCGACCCGCGAAGCGCGCTCCCTAGCTTATGGTGGGGAGTGGCGCATCTGGAGAACGCTAGCCCAGTGGCCGTCCAAGGCGGCATGGACGAGACAACGTGAACCTCCTTGAACCTTGATGAGAGAGGCCCTGGCCGGAATCACATTGTCGAGCTTGATGTTGGGAACTCTTGTTTCCTTGTTGGTCTTCAAAGCGAAGCCTGCAGGTTTGGGACTGCCGCCTCTTGGATCCTCCATCTCCGTGACTATGCAAAGGCGGCTCCTCCTCTGTCGATCCTGGCTGGGTCGGTGCTCGTGATGCAACGTGGAGACTGGAGACTTTGCCCCTGGGCTAGAGCCAAGTCGCGCGCTTTCCCGAAGGTATTCCGCAGCCACCTCGGCTTTCGACGCACCTTTGGGGCGTAGTCTCGAGGCTGAGGCGCTCGGAAATTTCCGAGGCGGCCAAAGTCTCGCAGAGCTTGCTTCATCGTGTTCGTCCGATTGAAGTCGGGTCCCAAAACAAGGCTGCGAACTGTGTGTTTTGACAGGGACCCGGCCTGTCATGAAGCTGCACATGAGTCGCCCTCCTTGGTCGTCTGCAAAAGGGCAGACGAGGACGGTCCAATTCCCGTCACCTGCGGCTTGTGCGGGGGCAACGCTGCCTGCCGCCTCCCCCACCAAACAAAGCCGCGGGGCTGCACCAAGCACGCCCGCATTACTAATTGAAACCCGGCCAAAAATCCTCCGTTTCCCGGGGTAGGCGGTTTTTTTCTTACCCACCACCACTTGCTTTCCCGAGTCAAGCACGACCGATTGCCCTGACATCTCGACAATCCAGCCACTGTGATCAGAACCAGGATCACCAGCAGTCGCTTGCAGGCCCCTCTTGCCGGTGTCCCCTAACCCCCCACTACTCGTGCTTCTCGACTTTGCTTCTCGTTCATTCGCATCTTTAGCTTGCGCCGTCGCAACGTGACACTTCTACACCCCCCAGCCGAGCCACTCCTGTGGATCGAGTTCCCGAGATTGCGACCCAGTCTGCCTACGATCCAGCTGCGACCATGGCTGCGGCCGCCCTTGACAATGCCAATCCAACCATCTTGAGCGCCTCCCAGCTGCCGACGCGTCTCAAGAAAGCCACGCCACGCCACGGTCCCGACACGAGATACGACGACGTCATCCTATCGCGGCCTTCGTTCCTGTCGCGCCCATTCTGCGATGCGCTCACCGCCTGGCCTCTTGGCGAAGCTGCCGACAGCTTGGACGTCGCAGATGCCATAGACGAGCAAGAAATCTATGGTATGTACAGCCCTCGCTACGTTCCGGCCGCATCCCTTCCAGGCTACCCTTGTTGCGCGCGAGATACTGACCTGTTATAGATCTCATTTCTACCATTTCAGACCCGGAGCATCCGGTATCGCTCGGCCAGCTGTCCGTCATCAATCTCCCCGACATCCACATCACCCCTTCTCCCGCTCTCGGAGTGCCGGACCCAAACACCATTGTGCAGGTTTCGGTCGAAATCACCCCTACCATCACCCACTGCTCCCTCGCCACCGTTATCGGGCTCGGTGTCAGAGTGCGTCTAGAGCAGGCCCTTCCGCCCAACTATCGCGTCGACGTCCGCTGTAAAGAGAATACTCACAGTCAAGACGACCAGGTGAACAAGCAGCTCGGCGACAAGGAGCGCGTCGCTGCAGCCCTGGAAAATGATACACTAAAAGGGGTGCTCGACAAGATGTTGGAAACCTGCGCTTGAGTTGACATTGACGAATGCGTAACTTGAGTTTGTGGTCAATATTATTCGCCGACGCACCATTGCTCTCGGATTGTGGCGTGAGCTGTGGAACGGCGGACCAACACTCCTTTGACTACAGCATCACTGACTCGAAAGTGACTCTCCAATGTGTCGCGCGTGACCTCGGCGGATATTGGCCGCCGTTGACGCCCTCGGCCAACTTCTTCACGGCAGGGTCGGATCGTGAGAAGCGGTATCCTGCAATGACGAGTGTCCCGCTGGGTCCATTGCAACTGAAAAATGGATGGGAACAATCGGACTGGAGTTTGGGCGATCGACTGCCGACAAAATTCCGGGGTACTGCTCAGTCGGGCCGGGACCGGGGCGGCGATCCTATTGCGACGCGGGCAGCACGCCCTTGGCAGGCTTGGCATCGCAAGTTATCGCAGACATGGCCTCATACAGCTATTGCATGTTGTCGCGAGCTAACTGAATGGACAACTCAGGCGGGGCCGAGGATTCGCATCCCCAGCGTGCGGCCAACAAGGAAGCTGCTTTCAATGCGACCTGGTTGTGTCGATGAAAGGACTCGGCAGGGTTGAGCCCGAGCTAAGCTTGGCAGAGGAAGCAAGGCATTGCCATTGGGCACTCCACGACACTAGACGTTTGAAGACAAGCATTCGACAATGATTATGAGTGGCCTGAAACTTTGCGTCCTCCACCGAGAGAAAGTCCGGACATACTTGAGCCAATTACAACCCAAAGACTACGAGGCTGTTTAAGAGTTTATGCAAGTTCTTTTGGTTCAGAATCAGGTGTAAGAACGTTGAACGTCTGACCCTTTACCTGAGACACGACGGGCGATTCGGAGGTTTTTTCTTCCAAATGACGTCGCTCGGAGCTTTTCGAACCGTCCCAAGACCCCGGCTACGGGCGAACGGAACGGGACGCTGGGTCTCTGCCGGGCCCGAGACACGGCTTTTGTCGAGGGGCCATGTCCATTAGGGAGCCAGGCCCGAACTGCCGCCGCTTGGAACTGAAGACGGTGCCGCGATTCTGCATGTCGGTGGTTCGTGGCGCCAGATTTGCCGGCGGGAGCGCCATCTGCGCGCCTCGTGGGCAGACTCGCGGCGCAGCGGAAGATGGGCATGTCGGCAACCGGCACTTGTACGGTGCGCCGTGGTCCACTGCCGACCCGCTCTGTTTGCCTGCACATTGCCAATAGACGATTACCAAGACTTGGAAAGTCATTCACAATCAAGATATTCAAGAACAGACGTGTCTCATAAAGTAAACTATATACAAGAAATACGTCGTGGTATCGCGTTTGAATGCTTATGCGCCAAATCCAAAACCACGCTGCTCATGCCGCCTGCCTGAGAATCACCTCGGCGGCCTTCTCGGCCACCATGTACGTCGACACGGCGGTAAAGGTGCCCGGGATGCGCGGGTAGACGGAAGCGTCGACGACGCGCAGGCCGGCGACGCCGCGGACGCGGAAGTCGGAGTCGAGGACGGCCATGGGGTCGCCGTCGGCGCCAATGGGGCACGTGGACGAGGCATGGTGGCCCCAGGCCGTCGTCCTAATGTACTCGTCGAGGTCGGCGTCGGACTGCACGGCGGCGCCGGGCAGGACCTCTTGGACGGGGACGAGCTGGCGGTGGAAGGCGTCGCGAGCGAGGCGGATGGCCTCGCGCATGGCGCGCAGGTCGGGCTCCGGATCGCCCGAGCCCGTGTTGAAGTAGTTGTACGTGATGGCCGGGACGTCGAGCGGGTCGGCCGACCGCAGCTCGACGGTGCCGGCGCGGTTGCGCGGATGGCCTTTGAGCACGGTCCAGGTGAAGGCGTCGTGGCGGGCCGTGATGTCGACGCTGTAGCCGGGATAGTAGCCGCTGAAGCTCTGGGGCCCGCCAAACCGGGGAGCCGTTGGACGTGTAGGCGCCGCGGTTCCCGAGGGCCAGCAGCGGCGGCTCCTCCCACCGGTGCAGGCACGGGTCCGTCTGGGCGTCGGGCCCAAAGGTGCACCCCTTGAGGGCGGCGAAGTCGGTCGGCAGGCGGCCCTGGACGGCCACCTCGTAGTGGTCCTGGAGGTTGGCGCCGACGCCCGGCAGGTCCTTGACGAGGGGGATGCCGAAGCGCGCGAGCTCGGCCGCGGGGCCGACGCCGCTGAGCTTGAGGATCTGGGGCGAGTTGTAGGTGCCGCCGGCGACAATGACTTCGCGCCGCGCCGTGGCCGAGCCGGGCTTGCCGGGCCCGGCCGACCTCGAGCGCGGGCTGGCGCGGTACAGGTAGGCGCCATCGAGGAACTCGACGCCGGTGGCGCGCGGCTGCTGGGTGCCCGCGGGCGTCGTCTCGTTGCCAAAGAGGACCCTGGTGACGTGGCAGTTTGTGCGCACGTCGAGCGGGAAACGCTGCGAGCCGTCGGGGTTCTTGGCATCGCGGACGGCGACGATGAAGTCGCGTGCGCCCGCACGCTTGCCGTCCTGCGCGGAGATGGGCGTCTGGAAGTAGCCGCCGTAGCGGTCGCGGGACGGGGCGGCGGCGTTGGCGTCGCCAGCAAGGACGTTGACGAGGTTGATGACGGTATTCGTCACGTTGCCGAGGGCAAAGGTGCCGCCGAGGATGAGGCTCAGCAGCTGGGGGTCCTTGAGGGCCAGCGTCAGCGGCGCGTGGTCCGTCGACAGCCAGCCGTCGAAGCCGTGGCCCGGCCCGGCCAGCAGCGGCAGCAGGTAGCGGTTGTGCTCGAGGCGGGCAAAGTGGGCGCGCATGCGGTCGGCCGACCACGAGGCGTCGCCCGTGAGGCGCGCAATGTCGTCAAAGTCGGAGCGGTGCGCCGTCGGTCGTCTCGTACGTCGTCTTGAAGTCGCGGGCCTGGCGGGCGTCGTCGGCGTAGTGGCGCACAAAGAAGTTCCAGGCCAGCGCCTCGTCCTCCGACGCCTTTGCGGAGAAGGCCGGCACCGTGACGTTGACATTGGCGCCCTGGTCGTCGCCCGCGTCGATGAGAAGCGTCTTGTGGCCGGCCAGGGCCAGTCTCGCAGCCAGCGGACCGCCGCCGGCTCCCGCGCCGACGACAATGTAGTCGTAGCCCGTGAGCTCGACAGCGGCGACGGCCGACGAGGCCAGAGTCAAGGCCAAGCCGAGGCGATGCCACCACCGCATGGCCGCGGTTTCCTTGTTCGGACGGTACTTGGTACTTTTTTTCCCCAACAGTTTGCAGCACGTGACTGCCTTCGTCTCCGCCAAGGGGGTTGCCAGAATTGCCTAATCGGGTAACTAGCTGTTTCTTTTCTTTTTCTCAGTCTTCTAGAACCCGACGCCGCTGAACGACTTGGTCACAGAAGCCGCGAAATGCAAATTGCCGAATGAGAAACGAAATACCCCATTTGACTCTGGATATCGAGGAAGCCAGGATGCGGTGACCCAACGTACAAGGGGTCCGGAGAATCGAGTCGTGGGCCAGGACAAGCCGAAGCTACCTGCGGTCGGCCGTCATCTATTTATCCCAATCTCCACGCCGAACCACTCCTCTCTGTCTCTCCTACGAAGTATACTTCGTACATATTGTACCGAGCTCTTCTCGCCTCGGCAAATGTGGCCCTGGCATCCGTGCCTCCACCGCCGCCGTGCGGACCAATATCCCCATCTCGAGCACCCGCCCACTCCCTTACCTCTCACCTGCGTGTCTTAAAGCCAAACAGGCAGCCAGGGAGAGGCATGCCTTGCTCGAGATGGAAGGCCAAGCCCCTTTGTACCAAATGGGCTGTCCATCCGGCCCGGGCCTGCCCCCACTCCAGGGCGTGTGTGGGTGGACGGGCGGGCGGACGGGCAGGGAGCGGAGAAACGAGGAATTGTACGCCGAATCTCCATCTCTGTGTGCATCTACAGTGCATCATCTGCGCCTCTCTTTTCAGCTCCTCGGCAAGGCCCAGGGGTTTGTACAGCACAGTATGCACATCATTGGTCCAATCGCGCTTCGTGATGCCCACTTGCAGACAAACCCAGTTTCACCAGTCTTTGGTCGGTAGCTTCGTATCGAGCGCCGCCTGAGTACCAGAGTTGTCGTATTCAAGGCGACCAATCCTTCTCGACCCTTGGCGGCGCAAAAGAACCAATTTTCGGAATGACCCCTGGGCCAGAGGCACTGCATACCTCGTATCACTCTCACACAGCATGGGACGCAAATCTCGCGATTGGGAATTTCACGATTGACAATACTTCCTTGTCTCTCTTGCGCAGCTCTCGTCGGCCTCGTCGGCACATCTTCAACTCTCCGTACCTTGCATGCGCCGACATGCAAGATCGGAGTAAGCTCGCCCTGTCGGGTCCCTGCGCCGGGCCGAGAAGGGGCAAAGAAACGAATGGAAATTAGGTACGGAATGCAACGGGAGCCCCCATGTTCACGTGTCGTGGTGGCCGGTCGAGATGAGGATCTCCTATCCAAGCTCAAGGATGGCTGTTCAGGTCAGGCAGAGTTTCTCTTTTGAGATGATGGCCTCTCTGCAAGCTTCCTTTTTTTCTCTGTGGAGCCAACGTCCAGAGTTTAAATGGTAGGGATAGCGTCGGTAGTAGTCGACTGCCGTGTCTGTGCTCAACATCTAGATCAAGACCAACCGAGCGCCATCATCGGCCTTTCGTCTCGGCCGTCATCTTTGGGCCGACGGGCATCTTACTCCTCAATGCAACCCAATCCCGTCATAGTGCTGCTCGGGTTAGCTTTCCATGGCCGCAGCCATCATCAAACCTTCGTTCATTCACATCGCTGTCCATGCCGCACGTCCAACGGGCTTGGACCTCGACCCTCGGCACGTGTATCTCGAGACAATAATCGGCATTCATTCATCGCCGTCTCGGTACTTTTCTCGACGAGACGAGTGAGCCCTTTGCGCAGGCCATCATCTAAATCGCTCCATGCTTGTGAAATGCTGTCATGTTCATGACGCACAGTCGTCGACAACCGTGCCCTTGACGCCGCTGTAGTCGCCCGTCCATCTCCAACCCGCCGTGGTAGGAGTAGCCCAAAAGAGAAAAACAAGTCGCTCTCAACCGTCCCCGAGCATGCCGCTCTCCATCAAGCTCACGTAGAACTCGGGCTCCAGGAATGTCTTCACGCTGACATCCTCGCTGAGTCCCTTGCGCCGTCTTGTCTTGAGCATAAAGTCCCGCGCCGTCGCTTGCGTCGATGCTGGTTGCAGCGGCCGCAAGATCTGCTCGCTGTCCAACGGATCTCCGGGCACAATGTTCCAGCTGTCAAACACCATGCTTACCATCGAACTGCCCTGCGTCTTGATGCGCAGATCCGTCTCGAATCCAAAGCTGTCGATGACGGGCAGCAATCCGTTGACTCGATACAGTGGCGTCCCAGCCACCGGCCCGTCTGACAGCACGTGTCCTCGCCGGTGCGACAGCACATTGTACACTTCCATGTACGAGTCTTCTGGGCCCGTCACCGACACGGCGAACATGGGCTCCATCAGGCGCGGTGACGCCATCAGAAATGACGAGTAGCATGCGCGTCGCGATGTTGGAATCATCTGCCCACCACCCCGGAAAATGGCTTCGCTTGCCAGCGTGATGTCTGTCACCTTGAACTTGGCGTTGCGAATCGCTGCATGTCACCGTCAGTACAAATAGGCCAAAAGGGATGAGACAAGGAGCCGGGGGCAAGCTTACGTTCTTCGCACAGAGGTCCCTCGCGCGTAGCCCAGCTGAAACCCTGCCTGATTGACTCTCGTACGGTACCCAGAAGCTTCTTGTCAACCTGCGCCGGAGTCAGTCAGTGACATGTCCACAAATGGCCATTCTAGGTGCATCGGTAGCTTACTTCTGTTGGCAACGTATCGTCCTGCAGGATATTGGGTCCTCGGTCGTCGGGTCCAAACGCCCAGATACTCCGTGCTGCCAGCTTGTCCCAGCCGTGGTTCTCCTCAAAGAATTTGGCCGTTTTCCGTATAGGATCTCTAATCTTGACGACGCCCGTCTCGATATCCGTGGAGATGCCCTTTTCGAGCTGTTCGGCCACCATGGTGATTCTGTTTTTCTTATTGGGCGTAATGGCGTAGCATTTGGTCGCAGAAGTCTCAACCACCGTCTCGCAGAATCGCGTCACCGGGTCGGAAACTTTGATGTCCATGTCCGCGTAGAGCCGCCGCAGATCGTGCAACACACAGTCCATGTAAAGTTCTCCAGTTCCCAAGACGATATGCTCGCCCGACTCCTCTACCTTTGTGTCGATGAGTGGATATGACTTCTGCACTTTGCGCAGCCCGTCCAACATCTTGGGCAGCTCCGACGGGTTGATGGGCTCGACGGCGACTTTGAGCACGGACTGGGTAAAATGCGAGACGGGGCGGAAGATGTGGGCGTCTTCGTCGTCTTCGAACTTGGGGGCCACGACCGTCGCCGACTTCACGATCGAGTTGTCGATACCGCCCAAGAGCACCAGGTTGCCAGCTGGAACTCCATCTGTGGGAATGTTGTACCTCGTCTCGGCGATAAGGACTTGATCAATCGACGCAGTGCTCATATCTTCTTCGTCGTCTATCGAGTACCCTTCGCCGAGAACCCGGACGACCATGCCAGGTCGAGCGGTGCCGCTCAGCACCCGACCAAAGGAGTAAAAGCTCTTTGCGTCGGCGGTATTGAAGAGCTTAGTAACGTGCACCACGAGAGGGCCATTTTGGTTGCATTCTCTGATTGAGGTGGCAATTTTTGTGTCGAGAGGACCGGTGTAGTGTCGTTGCAGCAGACGCTCGGCTCCTTGGCCCGGTGACGGAACGTTTTGCACAATCATGTCGACAAAACTCGTGCAAGGGCCAAAGAATTGCTCGCAGACCAGTTTCAAGATGACACCGGCGTCGGCCTTGTACTGCGAGGGCTTCAGCTCGATGCCGAGGGGTGTCAGGACCTGCCTCAGCTTGGCTGGGCTGTCGGTGATGCAGTGCGTAAAGATTTTGTAGATGGGTTCCAAAACAAAGTGAACAAATGATCTCACGGCATTGGCCTCGACTGGTTTCCGCGTAAAGTTGCGTTTCTTGGGGTTGTAGTATATGTCTCCCCACAGGCGCTTGGCAAAGTCATCAGTGTTGATGTCGCCATACTTGTCCGCATACATCTTTGCAAACGACTGGAGCGTGAAACACCAGCCGAGGTCGGTGCACGCGAAGAGGACATTACCCTTTTCGGGGCTGATGCGTTTCGCGGCTGCCGTCGCGGGTGCAGTGTTGGTAATGACAGTGTTGACCTCCTCCACGACATGCTTGAGCTTGAAGTAGGCATCCTTTGGTGGTAGCTTCAGCTCGAGGACCAAGCGGTCCATCTTGTTGATGATGAGAGTGATGGGTATATCCTCCAAGACAGCGTGCTTGATGATCTGCTCCGTATTGACTTGTACGCCTTCGACGACATCCACCACAAGGCACAGGCCATCGACGAGTCGGAACGAAGCTGCAATCTCGTCGACAAAGTTGACGTGCCCAGGAGTGTCAATGATGTTGACAAGATGCGACTTGCCCTTTCCGTTTTGCAGGACCAAACTCATGGGCGCTGCCTTGATGGAGAGGCCGCGTTCGCGCTCCATGATGTGAACGTCGGTGTATCGCAATTGTTCGTCGCGCTTTCGGCCGGTGCGTTTATCGAGGCGGTCGGAAATGTCGTGCGTCTGCATAACAAGCATATCCATGAAAGCAGTCTTTCCGTGATGCAGGTGACCGGCGAGGGCGACGTTGCGAGCTTGCTCGGGGAAGTTCATCAGATCCGTCATGAAGGTACGGTCAAAGAAGACGGGCGGCAGATCGGCCTCTTCGACCTTGAACTTCTTGACTTCGACGGGCGCAATGATTGGGGCGGTGAGTGGCAGGGCATCGACCTCTTCGACTCGAGTATCCACGTCTGCGCCATAGACCTGCTCTGCCGTCGGATAGTACTGCTTGTCTTCATGGAGGATAACGGCGTTGGAGGGGCCGTCTGTCGCGTAACTGAAATCAGCCATTGAACGCCGTCTTTTATAGAAGTGCGCCATGAACCAACCGTCAATATCCATTAACTCATCTCCAGCTTCGTGGGCCTCGTCTTGCACGTCGTCGTAAACATAATCGCCCGCGTCGACGCCGGCCTCTGATGCTTCTTCGGAAGCGGCCTCTTCGCCGATGAAGTTGCCGAACCTGCGCGCTGAGTTAGGACGGGGAGGAGGAGCTTCTGGATGGGCGCACGAAGCGACATACTCATCGTAGAGATCATCCATCTTGGCGATTTGCTTGGGATGACGCCGCGAGTTGGATGGGCAGGCGTCGCAATGGAGCTTTGCTCGTCGGCAATCGGGTGAAGCAAGCCTCGCGACGAACAAGTTTTAGTGGAGACTGTCACTTGCTGACTAACAGGGTGGATGCATCACGTGCTGGACCTGTTAGTCTGCCATCTGCCATCTGCCATCTGCCAAGCTAGTCCGACAGCGGAGTCGCGGCGTTGAAGAAGCGCCAACATTTTGGCCCAACATTTGTTCGACAGCTGCCAAAGGCATAGGCGGCCCGGCGACCAAATAACCTGTCTACGAAAGTACAGCTGATGGATTTGGCACCGAGGTTTCGCATTGTCTGTCATTGTCGTTGATGGCTTCATCTAGCCACAGCCTATGTCTGGATTCAAAGGGATCGGCTTCGGTTGGGACTTTACGAGAGCAAGCATTCAAAAGACCATTATTCTTACTTGATACAGCATTTGAACTCCCTCTTAGTCCCTGACACTCGCTTTTGAAACAGAGCTTCCTCAAGCGCAAACCTATGGTAGCATTGGTGCACCTCCAGCTTCGCTATTGCGCGATGCTGATGTGGCCGCCAAGTGGGGATGGAGATGGACATTGATGAAATTGGCCGAGGCTGCCACCATGTCCTCCAATTGTAGCGTCTTCTGTCGGCCAAAATCGATTCGCAAATGACAAGTCAAAAAGTGCTGCTGCTGCCCACCTCTTTGATTGCACCGTAGATCCTTACCCCTCCCCCGCCTCGGCTCCCAAGACCCCTCGGACACCGCAAAAAGTTCGAGTTCCTCCCAGTGCTTTCATCCTCTCTCTCTCTCTCCTTAACGCCCCATCAACGCATCCTCCTCCGCAACCATGTCTGGCCTCCCGCCCGTCTACATCGTGTCCGCCGCCAGGACCCCCGTCGGCTCCTTTCTCGGGTACGTCGCCGCTCCCCTTCCGGATCCTGTCTCGCTCGAAGCTTTCGAGCAAGCCCGATCAAAAAAGTCACCAGCAAGACGATTCGCATCCTGACAAGCCGCTATTCCCACAGGTCGCTTTCCAGCCTGAGCGCCACCCAGCTCGGTTCCGTTGCCATCAAGGGTAAAGTCATGCCGAGCGATTCTCTCCTACGACGCCCGTCTGGCCGGGTCTAACCTCTTGTCCTTGCTCCAGGCGCCGTTGAGCGTGCTGGCATCAAGTCCGACGCTGTCGAGGCCGTGTACTTTGGCAATGTCCTCTCCGCCAAGTCCGTACCCCTTTGCCCTCTGCTGTCCCCTAGGCTCGCGAGCCCTCGAAGCTGACACGTCTTCTCGTCTTGTCCAGCCTCGGCCAAGCTCCGGCCCGCCAGTGCGCCATCGGCGCCGGCCTCGCCCCCTCGACCACGTGTACGACGGTGAACAAAGTGTGCGCGTCGGCCATCAAGGCCATCACCCTCGGCGCCCAGGAAATCATGCTCGGCACCGCCTCCGTCGTCGTCGCCGGCGGCACAGAGTCCATGTCCAACACCCCCCACTACCTGCCCAACCTCCGCACCGGCGCGAAGTACGGCGACCAGACGCTCGTCGACGGTGTCCTCGTTGACGGCCTCACCGACTCCTTCAAAAAGGAGCACATGGGTCTGCAGGGCGAGCTCTGCGCCGTCGAGCACAGCTTCTCTCGCGAGCAGCAGGACGAGTACGCCATCAACTCGTACAAGCGCGCCCAGGCCGCCACCGAGGCCGGTCTTTTCCGCGAGATTGTCCCCGTCGAGGTCAGCGGCGGCCGCGGCAAGCCCCCGATCAAGGTCGAGCGCGACGACGAAGTCAAGAATCTCAACGTCGACAAGCTCAAAGCCATGCGACCGGCCTTCAAGTCTGACGGCTCCGTCACGGCTCCCAACGCCGCCCCCATCAACGACGGCGCCGCCGCCGTCGTCCTCATGTCCGAGGCCAAGGTCAAGGAGCTCGGCGTAAAGCCCATTGCCAAGATCCTGGGCTGGGCCGATGCCGAGCGCGAGCCTGAGCGCTTCACCATTGCTCCTGCGCTCGCCATCCCCAAGGCCATCAAGCACGCCGGTCTGACCGACAAGGACATTGACTTTTACGAGATCAACGAGGCCTTCTCCGTCGTCGCCCTCGCCAACATGAAGCTCCTCGGCCTCGGCCCCGAAAAGGTCAACGTCTACGGCGGCTCCGTCGCCATCGGCCATCCCCTCGGCTGCTCCGGGGCCCGCATCCTCGCCACGCTCACCTCGGTCCTCAAGGAGAAGGGCGCAAAGTACGGCTGCGCCGGCATCTGCAACGGCGGCGGCGGCGCCTCGGCCCTTGTCATTGAGAACTTGCAATGACTGGATGATTCGCGCCGCCGATCGCAGGTGCCAAAGCTTTAAGCGGAGAGGCTGGTGTAGAGAATGGCACACGACGCTCTTTTCTACCAGTCGAGGCGACTTTGAGACCTCGAGTCCCGTGCCAATGCTGCACTGAAGCAGGCTGCTAGGGCATGTAGCTCGACCTGTTGAGACCGCTGCCGAGGCCCGCCTGTGGTAAGGAAGGGCAGTAAGGCCGGCCCGGCTGCTGCTGCGGGCTGGTTTGTCGGCGCATTTTCGTCGGAGAAGAAGTAAAAGAAGGCATTGAACCCGGGCCCGGGCTCGCGAAAGGAGTACATAGCAATCGCTCAATAATTTACATTGTAATAACCCAAATCTAGAGACAAAGTGGTACAAAATGGTCTCATTGCGGTACGGGGCGCCGATTAACTCATTTGGTGGGTGCCACGGACGCCAGACGTTGCCCCGGTATTCGTATAACGGCGTATATCAATTCTTCCATTGTCTGTCTTGAATCTAGCAAAATCGGCTCAGGGGGATAAAATGACGACGCGTCCCGCAGGCGAGTATACCTGGAAGGAAGAAAAAACAAAACACCAGTGCAAGAGCAAGACAGGAAAAGAGGACAGGAATAGAAAAATCGCGCCGTCGTCCAAATTTCCCGACGACGTCCCCGGCAGCCTCTGCATCCCAAGTCTTGACTAGTCCGTGTCAGCGTCGCCGCCCTCAATCGACGGCGCGACGCCCTCGTCCTTCCACTTGGCAAAGGCGTCGAGGTGCTCGCGCGCCTCCTCTTCGCCCATGTCCTTGGCCCAAGCCGGCTCCTTGACTAGCTTGTCGAGGAGCATCGCCTTGCGTATCCGGCTGTGTGCCTTGCGCAGCTTGTCGCTACGCTCGCGGCTTTCGGCCGTCTTGGGCGACTGGTCGTAGATGAAGTACTCGGACGTGCCGGGCGCCCAGACCATCTTGGAGCTCTTGAGGCAGATGCTCATCGTCAGGTTCTCGCTGTACAGCAAAGGCTTGGGAACGCTGTCACCGTCGGAATCGGCGTCGCCCGAAGGAAGATTGCGTGTCAGCACCACTTTTTGAAGCTTGGAACGCGGAATGCCCTCGGTCGGCTCCACACGGATGAATGATGAGATGTAGTACTGCCACCGTTCGCGCATCTGCATCTCATCCATGTAGAAGGTCGTCTCATTTCGCTGCAGCCAGCGAACCGTGGCCTCGGCCTTTTGAGGGAACTAGAGGCCTGTTAGTAAAGTATCGCACCCTGGCGAGTTGAACTTTGGACTTACCCAGCAAATCACAAAAATGTCGCCATCTTTGACGCATTTTTCGGCGAACTTGCGTGCGCTAATTTCGGTTTGGTAGCTCGTCTCCTCTTTCTCCCGGCTCAAGAAGTACTGGTGAATCAAGTCAGGCGTCTTCTCTTTGGCATCGTTGCTGCTGCATGTCAACGCAAGACGGCATAGCGTCTTGAGCTGATCCTGAATCGTGTACAGCTTCCATCCGCTTCGAAGATAATAGTGTCGCAACACTTCCTGATACCGCGCCTCTTCCACTTCGCCGGCGATGTACTCCTCAATCAGGTCCATGGTCTTGGGCCAGAACCTATCCGGCCCGTCAGTGACATCAAAATAGTCCATGATTGTGTCGGCGAATCCAATGTCTCTGGCAGGCTTGGGCCGGCTGAGCCGGTCGACCTCGCGCGCGACGATATCTTTGCTTCTTTTGACCTCAAGAAGACGATTGTAAACCGTCTGGAAAATGCTGAAGAACACAAAGATTGTCTGGTTAGCAAAGAAATTGTACCACGGGCGACGGAAGAAGCCGTCCGCCTTGAGTTCACCATCCGCATCAATCAGCGAGTTGTCTCCGTCAACCACGACAGGCTTGGGAACTGTCGGCATCCAGCGTTCATTCGAAACCTCGGTGGCGGCCGCATCGTCAATTGCATCGGGCATCTCCTCCTCGTTGGCTGAGCCGACATCTGGAGTGGTCTCCTTGCTCCCCGAGGCCTGGCTGCCTTCCTTCTGGCTTCTTGGTTTGCTGCCATTGCGCCCAGGGTCGAGTACCCCGCGAAGAAGGTCTCCTCTCCTGCCATTGCGCTTGCTTCGACCGTTGCTGAGCTCTGCTGGCGTAGCGTCCTCGATCTCTTCCTCGGCAGAGTCGGGTGGAATCTTAGGCACCCTCTCTTGCACAGCATCCTCGTTGAGGTCGAAGAAGGTGGAGACGAACGTCTCAAAGAACTCCAGAAGCCTCTCCTTTTCCTGTGCACTGTGCTGACCGCTGTGAAGAGGATACATCATTACCAAACGTAGCAAATCCAGGATGAGGTCCTTGTCGCTGAAGTCCCAGACCAGCTGGTACCGTGGTGCTCTGCCCTTGAGGACACGCTCCCGTCGTTGTTCTTCGTGTTTGGTTTTGATGACGTCGATAAGATGCTTGGCCGTTAGGTTCCTCTTGTCGTTACTCTTCACCAAAATCCCCATGTGATCAAGGCTCTTGAGATACATGTGCTCCGTCTGGGCGTGCCACACCTTTTCCCACTCACGCTGAGAGAAGCGCCATTCTTCGTCCTTTTGCTTCATTCGGGTGAGCAGGACGGGCACCACGTCGAAAGGATGGCTGAACATGTCATTTACAACATCGATTCCCCTTTCGCCGTAGATCTTCTTGCAGATGCGCTTGAAAATCGAGGTACTTTGACCTGCCAGAGCTGCTGGCATGTGAAAGGTCTCTCTCTCGGCCGGCGACATGGCCAGCATCTGCTGTGCGATGGGCTCCAGGAGCTGGATGCACTTCAGGTTGATCTCAATGTTAAAGTCGTAGTCGTGACGCTCTTCCTCGATACGATGGAGACCTTCCTCGAACTGGTTCTTTCGATGCGCCACGAAACCCGAATCCTCACTCGCCCAAGTTGGATGTGAGGCCCACTGGTCGTTGAGCACCGAGTTGCAGAGCTCATCGCGACCGCTGCAAGGCTTAAGACGCTCCTTTCAAGCTAGTTAGCTGTGCACGAATGAAAGCAAAGGGTACAGTTGACTTACCCTCTTCGGCAGCAACCGATAACTTGGACCATAGCCACGACAGTTGCTTAAAGAAAGCTTCTCCGTTGGGGGCGCGGGCCGATTGTCAATCATGACATCATGTGAGTCGACACCGACAAACGCCTTCCAGAAGCTTAGAAGGTCCGGGTTAGCGCCAAGGAAGACGGCTCCCTTGTGGAAGAGCGTGTTCTTATCAATGATGTTCTGGCTGAAGAGGTTGCACAGCTTGAGGAACTCGTTCATGGAGGACCGGTTGCTAAGGAACTTCTTGACTCTCTCGAAAAAGGCAATCTCCTCCTGGTTGGATGTTGCCGAGGCACGCGCGGGATATGGCTCGGGCATGACCGGGGTGAGGGTCGGTTCAATGGCAGCGCCCAGATCCCCGGGTCCCCGCGGGTGACTGAGTTTCGGTCGCTTATTGCCGTTGACTGTAGTTTGCTGGAGGCGGCTGGCTGCGGCAGTCTCGGCAAGTAATGCCTCGGCGCCTTGAGCCTGCTTGTCGGCACGTTGACGTTTTCTGTCTTTGCTTGCGCTGGCCGGCGGGGCAAAGCTGCCTAGAGGAGGCATCTTTTGTCCGTCTCTCAGGCCTGGTTGAGGAGTGTGACTCGGTCCAGGTGGTGCCGAATCCTCGGCTCTCCCTTGCGCTGCTTTTGTCTGGCCGGCCGACTCT
This sequence comes from Hirsutella minnesotensis 3608, assembly GCA_000956045.1. Taxonomy (NCBI): domain Eukaryota; kingdom Fungi; phylum Ascomycota; class Sordariomycetes; order Hypocreales; family Ophiocordycipitaceae; genus Hirsutella; species Hirsutella minnesotensis. The sequence goes on along the minus strand of KQ030509.1, from coordinate 744,307 downwards.
GGTAAGAACTGCTTGAAATCCTCCAGAAGGTCAGGCGCTGAGTTGAAAAGAGTCGTGACCTGAGCATAGACATCTTGAATCGGTTTCTGCTCCCTTTGATAAGTCTGTAGGATCTCTAGGAACTGCTTGTAGATCTCTGGCTTGTCCTGGAAGCGATTCTGCGAAGATGTCAGTGGACTGTTCTCGTTGTCAGTGGACTGCAAGGATCGACCTTGATCTTATTAACATAGCTTATGGCATGATTGAACTCGACTGGCCCTCGGCGCTCCATGTTGGCCTGGTTACCGTTCAGGCCCCCTTGCCCGGCACCGGGAGCTGGAGTCTGAGGACCGCGCGGGGCAGGCCCTGCGGACGTGTTGGCGCTGCCAGGCATCTGCGCGGCGTTTCTCTGCTGGCCGGGCCCGTCAAAAGGTGCGCTTTGCGCGGCTGCTTGAACAAAGAGATTTGCACCGTTTTGTACCGAAGAGCTGTAGCTCGCTTCTGGGCTCTCAACGCCGTGGGATGGCCGTGATTGCCATTGGCCGCTACGCTCGGGAAAAGGGCCTTGGCCAGAGCCAGAACCACCATGGCTGTCGGTTTGGCCTCCGCGGCCGGCAATGGATTGCACGGTCGTGCCCATCGGGGTGGTCACTCTGATGGTATTTGGGTCGTTGCCAGCGCCGCACTCGATTCTATAACCAGGTGGAAGGAAGGTGTTGAAGCCCTGGATGAGATTCGGGTGCCCAGCGAACAGCTCCGATACTCTGTTAATGACTCCCGGGGTGTCGATACTGTCATGGTCAGCTCAGTCATTGGCCCAAATATGCGAAAAGGACGAGAGAAACTCACGCCTGGCTCTTGAAATCTTTCATGATGTCCAAAAATCGGTTGTATACGTCGGGTTGATCATGAAACTGGACTTTAACCTGATCTAGATAAGTCAAGGCGTCCTAGAGGAATATGTGTTAGTCTGCGGATCAAGAAAGACTTTCATGACAAGCGGTTTGCGCGGTCAATACGAGAGTGATGGCAAAGGTCTAAGGGTTCGACTGTAGCTACAGACGCGAGTATTGTTCGAGGACCTCCCTTACGGAACGCCGCGAGAAGATTCTCGCCGCAAGCCACAGCGGAGCGCAGGGCTCCGCGCGGCGTCTCCATGGCGCCAAAAGGACGTCAGAGGGACTAATGATTTGGTATGTGCTAGAAGAAGGATGGAGATGGGCTTTTTTGTTTGTTTGGCGCCGCTTGTCACCGGGTGGAAATCAGGGTGTGGGAGCGCGCAAGCTGTGCCGAAGCCAAACCGCGAAGGAGAACTGGAGCAAGCAAAGCGTACAGGAGCATGGGGGAGGGGTGGTGCATGCGACACAAGGAAAGACTTTGCAGCGCGTGACTCCTTGGCCCGACTTTGCGTGACACTTTGAACGGGAGATGAAATCGGTAGGATAGAGAAGCCAAGGAAGGTTCCGAAGCTAATGCCTGGAAAAGCCTGCCCACTGGAGCAGTTTCCAGGGTCGAAACGAAGCTCCCACGCAGATGATGTAAAAATCGGACTCACGTTCAAAATCGGTTGTTGACCTTGGGTGATGCCACCGGGAATCTGGTGGCCCCCTGACGTGACACCGACCATCGCGCCGCCCTGTTTGCCGCCTCGCTGGCCGTCTTGAGAATGCTGTTGTTGCTGCTGCTGGGCCTGCTGCTGCTGGGCCGGCTGAGGCGCCGGATGTGGAGGAGGTTGCTGTTGCTGTGCAGGACCACCGTAGACAGGAGCCGCAGCGCTCGGGGCCGGCTGAGGTTGGCTCGGGGGAGGTTGGGTATGAGGCATCGGCGCAAACACTTGGTGCTGCGTGCTAGGGCCTGGCTGGCCGCCGTGCGGCATCTGCCGATTGGGGTCGCCCTGCAAGGGCCCTCCAAAGTTGGCGGCCATGGGAGCAGCAGGCGCTCCCAAGTGAGCTGGCGGCGCGCTGCCGTTGTGGTTCGCAAGCAGGCCGCCGGGACTGTGAATGGCGCCGGATATCCTCGAGGCGACGGGTTGGTGAATGGGGATGGAGCCGGCGCTGCTCTGGTGAGGAGCGGCCGGGTATCGATCGCCTGCTTCTCGGTCGCGGTCGCGATCTCGTTCGCGTTCCTGCTCCCGGCGCATCTCGTCGTGTTGTTGAATGGCGCGGTGTCGCTCTTCCATGTCGCGCTCGCGGTCAAAAGGTGCTCCGCTGGTGCGGCCGTGGAGGTTTTGGCTGTTCATGCTGATCTAGGCCGACACAAAGGGGGTCAGCTTGGGTCAATAGGACGCGTGGAGGGCTCTCATTGTCGCGAGGACGAATGGGCCATTGAGTTTGTGACAATGGCTGGCTTAGGGCTGCGAGGGCACAATAGCTGTGCGCCGGCCCAAGCTCAAACGGATGTTCAGGGCCGAGGCTGTCTTTGGCGAAACGCCGCGATCGAGGGAGGTTGCGCGAGGGTGACGAAGAGCCTACTTACAGCGGACGGGCTCACCAAGGCCGGTGAGCATCAACATGGAAGGCAGAGCTTCCTCACGGGCTGCCGTCGGTAACGATGTCGAGCTGTGGGAAAGCAAGAAGGCGGCGTCGGGTGCAGAGTCGGGGAGCTCTGCTAGGCGCACAGGGCGACGGGATCTGATCTGATGGTCCCGACGCCTTGGGAGGGACCGCATGCACCACTGAGAAGCGGCCGATCTAGCGCGGAAAATACCCCGTCACGTGCCGATAAGCAAGGATAAAGCGGCGCAAGCCGAGAGCTGTGGCGCCAACCAATCAGGCGGCGCGACTGACGAGGCCTTGAGATCCCATCTCTGCCCTCGCCAGCCACCCTCCCGACAGCCTTGTGCATGCCGGCTCCACACGGCCCATGTCGTCACGGCGTTTGACAGGAAGCTGGCTGGTGCTGATGCCTTATCAACACTCTCGTAATCCGCAGCTCCCGCAAAGCATTAGACTTCATGTACGACGCGGCAGAGCATCATCAACCTTATGGCATGCTCAGCCACCCCAAACGAGCAGTAGCTGCCCCAACTGCCTGCCTTGGGTAAAGCATGGCAGTCCGGGCAAACGCTATTATCCTTTCGGAATCAAGTCACCAGACGTTTCCCGTTCATGTCAGGCATGGCCATGCATAACTATCTTCCACTGTTCTGTCAGCCTTTGACATGGTACTACATCGCAAAAACGCCCAACGACGCAGTACTACTCTAGCTAAGCGATGGTGAAACGACTCTCCCTAGACTGCCAACGATTCGATGAAGGTTGCATCGGGTCCTTGGCCTCAGTCTTACGCCAGGGCCTTTCGGAAAGCCTCGTCTAGAGTCTGCATTGGTGGCTTTTTTTTTTGTGAATTCTGTCCTGATAAAGGATCGCCGATAACGGATCGCTCTTCTTTGGATAATCCGATGGTTCTCCCACGCGCCTCAACGCCTTGAGCGAGCAAATCAACTGCATGCAACCGATCCCGTAATTCAATGCCAAGTTGGGTATCAATCATCTCGTACCGACGTCGGGTCAGCCAATCAGCTGGTTCGACCACTCTTTCCTTACCTTCAAAGATTTCCACCTTTGACCTGTGTACGGCTCCCTGGTCTCTCAAGCGCTGGGCGGCGGGGGCTTTGGTGTCTGCGGAGTAGGTTTGCGAATGATCTTGATCTTTGGTCTTGCTGAGACGGGAGTCCCAACCCCAGGGCTCCCTGCCTTGGATGCAGAACTTGGTGTCGCGGTCGTGTTGATTGTCATCTTGGGAGGTGCCGCTGCAGCTGGGGGAGACATCGCAGAAGAACCGCCACCGCTTGGCAGCGGCTTTCTCTCACCTGTAGGGAGAGGCTTCCGGAAAGGCTTAATGGGAGTCTCTCGGGCGCCGCCAGGAGACTGCTCCTTGGAGGGGCCAGAGGGCAACGCAGTCCGCCCGCTCGAAGCTGAGTGGAGGGGCTGGCCGAGGATGACGGCGAGCTGCTTGGGGTTTCTTGTCTTGAGCGTAATAATGCGTCTCTTTTTTGACGATCTGTCCGCATCTAAATGCATTGGCCGCGATTCCGTTTTGGGGCGCTTCGGTGCTGGCGAGCCATTGTCTTCCTTGTCCGCGCGGGCTCTCTTTGCCGAATGGCCAGACGGCATTTCGGAGGTTCGAGGGGCCATCGTGGACGTTGCGCCCACAGATTGACTCCCGGGCAAAGGAGCAGGTGTGACTTCGAGACCGCTTACTATTGGTATAGTCGGTCGTTGTGGCGTCGCGGCCTTGGTGTTGATCTTGATAGAAGACGTCCGCGGAACCGAGACGGGCTTCTTGGGCTCTTGAGGCAGCGGTGGCGTCAAGGCCGCCTTGGGCGTTGTCTTGTAGTAAGATTTGAAGGTGACAACGAGCTGTGGCGGGATGGATCCGACGTGCCTCGCAACCGAGCTTCCGTGAGGTCGCCCTCGGTCCATCTTCTGCGAAGACCTTTCCACCTTCCAAGCCTTGGGTAGGTTGAGAGTTAGTATCCAGCTCCTTGCCTCCTCGAACATCATGGCAGCGAGATCAAGTAGGTTTTCCACCTCAATGCGGCCGAGCTCTGGGTGATCCAAAGCCTTACGCATAGCTGTATTGAAGAACCTTTCATCCTTGCCGTACGTCTCCTCCAACTCTCGCCGCAATGCCTTGAGCGCCACATCAAGATTCTCGCGGCGAGCGAACATTTCTTTTCGGGCTTCAATTTCTTGAGCGCTGTCCTGCACGAGCAACAACGGATCTGCATCGTCAGAAACCGGATGACTGCGTGTGACTGTGGCGTGTTCCCCGAATGCGATTGCCGCAAGCCCGCGCGACATGGCTTGGATTAGTTTGTTGCGCACATACGGCGATCGGTCCGTCATGAGAGAGTACAGGAAGAAGGAGAAGAAGGTTGGGTCCGTCATAGCTCCCAGATCAACCAAAGACTCAAAGGCCTTGATGCGAATCAAGTCTTGGGTGCCGTCGAGAAGGTACTGTGCGAAATCCGTATAGGACTTGGGAATGACCTCCGCCTTCATGAGTCGCTGCTTGGCATCAAGACCCGCGATTGTCCAGATGTTCTGGTACGAGTTCGTCCACTCATCGCGCCGCAGCACGCGCTCGATTTGCTCCAGGGCTTCATCGAGGAATTGCCTCTCGTCGTCGCTTGGGGCTTTGTTTTGCTTCAAAAACCAGTTGTCTTGTTTCGACGGGATGAGGGATGTGGTCAAGGCCTCGAGCAGTGTAGCAATGTAGAAATGATCCGAGTGTGGATTGTCCTCATTATTGTTGAACAAGAGTTGATCGAGGATGAACCGCCGTGCCTCGGGAGGACATTTGTAGGTGTGATCTCGAACATCGGCAATAGCCTTGATGATGGCACATCGCACATTGTATTGCTTCTTGTCCGAGAAATCGTTGGGGTAGGGCTGATTGGTTTGGTCATAGCAGAACATGTCGCGGAATGCCCTGAGAAGCTGGCGCAGACCAAGCATGGGAAGATTCTTGATGTTGGCTTGTCGAGTCAAGGCCCGCGCCGCCATTGTGCGGATGCCGTGGAAGTACCGACGGTCAACCAGGGTTCGAACCAGGAATCCAGAAGCAATCGGATGAAGAGGCCCTGAGCCCAGGTACAGCATGGCGTCCTGCTGCGCGACAACGTCCCTATCTTGTTGCAGCTGGGACACGTACATGTATGGCTCTAGCGTCCGCTTCATGTCGCAGGCCCACTCGAAATCGGCGTCGATGCGGATCCATTCATAAGACTCCTGATCCATCTTACGTTCCGTTTCGGGATCCCATTCAATGAGTTCCCAGTCGCGGAGGTCATCTGGTCCTTGCAGGACATCGCCCAGGCAGTACAAGAGCGCGTCGTCTGCATTCTCGGCAACATCTGCGTTGGCGCCGGCGTTGTGTTTCTCCTTCATCCGCCTAGTACGCTTCAACCGCTTGTATTTTGTGTTGTATGGAATCTCGAACTTGGTTGAGCGCGTAGCGTCCTCTCGTATCTCCAAAATGTGTTCATACGGCGTGCCGTCGGCCTCGTGAATCCTAATCGTCATGGGCCCGGTGAAAAGCGGTTGCACCTCACCGACCTTCAGATCGGCTCGACTCTCCTTGATGGCTTGAAGAAACTCGCCTTTTTCTATTTCCATCTTTTTAACCGCCTGGTGCTGAATTTGGTTCAGCGTCAGCTCAACGCAAAGCCTCTTCTTGTTGAATTTAGCCTTAATATCAAATCTCGGGCATCCGGTGCCGTAGATCCATTGGTTCCAAAAGGTCTCCAATCGGTATCTTGATCCTTTCTCGCATGTGATTCTAAACTTCTCGGTATCGAGAATGGTGGACTTGTCGCTGCTCTCGATTTGAGCCTTTGTCAAGAATTTTTGCAATATTCGCGTTAAGCCGTGACCGCCCGAAGCTTTGGCCAGCCTCTTATCCAGAATGAAGATAACGACGGATGCCTTGAGGTTCATGAAGTCTACTTCCGATGCTCCTAGATGAAGAAAGGGTCCAAGATCCCATAGAGAAGGTCGTCCAATGTCCATTTGAACCAACTTATCAGAGAGGGCCTTGACGCGAAATCTGTGTTCGTTGTTGCCGCACAGCTTTTTCATCACGAGGTCTGTCATGTAGTGAGCGATGCCAAGAACAAGCCAGAGATCGTTGCGAGTATTGGGTATCATGTTGATGCCGATCCATTGATACGTCAGGGTGAAAAGGACCTTCCTCGTCACGTCAATCTCGACATCGATGACTTCCTCAGGGAACAGCAGTCGATTGCTGACAAAAGCCAATGAATGTAGGGCCACAGTATCGTCCACCATATCGTCGAGGAAGCAGATCTTGAAGTTGCTGAAAGGATATTTGGCGAATGTATACGTAAGGAAGTCGGCAGCCATAGTCAGCGCGGCTGCAGTATTGCGAACCCAGTCGCCGCGATTGGGTAGGCAATAGGCATGGACTTTGAGGGCACTCATGCCCAGCTTCACTTCGTCCTCTTCTGTGCGAAATTCGGACGACATGTCAATGTGCTCAAAAGGGCCAATGGCGAAGCCCAGTTTCTGCACCGACACCTTCTTCTCCGGCTCAAAGGTCATGATCTTCTTGTGGTCGTCGAGGGGATCCACAGCCTCTTCCATAAGAAAGCCGGAGCAGACAACCGTCATCTCCCTCAACTTATCTTCCTCAGCGAGCCGAAGAGTCTTGTCTCGATCCTCCGCCTGGCCCTTGGTGCCGTTGTGGGCGACCGAGTCTTGCTGCGTGGCCAGAGCCTGCTGCAGAGCATCGCCCAAGGTTCGAGGAAATTTGATGGAGACTCTCCAATCGCAGCGAGCTCCGTGATCATCAACGCATGGGAAGATGCAAGAAGCTGTGCCAGGTTGGATGGAATGGCGCGTGTACATGTGGGAGAACCTGTTGTCCAGAGGATCCACGCCAACAAAGTGCAGTCCATCGCGATCGTTCTTGGTGGCAAATGGTACAGTGATTTTGAATTGTTTGTGTGCCTTGTCCATGGAGTCGAGGTTCGTGGCCGACTTCCTGATAATGAGCCGCGGGCGGTCCTGCTCTCCCTTGCCGCGCAGAGATACCCTTAGGGACCCGTAGGCCGGCGTGCACCCCTCGAGCTCTCTATTCTCGGCGGCGACATCAGTCCTGCGGGTGTGAAATACGGAGCGCGCGCGGATGCGGCGCAGATCGTGGTGTTCGGCTCTCCAGCTCCAACTCTCAGGGTGAGAGAGCTTGTCGTAGGGGTCGAGGTATTCGGCCACGGCCTTGCGCTTCTGGCCTTCGATGACTTCGCCATGTGCTTCGCGGAGCTCCGTGATGGTGATGTGATTCGCGTCAATCTCGCAGTTGGCAGCATCGAGCGCAATCTCCTCGACCTTATCGTTAAAGATGGCGACGTAAATGTCGGTCGTGCCGTCGATTCGCCGGTCGCAAAATCTGACTTCGAGGTTCACCTCCTGCTTGACGATGAAGTACTCTTGAATCGGAGCATCCTGGATCACGGGCAGCCCATCCGCTCCATCAAGAAGCGGATGCCGCTCAACTTCCTCGGGTGAGGACATGGCCGCGTGGATGCGAATAGGGTCCGAGGACGAGACCGTATGGTGAGAAGCCGTCGAGCTCGTGGCGAGGCCGTCGCCGTTGATATGTGCTTGGTAACCTCGCTACCCCCAGCGAGCCGCTACTGACAACACCCGAGGCCTCTCATCAGCGGCTGCTTGTGATGGCGCGACAGCGGAGCGAGAACAGATCAACTCTTTGAGAGCATCTGTCGCCTTCGCCCGTCATGACACGGCCCTAACTGCGAGCTGCCGGAGCGCGTCGATGGAGCCCCGTGTACTCGTAGGGTAGCTGCAAAGCTTCCGGGGTGCCTCAAAGCAACGCGGCTTGCGTCTCGTGGCGATGCTTGGTCGAAGGCGCGGGAAAATGGTCCGAGGCGCCTGCTGCCAAATTGTCGGTCGGCTGCTGTAGCAAGCTGCGGTGGTGGATTTGGAGGAGCGGCGCGCGACAGGCGAAAGCTTGGGGTGCACGGACCAAGTGCGGCAGATTGTGGGGACGCATTGGAAGCCTGGGCTCTGGACTCTGGAGTGAGCACTTGCAGAGCCTCAGGCAAGTGGGGAGCCTCAGGCCACGCAACTCCGGGCGCATTTCTCTACTTCTCACCACTCACCACTCTCTCTACAGATTCCCATCGCTGCCTACCTAGAGATGTTATCCCCGCCCACACTTTTTTTTACCATTGGGGCGTTGAGAAGACTGAGCCTCCGCCGTGCGCCACTGACGTTAAGGTTTGCCCATCACCTGAGCAAGTCTTATACGATCATGAACCTTGATCCACAAGGATCTCCCGTCTCAAATCGCTCGTGATAAGTCGTTGACTTTGGCCACCATTTTCTCGCGCGGGAGTTTGACACCGCTGTCTCGCGCGGCACACGATAAGTGACGTGTTCTTGGATATGTCCCGGATGTTGGTGGGCTCATGAGGTGCGGACAGCCCAGGTGGTCCATGGCAGCTCTGCATGGCGAGCAAGCACGCCACCTCTGACCCTGTCCATGTCCGGATTCACGATTGACCGACAAGCGGAGAAGACGTCTCATCGGTCGCTAATCGCAGGAGCGAATCGACAGATGTCATGCATCAGGTAGATGCACATCGACATTGCCTCCACGTGGACATACAACAGTTGGGACTACGGATGACTATTGGTTGCCGCCCCAAGCCGATGCCTTCTATTCACGGCCGGCAACAACTACCCACGTATCCGCTCTGCTTGGCCCGTGAAATTTTGACAAAGGATGGATCTAGGACGTTCCGGTCCACTGACGAGAGAGGCGAAAAGACTCGACACTACGTTGGTTCAAAAATGATGCTGTGTGGAGAGAACCCCCATTTTGCCAGGTAAAGCTCATCAAGCAGGCCGGATCGATAATTTTGGTGACTGAGCACTGCTCAAGATTCATTCTTCGACCAGATCCTGCTTTACCACGTTTACTACGTTGAAGAAGGCCCACACTTGGAAACCTTGATCAACTGCAGCAAGCTCTCAGATAGCAGGCTTCCTGAACCTCCGGCGGGACAGCTTAACCGACAGATGAGTGTATATCACTTCCGATTAGAACAATATATCACTTCCGATTAGAACAAGCAAGTCCGCATGCCGAGGAGTTGAGGATTCCAAGGCGGCAACATCGGCTCAATATGCTTATAACAACAAACTTGGAGTTAAGGGTAGGGGTTCGCTGCAATGCGCAGGATTTCCAACAATCCCCAAGGCAAGTGGCATACCTATCTATTCATCGAGCAGCACGAGCCGGTTCCTAAAGCACGACACTACCGCCCCTGAGACCATCTCAGATTCCGAGGTTCAAGTCAAGGCACGAATCGTATAATCAAAATGCCGGGGGCGACGACTTCTTCGGCAATGTCGCGGGTTATCGGGGCGTGCCATCCAGCGTGGCGTTCAATACGGCTGCATGCGACTACTTGTTGATCGGACAGGTATACAGAGAAGCGAGGTGCTTTCCGTCATTGAGGAGGTACTCACTGTTCGCTAAGAGATTCTGATGCTCAAGCACTAATAAGGAGGCGGATCTTGACACGGACGAAGCACGGTGCCCTATCTGGCGCTCTCCACGAGTTGTCGTTTCTGCTCAAAGGTGCAGGGCCGCGGTCATTTCAAGATGGCGACGCCTGGCGCGGCTTGACTTACATGGTTCCGAGAAATTCGCATGGACGGACAATCTGGAACTAATCAAGAAGTAGTCAAACACCACGATCAGGTTCGTATGGGAATCAAGATACGCATTTAACGAGAGCCCATATTTGTCCAGTGCAATTACAGGGGCAGATGGAGCCCGTGTTGACGAATCGTGGTCGCACCGTCAGACACCATCTTCAGCCCTGCGTCTGCAAAGCACGATACTGGGCCAATTGCGCTTGAGGCGGCTCAACGTGAACGCACACGCGCGCTAACAGGCGTCGGCCGTCGCGGGTCGGCGTTAAGCGCACAGAACTCATCCGAGCATACTGTAGGTGCCGGAGGCCTGGTGCATGCGCAGTGTTCCGTCAGCCTTGGCACTCACCCAGTTTACGGGGTAGTCTCAGACAAGAGACCAAGTTACTTGGCCCGACGCTGATGCCCGCGACATACCAGGAGCCGTCGGACAGACGATTATGAGGCGCACAGTCTTCGCAGATTCGGTAGTAGCGTCGATCCTCACGAATGACCGAGCGACTGAAGAGGTGGCTGATGGATGACTAGCATGAAGCTAAATTGACCTTGCCTACATTGTGTTGAAGTCTGGCGCTGAGGCACCATTGCGAACCCTACGAGGTACGATTAGGGGTACAGACTGCGATGTAGCTGCCGCAAACCAGGCTTCATCCTGATGGACAAACGGCGCGGAGTTGAACCCCGTACGCACCACGCACGAGAGCACTGCCTCCTGTCCGCCAAGATCAGGGCCCGAGGCTGGGCTCCGGAGATTCCCTACCGTTGTGTTCCTACCCAGACGCCCGGCCTGCTTGGCCCCGCTCTTGGTTTAAGGCTCTGTGCTTGGAGCTCTGCATCCCATTGGGGAAAAAGGCGGCGTATCATCCTGGTGAGAGGACCCTTTTCGGCCCTGGACTTTGATCGACAGAGTTGGAAGCATTGAACGGGCAAGCTTCCGAGACGGACCCAGAGTGACGTGCAACGTCGTCTCGGAGCCGCCGAAGCAGCGCTACCGCAAGAGCTGAAAGACAGCGGCCGAAGCAGCGCTACCGCAACAGCTGAAATGACAAGCCCATGAGGCGTCTTGCATTTCATGGGCCGTTTGTGAATGACTCTCGACTGCAAAAAGCTGGAAAGGCTGGGAGACCCGAGGCTTCGACGCTGCACGGCGGAGTTGCGTCATACCGGCCTTTTCCACACCGAGCGTTGAAGAAGCATTCAAGCAGAAGACAGCATTAGCCTCGAGCATGGCGGCGTCGAGGATTTCTGGACCAGTCCTGTACAATCTCATGCTTATGGCTCGGCCTCGACCGTTTCTTGCGTCTCGAAATCCGGCGCGGCAGCCACCCTCAGACTTGGTTTGCTTCCTGCCTGGCCGGTCCGTGATGCTATATCCGACGCAGCAGAGGTAGCAGACGCAAATTCATCATCTACCGAAGTGCCCCGACTCGTTTCGCCAATCAAGCTGCGGGCGCCGGCGTTAACAAACCCTGGCCTCGCCCGCACGCTAGCGGGCTTCGGGCCCGATGTCACTCGCTGTCTCGGCGGCGTTTGGCCCAGCCCGCGCCGACTGACCGACCGGCTGACCGGAGCCTTGCGGCCAACCCTTTACACCCTTCGCCCCTCCCCCCTTCTCGTCTCCTACCATGCGGTATGCGCGGCTTCTGCTGTGCCTCCCGTCCTGCCGTCATTTGTTTGCTTTTGCCCCTTCCTTGGGCACCTTGCGGCGGGCCTTGTGCGTCGTGGTGGCCCTATTCTTGGACTCCATCAGCCGCAGACGGTGCTCCTGTCGCACGATTCGAGGCCCAAGGTGAAGCGCATTGCAGGTTTATGGACCGGCTTGTCCGTCATGGCGCACGGCGACCCGAGGTTCTTCGAGCCTTGCCTCACGGACAGACTCACCGGTGAAGAGGGCAAAGGAAAGGATCGAGTCCAACTTACTTCTCACAGGCCAATGTGACCGTGGCACAAGGAACTTGGGCCTCTCTCTGTTTTGGGCCATCCTGGAGCTCTTGGTGTCCTCGGCGCCCGGCTGTTGCATGGATGCAGTCGTCCATGCAAAAAGCCTGGGCGCCAGTCAGGCCAATTGGCTTCGGGCAAGAGTCCCCCCCTTGTATGACTCCCGGTCTGTCTCCCTCTACCCACCGGGCCGGTCTGTCTCGTGTCCGGGGGCCCTTTGATCGAGGCTCCGCAAAGGCTGGCCCCTTGTTGGCCCCGGTGCCCATGTGTCGTCGCGCCGGCACTGCAAGCCTATGCTCGTTGGCGTGCGTGTCCATGTGCAAGGGCTCGGCGTCAACCTTGTCGCTTGCCGTGCCCGTTGTCCCACGGTGCTATCTCGCTGCGTACTCGGCTCTCCCCGGCCAAGACCTTGTCCCAAACCAAATCACGTTGTCAATGTAAGAGCCCTTGTCTGATTGCGAGCGCCCCCTATTACCCTTGCACCTCCGGGGGCTTGTTGCGGTGGCTTGTCAAATCATCCTACGTACTCGAGAAAGTCGGACGCTTTCCCCTCCCGTTCGCCAAAACCCAGAACCCTGCGCAGGTGCCTTGATATCATATACGATCAGTCTCCGGCAAACGTGCACATTTGCCCTGTTCCACTCGGCCGCCTGTTTTTCTCCTGTTGCTTAAAAGGCGTCGGCCATCCATAGCTGGGCCATCTTTTTAACGTCTTGATGGATGGGTACGAGATTTGTGATTTGCATGCAGCCTGACACACCCCCGAATCTGACCCTTCTTCTTTAGACTTGGGGAAAGGCGCAAGACAGTTGCGACGCCAGCATGATGACGGACGTATCTGATGATCCGCGCGTCAACCGCGCGCCCATGAGCGTCGAAGCCGGCCCCTCGAGATGTCACATGGAATCCTCCTTCTTCAGCATATTTCACTCTGGCTTCGCCGAATGGGCGGCGCGGGCCGAGGTCCAGAATGATCGGTTACGAGGCAACCACTGGACCAAGAGGGAACCGCAAGCCGACTCTTCACCCTCATCGGACGGAAAATCGAGATCCAGCCGTGAGTCGTCGTCGTTCTTTGCGACGGCCATTCGAAACAGCCCCGATCCGTCCGGCAACATGGACGGCGCCAAGAAGTTCCAGGACTCGGAGAAGAGGACAGCGACATCCCAACCCGCCGGTTCTAGAGGCGACGAGATCATAGTCGAGGACGAGGATGGCGAAGGCAACGAACAAGAGAACAGTGTGCCCCTGGCCCAGAGCTTCATCCCGCACTACTCCAACTATGCATCGATGGACGCGGAGCTGAGCATCCTGACGAAGCACCTATTGCAGCGCAAGAGCTGCTGACTGCAAAGACGCGCAGCATTTCTCCAACGAACAGCCGACCTCGACGGCATTTTTGCGATGAAGATTGCTCCAATTACCATTCTTGCAGATTAATTCGTCTTTCTATTCACCGGGGTGGGAATGGCGGAGTGGGCGTTTGGGGTGCTGCATTGGTGCTGGCAAGCCGATGGCTGCGGGAACATTTCTAGAGCGGGCAAATTGGGCGCCATGCGGTCTCTTGACGGGGTTTTCCGGGCTGTCTGTCACGATATGCGAAGAGATTTGGGCGATGAAGCATTGCAGATGGCGTCACGATGCGTCGTCGTGGACGAGCGGCGTCACGGGTTTGGAAGAAAATGCACAGGCTCCTTTTTACCTTGGCTGCACCACGTGGACATGGCAGTGTGAGTGTGACGAGAGTTATCTCGCTCTGATCCAGGGGGCTGTCGCGGGAAGCTCAAACGGTCCAAGATTGACGTAGAGCAGGGACTGCAGCAAGCTCGGATGGCCGGGTTCGTCGCGCAGTCGAGACCCTTGCCGGGATCAGTTTGGCGATCCGGCGGCCGGCCGGCTGGCTGGCTCGTCGGAGAATTTCCGACGACCCCGTCGCGGCATGGCAAGGGGTTTCCGACGCGCCCAGCGTTGATTTTCCCTGAACATGTCGACTCCTACCCTAGGGCCGGCGCCTCCCGGGGAGCGAGTAGGGCAAATCACCGGTGTCGCGCCCAACGTGGCTTGCATGTGCTGGCGGTGAAGCCGAGGAGTACGCGTATGTATTCCTCTCGCCATGTGCGATCGGTCGCGCTTCATCAACCAGGCAGCCATACCGCACGCAAATATGACGAGCAGGGCAAAGGCACGGGCAAGACGCAACAAGGTGAGCGCGGGTGGCTGGAGCGCCATGAGCTGAATGGATGCAGTAAGAGAAGAAAAGGGGGCGTCATCCAGACCGCACACGGGGCGCTCGTGTGTAAGCCAAGATGTCGTGTCACCGCGTGCGCAATGGAACCTTGGTCGAGCAATAAGAAAAGATGGTGTTTGCGATTGATCCATACGGCAAGCATTCGACATGTCCGATTAACAATGGTCCAACCGTCCAAGCCAGTGGCAGCAGGGACAGTGCCATCGACAATATAATATGCAATATTTGCGCTTGGATCTCATCAGGGTCTAGGCCCGTCCACTCCTGGTGGTCTAGTTGGTTCATGGCGTCTGACTGTAATGGCAATTAGCAATCAGAATGTCGCGTGTTCGATTCACGCCCGGGAGATTTAATTTTTAATGACCTTTATTCCAAGGTCTTTGCTCTGAAGTCATTGAATTTTTTTTGGCTTGTGGTTCCTCGTTGCCTCTCCTATATCAGTTTCCCTTGCCGTCTTCTTCATCCCCTTGCCATCTTCATGTCCCCGGTCAAGTCGTGATTAGAGATGGGCATTGTCAAGCTGAAAGTGAATCTTGTGTTAAGCCCCCAGCGTCAAGCTCCATCATCGTTCTACCGTGACGAGACATCGAGTTGCTCGATAAAACTCTCAAGTCGGAAGCATCTTTGTTTGCAAGCCCGTGCTCTCGACATGTCGACGAACATCTCACGCAAACGAGCACCAAGGATCCATGCATTCTTGCCAGCAAGCGCAGGCGGCTGCAAAAGCGGAGTCATCTTCCCGGTTTGCAAGTAAACCCACTCATGTTGCCAACGAAGAGACGCTGCTTGACTTGAATCACTGTCCTTGGCTCGCCTATATAACATTGAACTCGATGCTTGGAAACATGTCTCTTCTCTTCAACCCATCAACTCACTTGGCGCCCTTCAACAAGCCCTGCGCGGTCTGGGCAGACAAGACACCGGGCAGTCTGGCCCCTGCTGCGAATGCCCCAGCATACTAGGAGGACTTTCAGCAAACGAGCCAGACATGCATCGACTCCCCGAATAAAGAACGGAAAGCCAGCGCTAATCAAGGCACCCGTGAAGGGCTCTGGACACATGATGCCCGGTTCTGTGCCCGAATCAAGTTTCTGAACGAAGCATTGCCTTGCACCGAGCTGTTGGGATCGTTCCAACCAATGGCAAATCAAGGAAAAGGCATCATTCGACAGCAAAAGAGTGCCCGAAGATACGGGCTCCGACACAGAGACCGAGATACCCGCTGGGATGATTCAGGCACATCCGGACCGGAACACGCATTCTTCGAAGGCTGGAAACGGGGGGTTCAAGCAAACACGAGTCGTCTGTCGAAGAAGAATTGAAGGCTGGCCGTCGACGATCCAATTCACTGATGCCCCTTTACTCGGCGCCCGTCATCGGAAATTACGTGCCTGTGGGCTGGTTCCCATAAACTAAGCCTCGGAGCCGCATTCCGCCCGCGGCGTCGACACACTCGAATCCGTAGGCAGGGTGGAGTTCATCCAGACAACCGGTCGCCTTGCCTGCTCTCTCGGATACAGTCACGCAGCTACAGCACGGAGGACGTAGGAATGGGGGACAGCATGAAGCTCTCCTTGGAGCGCCCAGTCGAGAAGGTCGGCGTTGTCGTCGCGCGACTCGTCTGGGGGAGATGCACACGCGCCTGGCCCTTCGAAATACCGTGCTTTCTCAGAGCTTCGCCTTGTTGCTCCCTCGGTTCTCGCTTCCGGAGGACCGTGACCTCGAGCGTGGGCGCGCAGGTCCCTCTGGTTTCGCCCTCGACAAGACACAGTCCCCAAGGCCCGCCGTCGCCAACAGACACACCGACCGGAGAAGAAAGGTGTGGGAAATGGCCGCCTGCATACAGGACCACGCAAAGATAGCCCTGAAGAGAAACACCGCACTTGGCCGCTGGTTGCGTAGTCCCAAGGACTTCGTGCTTGATGCCGAATGATCGCCCAAGAAGCAAAGAGGAAACAGGACTGCACCGTCAAGCCAAATGGCATTCTTCCATCGACCCGACGGCCATCCCCGTCCATATACTCAGACTGTATCCTCTCGGCACTCACGACTCTTCAATGGCGCAAGCAGACGCCAAAGGACCACCGCGGGGAGGATGTGCTTGTCTGCTCCCGCGTATGAACAATGCAAATGCTCACTTGGATCCCCTCGATCAGTCCTTGTCCGTCGAGCTCCTGATCCCACCTCACGTTGCCGCTGGCAAGATGAGCAAAGATTTCCGCCGTCCGGGGACTCTTGCTGCAGGGCTCTTCAAACTCGGTCTGACAAACTATCCCGTGGTCGAAGAAGGCGAGCAAAGCTTTAAGCTCGAGATACAGTCGAACGCCAACTCCCCGCCTGCCACCTTCGACTGGACAGGGTTTCTGGAAGAATTCGGCATTGGCCAAGACCTTTCCCTGTTCCCAGAGACACATGTCCAGCCACTAAGTAAGCACAGCGAACCCTTCGTTCCGGGCTTAAGGAAGAGGCGTCGTTAAGCCCGTCGGTTGGGTGTGCTGCCCACAAGATCAGAGCATTTCCCGCATATCAATGTGTTTGTCTACTACGGGATCCTCGCCCTGATGGCGGACCGAACCTCGAACCAGGCTTTGGAAGCGCCCAGAATGCCGGGCTGATGGCCCGAACCTCAACACGTACTGCCCAAGTTTTTCATGACCCAAACCCCCCAAGAGAATCCAAAAGACCTTGGACAAGAGCAGTGAGGTGCCGGCTGGCCTTTTCCTCCCTCTTCCAACACTCGTCGCTTGCTTGGACGCGTGGCGCCAGACTTGCTTATCGCTCTCGGAGAAGCAGGCCCATCGAACCGGACTACGCCGTCTCGCGTTACCCCGGACAGGGGAACCGAGGCCATGACGCGGCTGATTGCGCCTCGACCGGCTTTACAGCCAGACAGGTGCTTGGCCGTGCATCCTGTTCGTCCTCTGTACCTCGCTTGCCCAGTTTCCCCAGTTCTACGCGGTCCGCCCGGCGCACGCCAAGGGGCACAGGACGAATGTCATCGCTGCGCGGTGGATCGAGGAGCGCGCCCGCTGACGGATCATCAGACCGAGGGTGCCGACAGATTCGCTCCAGGTACGATCGGCGGCGGAGTCGGAGACCGTTGTGGAAAGCGTATTCAAAGCCCGAAGAAACACGTCAAGACGCAATAGTGTGCTGTAGTTGAGCATTCATCTATCATTTTTACTTGGACCGACGGTCCTACATGATTGAAGTGTGATAGGGAGAGTAGGGGATGGAATAAAGGACGCGAGCAACAGAACGACTCAAGTCGCAAAGCGTGGCGGAAGTGGGAGGCGGTGGTTGAACAATGCTTTGAGAAACATGATGCGCAACTTGCTCGGCATTCCTTGCGTCTGAGGAACTGCCTCTAAGAAAAAAAGAGAAACTGATCCTCGCCAATGACTGTTTCGCCGTCTATTTCAATAGTGTCACAACCACCGTTAGCCTGGAGGAATCAATATACGCGTGACATGTGCAGAGCTGACGTCTGTGCAGAGGATCTCAGCCATGGTAATTTGCTTGAAACACGTATACATTACAAAGTTTATGATACTTGCGTTTGTCTCGTCGCCTCATACGGCTTCAGACTCGGGGGCATCCACCGCCTCGAGCGCAATTATCGTGACACGCCGCAGCACCACGCCAGCGGGAACTCGTTGGATTTCTGCTACACACATGCGGTAACCGGCACCGATTCGGCTGGGAACACTCCTGGGAAGTCCATGGGAACTCGCCGGTTTGCTAGTCGACCCTATCCTCTCGGCTAGGGCTTTCAAGATAATGCAAGAAGCAACGTCATGACTTGTGTGTATATACGTCAGATTATTCGACATGTCAAAAGCTATATGAGCTACATCTCTATTTGTACAGACTCGGGGGCCCCCGAGGGACTCACTTTTGCGGCCGAACCAGTATCCGCCTCCCACTCGAGCCTTTCCCTTACCATTTCCTTTTTGCACCACGAAACCGTAATGACCCCCCATAGAATCGCCCACAGAAAGGGCACCGCCCAGCACACACCGTAGGCGGCTTCTGGGGGAACGGGCGGAATGACGGCGACCACCGTGAGTGCGGCGGCGAGTATGAGGGCCGGAACGGACCAGAACATCGACTGCATGTACAGCATTCGTCTAAAGCGCGGACTGGCCTTGTATCTGGCAGCCAGTGCCTCGCGATACGGGCGGCCGGCCCTGGCGTTGACGGCAACGACGTCCTCGACAAAGTAGTATGCTCCGGGCAAGACCTAAAGACATGCATGTAAGCAGGCATCATGGCGGAGACACAGTGATTGACTTACCCTTTCGCCCTTTGCAGTCGAGCTGATGCGGAAGGGAGCGGGCCACGACATTTGATGAAACAGCGTCACCAAGGCAAGCACGCCACCGAGGCAGTAGAGGATGGCGGGTGCCGGCATGCACAGCACGCGGAGCCAGACAATATGCGGAGCACTGCCGACAATGAAGAGGGCAGTGACAGCGGTGATTGTGAGGACGGAAGTCCAATTCAGCAAGTCGAAGCACCAGCGGCTCTCGGTGCCAAGGGGGCGATAGAAGCGCTCGGGCTTGATGAGGCGAAAGGTGCGGATGGCAAACTCGAGATACGTGGGCCCGCCCCAGATTGTCGTGACGACGGCGAAGATGATCCAGCCCTCGACATCGCCAGCGTAATACATGCCGTAGTATAGGGCAATGGGCACGGCCGAAGCGTCGACAAAGGCGAAAAAGGCAAAGAGAAATAAGCGCCACCGGCGGCGGCCATGGTGCCAGGTAAAAGGCAGCTGCGGCAGGAGTTGAGGGTTATCGTCGTAGTATTCTTCGAGAGTCTTGGCCCGACGCTTATATTCCGCGCGAGTGGCGGCTCTCGAGTCGTAGTAGGCCTCGGCCCGCGGGCGCAACGCATACGATAGGCTGCGGCGTGGCTCCGGGCCGCTCATGTGTTGGGAGAGACGTTGACGCTGCTGAGAGCGCTGCCTCTGCGGCCGCTGCTCTTGGGGGTCGTGGCTCGTCGTCGTAGTCGAGGGATCCGGGAACTTGGCCTCGGGAGGAAGCTGGCCATCGCTGGCGGCGCGAGACGTCAGGCCATTGGCCTTGGGATCGGCATCGTTGGCGCTGCTGACGGTCATGAAGCCGCTGCCGCTAGTTGTCCGTACCGGCGCATTGCCACCGGTTGGGAGCAGCGCCGTGTCCGAGTGGCCTCTGGCGCTGCCGCGTCGAACCTCGGGCATCGTCTACCGCGCTTGTGGCAGATGGCCTCGACAATGGCCCATTCGCACGGCGCCACCCTTTGCTCCAGAGCTCGATTGCGTCGACGGGAGAGTTCTGCTACGGCGATGCTGACTCGACGAGGTGTGCGAGGAATCGAGGACCGGTGAAGAAAAGGGGGTATCGTGGCGTGTTCGCTGGATGCCAAAGGGATCTAAAAGCGGACGTCTCGGGAATGCGCCCCAGTTTGGTTTCGCGTTGGAGGGCGCGCGCCTCGGCTCGCTTTGTTCTCGTCGGCTACCGTTTGCCGCTAGACGCGGGTTTGTCGAGGGAACAATCGTCTCGGGTCGGGAATGCGTGCGTCAATCGTGGTGGGACCTCGACAGTTTGACACACAATAGGGACAGTTGTCTGGAAAAGGATTCATGGGTGAAAATGGAGAAACAGAAGAAGAAGAGACGGGTGGGATGAGAATGGTCAGGTGGGAAAAAAAGGGTACCTGCTGCAGAGTGCGTCGGACAGCCGTTGCGCCGGTAGCGAGGCAAGTCCTGCTCCTACTGCAGGTTGAGAGCAACGGGCCAACGGCAAGAGGGACAGGGATACGGCCGGATGACGTCCCTGGAACACCCCTGCAGGCGCGGCACACGTCATTCACCTGCCGCTGAAGCTGCACTACTGCAGCCATGAATGGCCTGGCCTGACTAAGCACGGCAACTCGAGGTCTGCACCTTGGATTTCAGACTAAAGAGTCGCCTTGTAAACGCGATGAACGCCATCCGGGCGGGCCCAAAACAGCAACAGTCCAAGCACCTGTAGGCCTGACACGTGCTAGTCCTTTATGCACAATCGCAGCAGCAATCGCCCATTTCTTTTCTTAGGTCCCCGTCTCTGTTGTCGGGCCACTACGGCCCCTCCCGTAGCCGGCACTGATCCAGACTGAGAGCTGCAGCGCGGTACGTACCTGCTCGCAGACGCAGGGATCCCGTCAGCAAGCCACAGCGACATCAGCCGCAACCTTGCATCCTCCTCAGTCTTGAAGTTTTCGTCTTGGCCGCCGCCTCCTGCACCTGCCCGCCGGCCATTCCTCGCGCGACAATGCGCCCGTCGTCACAATCAATGCGCTCCCTCCACATCAACTTCGCGTCTCGACATGCCATCGCCATGACTCGGATTTCCCAAGTCCAATGCGCCCGATGCACGCCCAACGTCGCCTAGACTTGCGAGCCTGAGAAGACACAGTAGCTCCCGATATTTCTACATCCCCACGTTCAAGCCACACACCCTCGTTTGAGCTGCATCGACGGTCCGGTGCCTTGGTCATGCTCGCCATCATCGTCATCTTCGCATCATGGCCGCATCCTACTCGCCCCCAGCGTCGAGCGATGCCGTGCAGAACGCGGTGCAGCTAGGTTCCATCCGACGTGCTGCAGACTTGCACAAGTTGGCTGGAGGACCGGCCGGGCGCTTACGTCCGGACCGCCCCGACTTGCTTAGGCGGGCCGCATACCGACCCGGCTGGCTCCGTGATCCATCCCCGGCCCCACTCTGCCGTCCCTAACCTTTTCACCATCTGACCTGCAAGCACCACATCAACTTCTCGTCTCAAGAGTAAATGGGGGTATCGTCAATTCCGAATACCGCGAGCAGCGGCAGACGGTACATGCATGTTATTTACATGACCCCGTGGCCTCTAATCCTTCACCTCTAGTCTCGTCAAAAGTAAGCGAGCCAGCCTTGTCCCAGTAGACTCGAGACGGCCGCAGCCCATCGAGGGCGCAAACGAAGGGGTATTAAAAAGCAGCCCTTGCAGATTCCCACATCATGTTCCAGCTCGTACTCGTGCCATTGCCTGCCATGATCCTGCACTGGCCGTCACTGCATTCGTCCTACGTGATCCCTTTAGACCTTAACATTTGGGTTCGTGATCGAGTGCAGCAACCTGCGTGAAAGAGGTCAGCTGTTTATTTCCTTCAACTTCACCGTGTGTCACCTACTCCAGGTTGCGATCCCTCATCTCACGATCGAGGGCATCAATCTGCTTAGCCGTCACGCGGGCTTTAGTCAACTGTGCAGAAACCAGGTCAGCGACACAGGCCATCAACAAGGGGTTCAGAGAAACAAAGGATCCGTCAAGATGTGGCTGCGTCAAGCAAGGGGCTCTCGCACCGAAGCTAATGCCGCCGAAGAGTGATCTTCGTCGTCCTCGTCGTCCTCACCTTCCGGCCTTTCCCCCTGGACCGCGGCGAACCTGCTGCTAGCGAGTCCCTTGGGCTTTTCCATGGCTGCCTTGGCCTGCAGAATGGCTGTCAGTCCCAAAATGTCAATGCTCGGTGGCAAAAGACGCCTTACGTGTGCTTCAGCCAACTCGGCATCCTTGACCTTGAGGCGAGCCTCGAGCTCTTCCATCATTTTCGAAGCATCCTCGAGTCGAGTCTCGAGCTGCTTCGCCTTACTGTTTGCTTCCTCGATGAGAGCAGTCATGCTGTCGCTCAGATCCTTGTAGTCGGTCTCGGCAGTCTTCTTCTGATCTTCAGCCGTGGCCTGTTCCTTGTGAAGCGTCTCCAAGGCTTGATCCAAATCCGCCTTCATGCCAGAGAGGCTCTCTTGTGCGGCCATCAGGTCAGCCTTGGCGGCATCTACCTCCACTTGCTTGGCCTGGAGGCTCGCCTCGGCAGACACCTGAGCTTCTTCCTGGACCTTTTTCAACGAGGCGACCTGTTCTCTGAGGGCATCGAGCTCGGTCGCGTCGACCTTGGAATTCTTGGCAGCGTCGAGGTCAGCGAGGGCCGTCATACGCTCCATCTTCTCCTGCGCAAGCTGACCACTCATGTGTTCAACCTCAGCCTCCGCGTCCGTGAGAGCCTCTTGAGCCTTTCGCAAAGCGACCTCGAGATCGGCGTTGGCCTCGGTAAGCTGTCTAAGCTTTTCCTCTAGGCTGCTGTTGTTATTTTTGTATTCGGCAATGGCGTCGTCGAGAGATTTGGCATGGGCCACGGTCAGCTCTTCGAGGTCCGCCCTAGCTCGGGCACGTTCCGTCTTTATGCCGTCCATTGCTTCCGTGTTCAAGCTGATGAGCTTCTCAATCTCGGCGACGTGCTTCTCCTGCAGCTCGTGCCTGACGAGTTCAATGGCAGTTTCGCTATCCTCCTGTGCCTTCTCCAGATCGGATCGGGCGGCTTCGAGATCGGCCTTGATGCTCGTGAGCTCAGTGGCATGAGCACTGTCGCCAGCATCCTTTGCGGACGCCAGTTCGGACTGGAGGGCGGCCAGGGAATTTTCCTTATCCTCTGAGTGTTCCTTTTTCAGGGACTCGAGAATAGCGTCATGCGAGGCTTTGAGACCGTCGAGTTCTGTAGCCAGAGAGGCCTGGCTCTCCTTGCGGATGGCTTCAATCTCATCGACATGCTTGGTCTTGAGCGTCTCCAGCTGGCTCTGGATAGCATCCCTGTCGGATGAGGCGCCGGTCTTGGCCGACTCGAGCTCCTCGGCATGGCTTGCCTGCAAGGCGTCTAGGCTCTCTTGGTGCGCCTTCTCCTTGGCCTGGAGAGACTCGATTGCTGCCGCGAGCTCTGCTTTGGCAGCAGCAATAGCCTCTGCGTGACCGGCGGCGGCCTCCTCGGACGTCGTCTTGAGCTCGTTGTGCTGAGTCTCCAGCTCTTCAAATTTGCGCTTAAAGAAGGCGTCCCCACGGAGACTCTCAATCTCATTCTCATAATCTTGCGACAGGTTTTTCATGCGCTCATCGTGCATCGCCTTGAGTTTGGAGATCTCGCCGTCCTTGTCGGCGAGCGCGCTCTGGGTCTCGCTTGCCTTGGTCTGTAGGGACGCGGCCTCTTCCTTGGCGGCGACGAGCGAAGCATCCTTTTCGGCCAAATCACTCAAGACTTGAGCCAGTCGAGCGTTTAGGGCCTCCGTCTCCTCCTTTACCGAATCGGTAGTCTTATCAGATACTTCCAGCCGTGCCTTGAACTCGGCAATCTCATTCTCAAGGGAGGCGACCTGAGCGTTGTGTACCTCATGGTCAGACTTTGCTTTGTCGTTGCTGGCAGACTCCAAGGCTGCTTGAGAGGCAGTGAGCTCCTCGATCTTCTGCTCCAAGCTAGCCACGACAGATTCGTGGGCAGACTTCATCTCTTGCATAGCGTTCTCGTGAGAGGAAGTATCAGAGAGGCCCTTGGCTAACTCCTCTTGGTGTTTGGCTTCAAGATCGGCGACGGCAGACTTGTGCTGGTCTGCAAGGGAGGTTTGCAGCTCTTGAAGCTTGGAGGAGTGCTCGTCTAGAGCCTTCTGCAGCGCACTCTCGCTGACCTTGAGTCTCTCCGAGCTATCGGCCTCCATTGTCTCGAGCGACTTCTTGATGGACTCAAGCTCCGACTCGGTTGCCGTCTTGGACGCGAGGGCTTCGGCCAGGTCAGTCTTGAGCTTGCCGAGCTCCGTTTCGGTGGCCTCAATCTTGCCAGTGGCCTCGGAGAGTCTAGCTTCGAGCTCTGCAACAGCACTTTCATGCTCGGCACGGAGATTAGCGACGTCTTCGTCGCTTTGACCCGCAGGCTTGTCCTGTTCAACATCTGGAGCGGCAACGCTCGCATTTGCAACCTGTGTTCGAAGTGTTGCGATGGTGTCCTCCGACGACTTGATCTGAGCTCGAAGAGACTCAATCTCGGTGTTTCCCTCGGCGAGCTTAGACTTGAGTTCTTCGATTTCCTGCGCTCCAGCCGGGCGGGTAGCAGTTCGGGTAGATGACGAGAAAGGTGCGGCGGCGGTCGACAGCCTCTTGCGGGGTTCCGTAGCGCCAGCAGCGGCGGTCGAGGAGCGCGCAGAGGCGGGTTTGGTGGCCGTAGCAGCAGCGCGGGCGGTCGTGGTGGAGGTTCTCGGGCTCGCGCCAGCGGTGCTGGAGGCAGTGGGCCGACGGGCCGTTGATGCGGAGCTCGTGGTAGTGGTCGTCTTCCTATCAATTGACCTGCTAGGGCTCGACATGACGGAGCTGGTCCTCCTCGCGGCAGCCGACGTCAGGCCCGCCTTCCTCTCATCCTCGCTGGCGCTCACGCTCGGGCGGCTGCGATGGTTCGAGGCCGTGGTCGAGGCCGTGGTAGGCCGGCGAGAGGTCGAGGTCGTGGTCGATGTGGGCGGGCGGGTAGGTGGCTTGCTCATGCCACCGCCAGTGGAGCGGGTAGTGAATGTCGCAGGGCCAGTCCTGGACGCAGTGGACGAGGCCGTGCCGGGACGACGAGCGGTCGTGGGCGCCGTAGCCGTCGAGGTACGCTTAACAGCCCCCGCGGCCTTGGTCTCGCCGTTGGGCTTGGCAGACGCGTCGACGGGGTCAGGAGTCGACTCCTTGGAGGCCGAGGGCTCGTTCTGGGCGGCGGCGGCGACGGAGTCCATCTCGACGTTCTCCTTGTCCGACATATTGCTTGACTTGACGGAATCAATCAAGGAATTCTGAGAGGGAGTATGCTTTAGCGATTGGCTCTCTCGCAAAGGAGACGGGCCATGAGTCGGCGGAACTTGGGCACGCATGCTTTCCTTGGACGACGTGGGGCCTGCCCAAAGCTTGGTATTGGCGGTCGAGGAGTTCATGAAGATGGTTTTTCGCAGTGTTGCAGGAGAGACGGACGGAGGTGGCATCCATGATGCTTACCTGGATCGATTATCAAATGCAGAGCGCTTTCGAATCGCCAAGGGAGAGACACGCAGCCAGCCAGCGGTAACCCGATACAGCAAAGAGAAGAGCAAGGGCGACGCCGAGACGGAGGAGGAATCCGGGTCCCTTACGACTGAGACTCTGGAGGATGGGGGGGGAGGGGAGAAGAAACGTGGAAGCTCAACGGGGGTTTTGGGGAGGGAGACAAAACGATGAAATGATGGAAAAATGTTCCAGGGGCATCAGCAGCGGTGGAGGTTGGGATATGAGCAAAGGGGCGGAGAGAGGGGGGTAAGTGGTTTGGCTTTCGCTCGCGACCTATAGCTGTACTAGGCGGGACGTGGCGGGGACCCCAGAAAAAGAGGTATCGTCAAGGTACCCCGTCACCGGAAGCTCAGCTGCGAAAAAGCACCACGAAACGCACGACCCGGGTGTCTTGGGAGGGGGGCTCGACGCTTCGCCGCCCTCTCGGACCCTCGCCTCCATTCTACTCTTCATTTCACTTATTCCACCATCAACCGACACGGCGACGCCATGTCCAGCGGGCCAGGTGACTAGGCGCTTGATCTTTCCTTGGCCTCTCTGCTCATTCGCATCCCTTGGCCCCCGCGCGTCTCCCTCTCGGGGTAACGTCGTCCGTTGCTCTGCTCCCCCCTTTCTGCCTCGCCTACTTTTGTACGAAGCAATCGCCGGGCAATCACGATAAAAGACTCCCTCTCACACACACGCACAATCGTCGTTCCACTGCCATGGCCCCACGGCGGACCATCGCGCGTCACGCCGTCCAAGGACGTTGCAGCAGGCCAGACACGTGCATGCCTGCGCTGCCCTATGGCGTTCTGTATCGGATCCAGCCCCAAGCCGTCTGCTCTTTTCTCCAAAGCCTTGCCCGTCGTCGCGTTGCGGCCGCCGCTTGGCGCGGTGCCGGAGCTGCTGATCGCATGGACCGAGTGCCACTGGAGCGGCCTGCTGCGGTAGACCCCGAATATGCACCATGGCAGCACCCTGTCGGCAGTTTGCAGCACAGGTTAGACGGGCAGGTAGCCTATCCGTATGGCGCCACTCTGCTCGTGAGCGCCGAGTGAGCCTTGGATTGGGCAAGCTGCTTGCCGCCCGTCTGCAGCCAATCACGACCGCATGGGCGCCATGCTCCAAACGACTGCGCCGTGACTTTGCGGCATTCTCTGGCGCGGTTCCTCCTTTGCCCTTGTCCTCGAGCTGAATGTCCGGCTAGTTTCAGGCCTTTGATACACGGCGCAAGGCGTTCCGTCGGTACCTTGTCCACATGTCGATTAGCGACCATTCCGTCCAGCTGCCATCTAGAAGGATATGCGAAAGCAGGGAGACGGAGAGAACGGTCCTAGACTCTTTCTGACGCCATCTGGCATCATTCGTAGGCCCAAGGCCGTCCGTTGGTGAGGCATATGCCAGCGCCTTGAACGTCATGTTAGAACATACGACAAGGGTATCGAGTACTTGCATGTCCACGGCGCTATAGACGCGCGACGCGTCTTCCCCCCGGTTCCGCGGCTGTTGATCCGAACCGCCGTCCGGGCCGGTACTTGACCGCCCCGTACGTGCATGTACCACCCCACCCCACCGCCTCTCCCGCTTTGCCTCCGAATCCTACCCTACACTCAACCCGCACTCATGAGGCTCGAATTGATATCACGATCCACGCCAATGTGATTTCTGCCTTTCACGTGGGCCGTGATCTTGCATCCTCGACACGTCCAGTCTCTTCACCTGCTTTTCAGATCTCGCGTATCCGCTCATGTTCGGTCCGGACGCAGCCCGCAACGTGGCGGGTTTTGGTTGGGCATCCATACGTTAGACGTCTACCGTTCGCTCATCATATAGTGCCGTCCCATAGAATTGGATCACTCTTGCATGCACGAGCATTGTGGTTGCACCATGCGACCTTTCCAACCATGTCCATGCTCGAGAGTGGCTCACTAGGGAGGCGGACCGAGACGGGTAGAAGCTGCTCCGACATTCCAGAGTAGAGACAGACTGCCCTATCCTCCTCCTGCGACTCCAATCAGCGCATCTATGCCATAAACGACAGCCAGTTTTGGTTCGTGAACCTGTCCAGCCCGCGAACTGCGCCGTCCTATTGTCGAGCACGCACCTGACGTCAACCATGTTCGTCGATTGTTATTCTACATGGCCCGCTCCGTACTGAACGTCTCCAACCGTAGAGACTCTGCCTCCCCAGTAGATATTCGCCGGCCCAGCCGATCCCGTCTGTGCAGTCTGTGCAGTGTCTTGTCCGCTACTGCGCCTGTTTGAGCCGTTCTCGCCCACCGTCGTCATAGCACCACGCCGGCGGCTCCATGTTCCTGTCTGTAAAGTACTGCCACGACATGGTTCTCAACTCACTGATCCGCCTTTCGAGCTCCCTTTGGCTTCGTCCCGGAATCAATACCAGGAGCCGACGCAGTCGTGGGTGCTGTACACTTCGAACTTCTTCAAGCAGCGCCTCATCCTCCCTCTCGTCCCAGCCGTGCCGTTTGTAGTATCCACTGCCGTGTGCAGCTCGCGAGCTACTCCTGAATCTTCTCCTTATCGAGCCGAGGTGACGCACCAACCGAGCCAGATGGGCTTCGTGCCGACTTCTGGCTTCCTCCTCCCTTTTGGCCCTGATGCGCATGTCTCGTTCCATTGCCTCTTGTCGTCTAATGTGCTCATTGGCACGATATTCGAGCGTCTCTATGGCGGCTTGCAGCCTTGCTTCCAACTCGTCGACACATGTCACAAGACGTCTGCGGTTTTCCTCCATTTTCTCCAAAGCCCTGGCGCCAAGCCCTGGCTTGATGACTCTGCCGGATCCCGCGTCTGGAGGGCGCTGGCGGATGGCGCGACGGAGATTCTTGATCCATTGACAAATAAGGACCATCGGCTGCAACATGCATATGGCAAAGTCCCCTGGTCGTTGCGAGTCGGAAGCTCCTGCCAGGAAGGCTTCTTGGAGACAGAGAACCAAAAATGGAACCAGCGTCTTGTGGAGGGCCTTGACGCCGCCCCTTTGCGAGATGGGTCCATCCTTGCTGCCTTCTGTCTCTGCTTGCTCGACGGAGATGACAATGTGAAAAACTGTAGCGTTTATGAAGCCAAGATGCTTTGCCGCCACCATTCTATGGTTGCGGAGGTAATCAACTTGTTGCTCCACGTCTGGCCCCTTGGGCATGTTCTTGAAAAGTCTCGCGAGCCGCAGGATGCATATGAAGAGCGCACGACACTGGCGAGTACCCAACAGAGGCTGTTGGTAGTTCCACCAAGTTGCCTCTGTTTCCTCATCCGAGGGTAGCAGCCCGCTCGCGTAATTGGCATCACCTGCCCATCCGTGTTTCCCTGCGAGCTTGACTATCTGGGGCAGTGCGCTGGATTCCACTCTGACATGGTCAATAGCTTGCTCGGGCTCCGGAATGTCCAAAACGACGTTGAAGCTCTCGTGGTAGCTGAAGTCTTCCCAATTTGTATCTGGACAATCGTCTTCTGGATCATAATCTGCATCAAACTGCCTGAGCTCCTCCAACTCGCGCTCCCGAGTCTGTGCATCAACGTTCCGTGACTGTTGAGAGGGCCGTCGTGCGGAGGTCTGAGTCGCTTTATCGAGCTGCTTCGCCATGGCGGCTGGTTCCCTTGTCGGCTTCTCGGCTTGGTGCCGATGACTTTGTCGGACCTGTCGTCCCGCCTCCTTCATTTGCGAATTTTGTGTGCCTTTGGGCAGTCTGACTGGTCCAGAGGGCCTTTGCGATTCATTTGGAGGTTCACTGTGAGATCCGTTCTCAGATTCTGGGACTTCATAGGGATCCACACTTGGCCGGGCCGTATCCGCAAGACCTCTTGAGCGACTGTTGTTGCTATCGTAGAAGGTCGGATCGCGGGGGGCCGTCTCGGGATCTTCTTCCTCTTCCTCTTCCTCCCCCCCCTCGTCCTTCTCCTCCTCTTCCTCGTCGATTGGCTCGGGCAGAGAAGAAAGCGCCCCCTTGAACATGTGCGCTCGTTTTGGAGAAGGCTGAGAAGGCGTTGCGCCGCGACGCTTGTTGCTCACTTTGTGCGAAGCGTTTGTCCCGGTGGAGGCCACTTTGGTCTCGGAGCGGAGTCGAGTGTCTCCGGACCCAGCTTCCTGCATAGAAACCCTGCCGCCGAGAGGAACGGATCTGCTCCGAAGTTCACGGCTCGACCCAGGCGCGTCGTGTTTCCCATGCCGACTGGAGGAGGGAATGGGGACTTCGATCCCGACCTGCTTGACAGCCTTTGCGGCGTTTCGCGTGCGCGTCATACTGTCAGTAATCCTGAGCCACCTAGTTGAGTGGCGAATCAAGCCTAAGCCATTCGTTTTGACGATGATAACGCGGTCTGTAGTGAATGCGGGACATACACGTCGCGCGGGACTGGGATGCCGCAGACGTGAATGCTACCGGATGGCTCGCGATGAATGAACAGTCAAGGTACGCTCAGTCCCCAGACATCGGACGAGGACATCATGTCATTGTTGCGTGTATTGGAAAGCCGAGTTGTGACGTGGCGGATGAAAGTTTTGTATCTTTTCATATTTGCAGTCGTCAGGCTTCACTCGAGAGTTGAGACGCGATCCGCGTTCAATTAAGTTGCCAAGACCTTGCCAAGGACCAAGGCTGATGCAGCTGACTAAGCCATCCTGTTCCTGAAACCCGACAACCTCTGACCTCACACTTCGGACGGACGACCCCGACCCCACGTTCTCAAGCTCTAGCTCCACACACTATCGGAGAAGGGCCTCCTCGACGACTCAACTCCATCTCGCCAAACCGCACAGACAATTCAGCCCGCAAACCTCACTCATACAAGTTAGTAAACGCACACATCCTAAATTCAGCGCTTTCTCTTCACGGCACGAGGCATCCATTCGAAAGCCGAACCTGCGACATGGCGTCCGCCACGCCACCGGGAGCTACCCCGCCATCGCGACATCCCACGCTCGCCCTCGTCGACCGCAGCTCGCCGCCGACCTTTGCCAAGCCCTCGAAGCGCATCAACGAGGGCAGCGACGTCACGCGCTTCCTCAGGAGCCTCGCGTATCGCGACATCGGCCTCCTTGTGCTGCAGCTCAACCGCGCCCTGTGCCCGCGTCACCAGCCCGGTTCCACCCTCCCTCGCACGTTTCCCCTCCGCAAGCCCGGCTCGCCCTCCTCGACGCCGTCTATACAGGCTCTTGAGCGGCTCCTCTCGGATATTGAGAGCCTGATAGAGCAGGCGCCCCCGGATCCGGGGCCGAGGCGCTTTGGTAACATTAGCTTCAGAAAGTGGCACGTCCTGCTGCAGGAGAAGCTCGGCGACCTGCTGAACGCCGACCCCCTAGGCCAGACGCTCGATGTTGGCAATGGTGTGGCCAGGGAAGAGGTGCGAAGCTACCTTTTGGGGGCTTTTGGGAGTTCCCAGCGCCTGGATTACGGAACGGGGCATGAGTTGAGCTTCCTAGCGTTCATCGGCTGCCTATGGAAGCTGAGCTTCTTTGCCGATGGAGTCCAGGACGGCGAGATTGAGCGCGAGATTGTTCTCCAAGTCATTGAGCCGTACGGCAAGCCGCATTATTCCCATAATTTCATGCCCTGCTGACGATCCTGACAGGTACTTGAGGGTTGTCCGGAAACTCATCCTCACCTACAACCTCGAGCCCGCAGGCTCCCATGGAGTGTGGGGTCTCGACGACCACTCATTCATGCCCTACATCTTCGGCTCTGCGCAACTAACTCGCCCCATCTTCGAGGACGAGCCCATGCCCCTCGAGGGTTCCGTCCGAGGCGCCCCCAAGCCCAGCGACGTGACCAAGTCCGACGTCGTCGAGGACCAGCGCGCTACAAACATGTACTTTGCCGCCGTTGGCTTCATCAACGACGTCAAAAAGGGTCCGTTTTGGGAGCACAGCCCGATCCTGTTTGACATTTCCGGCATCCGCGACGGATGGGGCAAGATCAACAAGGGCATGATCAAGATGTTCAACGCCGAGGTTTTGTCCAAGTTCCCCGTCGTGCAGCACTTTCCGTTCGGCTCGCTCTTCTCGTGGGATGAGGATCCCGAAGCGCCCATGCCAGAGCAGAGCGTGCACACGATGAATCAACCAGTGTCCGCAGCTGCACCACAGTCATCGCCTGCGGGTACCGCGGCGCCCTGGGCGCAAGCTACGCGAATGCCTCCTCCACCTGCTGACGGCGGGATTCCATATTCACGGGTCCCGCCTGGGCCGAGAACGGGATCACTGGCGTCGAGGCCTCCTCGAGGTGACGCACCAGGATGCGGTTCCGCGGCTGCGCAAATCGCTCTGACAAAGGCACCTTGGGCCGATGATGGATTGTGATTTGACGGCCGTCCAGCGTTATAAATACACAAAGTTTATACCATCCTGCATCAGCGTAAGAGCCAACATTGCGAGACATGAGACCCGACCTCAAGCTATCATGCGCCCCGGGGCACTAATTCTTGTGCACATTGTCAGCAGGCATCACCAAAAGGGTGGACTCTCAAATGTCAAGTCGTCACCAGGTAGGGAAAGTTCTTGATCTTTTACCTATCAAGGTCATTATGGAGGGAGAAAACAAAAATAGACGACGGAGACGCAACAACGCGAAAGCGTGGGGGTATAAGCTTGGTGTGCGCTGCGTCGTCTCCTCCTCCAGGGTATCCAGCGAACCAGAACAATAGCAAACGCAGTCAGGACGGAATCAACAAAAGCCATTACCCGTCTTCCCGTGGCCCCCAGTCTTTTCGTCCTTTACCTTCCGCAGAGAGACTCATTACGCGAACCCGGGCATCATAGCAGACTCCTCCTCAATTGAAATGCGAGGATTCGAGGAAGAGCGCTTTCAAGCCGTCGGTGCTGGAGCAGCAGCGGGGACCGCGGCGGGCGCCTCTTCCGCTTTGGGGCCAGCGGCGGCGGGCTCGGGAGCGGCCGGTGCCGCAGGAGTAGGGGTGGCATCGGTCTTGGCCGGCTCGGTCGGTGCTAGAGAGAGAGAGAGTTAGACTCGGACACTGCATACGTGGTCGCAAAGTTGCGAGTTCGCCGTACCTTGCACTGCCTCCTCTGGCTTAGCCTCAGGTTTCACCTCTGGAGCGGCCTCTGTCTTGGCAGCATCGGCGGCAGGAGTAGGCTCGGCTACGTGCAGAATTAGTTGTTGTCCTTGATGGGAGACCCATCGGCACCATTGTGCAATCTGGATGGACGCACCGGCAGGAGCAGGATCCTGAGGCTTGGTCTCAGTAGGGGCGACAGCAGGAGTCGTGGTTGGAGCAGCTGTGGTGGCAGCTCCGTCCGCAGGAGCGGCGGCCTCGGCCGGCTTGTCTTGCTCCGACTTCTTGTTCATCTTCTTCTTCAAGGCCGCCTTAAGCTTGGCCTTGAGGTTGTCGAGCGCACCAAAAGCTGTGCGGCACACATTAGAGGGCGCGTCACGTCGAGGTCGTGGCGTGGCCGAGAGAGGCCCACGGCAGCGGCCGACTTACGAATGCCAGGCATAGTGATTAACGGGTGCTGAACGAGGTTCAGCGACGAGATATATTCTAGAAGTCGTGATTAGCATTCGACGGTGCGTGGAGCTCTAGAAGGATGCTTGATGCACGCCTGCACGCCGAGAAAAACAAGCACGCACCTCTACCAACAGGAATATGCAAGGGAACCCTGGGGAGGTGACGCTCGCGAGATGCGAAACGAGGACGCGACGACGAGAGGAAAAAGACGAGGACACGATGAGGCTGCTGAGAGGGGAGAGTCGGCAGGACAAGAGGTGGAAGAGGGAGCGGAAAGAAGAAGAGACGGAAGAAGGAGTAGAAGGAGAAGGAGTCAAGAACCGTGAGGAGGTAGGCCTAGGGTCACGAGAAGGAAAAGTGCCTGGCCAGTGTGAGAGGACGGGGAAGAGCAGCTCAGGGCAGGTACAGGTACGGGTGCGGGTGCAGGTACCGGTACCTACAGATGCAACGGCCAAGGGGACCGCGAGTTGGGCAAAAGGGTCCAGGTGCGTTATTAGGGCATCATGCCCGGGGCCGCTGGGGGCAAAAACGCGGCGTTCTTGACCGGTAACAACTGGTGGCCTCTGCTGTGGTCGGAGATGATACTAACGGCGCTGGTTGGCGAAGACTGGACGACGGGTGCCGCGCTCTGAAAGGCCACTAGGAGCAAAGTAACAGTACTTGACCGAGTCCATTCGGCCAGCTGCCTGGTGAGAGCAAGGCCCAGGCACCAGCTGCCGTTCAGCTATTGCCCACCGGGGGGGGGCTTTGGGCGCCCAGCCAGAGAGAGCCGGGGTAGGAGGGGGAAAGGGGAGCTATCGATGTGGGTACATACACGACCGTGGGACGTCGACTTGAGGTGCAGCGCCGAGTACCTTGATGTCCTTCCGGCAAAGGGGAAGAGCCAGGTATCTCGCACCTCATTTGGATCGATGGGAAAGCAAAACATGACGAGGAGCCTTGGAACCAAGAGTGCTACACGAAGGACAGACAACAGTGTAGGTGTGCAGCACTGTACAGTACTTGGTCCAGATCCCTCCCCATGCCCGCAGATGGCCGCGAATCATCCGCACGGCCATTCGGTTGCTCCAGGTCACGAACCCACGAACCCACCCCATGGCATATCACCGTCGCCGGGCGCCGCGACACACCACACCATTCTCGCATATGAAGCGGCGGGCCGGGCGGAAAGGGAAAGGGGTGAGGAGGGGGGGAAGCAGGCGGTGTTCTGGCCGACGCCGTCATCTTCCAAGTTTGGTCGTCGTCTGTATATAGGTAGGTATGTATTTGTAGCAGGCCATGGCAGTCGTTGGAGGTGGGCGAGAGAACTAACTTACAGGTACATTGACAGTCGATCGGCAAAACGCTTTCCCCCCGGTGGTCTTTTTCGTCTGAACAAAGGTTGCGCTAGACCAGCTTGCTTGCTCTTGCCCAACATGGCCGCGCACACCTTCCCTCCTTGGACCACCACCACCACCACCTCCTCCTCCTCCTCCACCAGCATAATCTCCGCCCGAGTCTTGTTGCCAGAGCGCGCGCGCACAGAGGCAACGAGCAGCGCGCCCTTGCGCTGGTTCGAGCGGGCCCTGACCAGCCGTCGGGGCGGGACGCGGTTCCAAAGGGCGGGCCCCTCGCTGCCGTGGCTCTTTTCCCGGAAAAGGGTCCTCGTGGTGAATGAACGGCGGGGCCTTGGGATCAATTTCTCCAGGGGACCCAACTGCTGTGGAGGGTGGAACGGAAAAGAGAGGGGGCCATCCACCCACCGTTGCTATTTTGGGAGGGGACTCCATTCTGGGGGACGGCCATTGTCTGCTGGCACTGGTCTCTCTTTCATCTGCTCTCGATGGAGGCGCGTGGACCCGTCTGCAGATGAAGTTGTCTCGGTGTGGTACGAGGTTCCACAGGTTGGTCCCTCGACGGCCGTCATCTGGCAGAAAAAAAACTAGACATACGTCGGGTCCGGGGCAGCTGATTCTCAGTCTTTACACCAGAGCTACCGGCAGTCACCCAACACGACCGCAATCTGTTTCCTCGGAAGCAACGTAGGTACGCTCGTCTCGCGCTCCCGAACCCAGCAGAGGTGCCACTCTCGCCAATCAAAGCCAGTTTACTCGTTTTGCCTCCTGTTTTGACATTGAATGAGGTGCAGCAAATGGCACCACCTGACTGACATCTGACGGGGGCCTGGCTGTGTGCAATCGGGGGAAAAAAGAAAATAAAAAAGCCAAGGTGGAATTTTGGAATGTTCCGTGGGCAAAGCAACGCCAAACAATCGCGCGCCCAAAGGTCATGCGCCTGCTTCACTTTTTGCTGCATTGCAGATGCGCGCCTTTCAGCTGTGCGACACATCATGTTGGCTTGTTGGTGCTGCTTGCGCGCAGCTCCGTCATCACCGTGACCTGCGCCAGCGCTGGCCGGTAATCCTGACCCAACGGTGTTGGTTCATTCAACAAAAAACAAGATAAAGGGGCCTCCGAAAAAGGGACATGGCCATCCCGACACAAATACTTGCCTGCCTGGCGGAGAACCAGCGACAGGAGCAAAAATGAAATCGTGGGGCCAAACCGTGGATTGAACACGGGACCTCTTGCAGCTGAGCGGCTAGAAGCCAATCCCAAAGCAAGAATCATACCACTAGACCATTTGGCCGGTTCATATCGATGGCGCAGATTAGACAAACATATGTACCCTTAACGTCTCCACCTCTCCTGCCTGGGTTAGTTCGGCTTCGTTCATCTGAAACTTCGTATGCCGTCCACTTCTTTGTCACTGGTATACAAAAATATATAATAGGTGAGTTCCAAGCTGACTATATCCTTTCGTCGAGCCAATCCAATGCAATCGCCTGCCCGACCTCATTGAGCTCCGTATGCTCGGTTTCTGGCCCCACGTCGGCGACTCGAACCCTTTGTTCAACCACCTCGGATTCCTGCAAGTCTTCGTCCCATTTGACGCGCTCCCTCATCTCGACAACGCTGACGCTGCGCTTCATGAGCCCAGCAAGCTCCTCTGCTTGTGCCGCGAACGTATGTCCCCATCGCCTCGGCTTTCTCGGCTTGCCGGCCTTGGTCTTGAGAGGTGTCTGTGGCGGCAGTGCTGCATCATGTAAGAGAAGCGCCTGCGGAATCTTGAGGGTCGAGATTCGAGGTGGAAACATCAAGTGAGATTTTCGAGGCGCCTTGAGCGGAACGGCGATGGAGTCTTGGCCGTCGCCAGTCAACACATCGACAAAGGCCGCGTCCTTCATCGACATGTAAAAGGACGAGGGCACCAGCAGACCCGGGCTGTGGAAAAACAAGCTCGGGCTCGCAAAGGGATCAAACATGGCGACTGGCTTGTCGAAGAGGGACGGAAGTGAGTCGTAGAGCCGCCCGAGATGGGACGCCTCTTGCAGTTGCCACTCGAGCCCAGTGTCCTTTGCCTTTTTGGACGGTTTGTTGATGGGATGATCGCGAAGAAACATGGTCCAGTTGAAGATGCCGTTGTAGGCAATGAGGCCGCGTACGGCCAATCTAGCATGGCTGTGGCTTTCTGTCAGCGCCAGCGAGGTGGCCAGGCTGGCGCCCAAGTGGGAACCATAGACGTAGATATCGCGCCTCGCATTTCCTGGCGGCAAAAGGTTCTCAACCAGCCAGGCATAGGCAAACGACGCGTCATGGACAGGCGTTGGCCAGCAGAGGGACGTGGGAGGAATGGCCGGGTCCAAGTCCTGATGACCGTGGCGCCATCGGTAGTTGATGCTGGCGACAGGGAGATGCTCCAGAAACTTGGGCAGGGGAGACGGTGAGTTGTTGACGGTGGGAAAGGCCGGGAGGTGAAGCAGGAGCGCAGCCTCGTGTGATTTCTCCGGGCTGTTGAAGAGACTAGCTGAGATGTGAGTACTGGAGGCTCGACGCTATGATGGTGACCGTGGGAATACCGACTCTATTGTGACGTGTCCGGCCGAGCCACAGCGCACCTCGACTCGCTCCGGTGAGCGGGTGCTGAATGATCTGGGCCAAGCCCAACGCTTCCTAATGCGAGTCAAGGGCAGCCATGGCAGCATATCCTCCTTGTTACAGCCGCCTTGCTATGCCGACCATATGCCACGTCGGCACGATGCCGGGTGGTGGGCATTCAATGACACAATTGGTCTGCCCTGATGAGATTGATGATGAGCGCAGCCGCACTGCAATGCTGTCTGAGACTCGGGAGCAGTCTGAACCTCGGGGACTTTTGGCCTTTTCCCGTCAAGGGAGCGCGTGCTGGAGCCGGATTTAGCCACGAAACTTGCCGCCGCCGTTGAAGATGGCGCGACACCCCGGATAAGATAGCACGTGGTGGCGGACGGGTCGGGCTGAGGAGCGAGCAGACGAGGTCTTGTGTGGTTTCAGGGACCTTCAGAAATGGCACGCTCTCAGTGATGTGCTGAGGCCCTCTGTAGACACGCACTGTCGGCTCGAGTCGAGTGGTGCTGGATCCACAAGAGATTGCGCTGCACGTCTTCAAGGCATCTGCCGGGACCCCGACATGCGAGCAAG
This sequence comes from Hirsutella minnesotensis 3608, assembly GCA_000956045.1. NCBI lineage: Eukaryota > Fungi > Ascomycota > Sordariomycetes > Hypocreales > Ophiocordycipitaceae > Hirsutella > Hirsutella minnesotensis. Next base: position 707,084 of record KQ030509.1, on the reverse strand, counting down.
GTGCATAGGGCCGGGCGAGGCGCAAGGAATCGTCACACGGGATAGAGATCTAGGCGGGTCGATGGGATCGAGGTTTTGTCGCGATGCACATTGTGACGTCCAAGACCCACCTCGGAGCACACCTCCAAGGCAGGATTACCAGTTGCCAGCTGGCTGCAAGGGGGACCTCTTCCAGGGCCCATGCAGCGCATCGCACGTGCAGACGACAGCCCCGCATCCACTGGCGTCCACTGTCGTCCACCGAACAGTCTACTACCTACGAAGTAGTAACCTGAGGTAAGGATTACAAACGGCCACCAAGACATTGCACCCCCTATACATACCTATTTCTGATTGGCCCAGCTACCTCAAAGTATCTCTCACTTTGAGATGGCAGCGGAATACAAAGTATCTCTCGCATATATGCTGATTGGATACTCGCTCGTGGGGATCCTCGAGAGATCGTCCTTATGGTGCCCCTACTTTCTGGATCGCCTCCCGCTACGAAATATACGGCTTAGCAGTCATTCAGATACTTATCTGCAGCTTCCCTGTTCGTGCCCGGCTGGCTGTTTGTAAATCCTTACAGACTGAACGACACGGCACCGAACCGGCCTGGTCCAGGTCCATTACCTGCGCAAAGACTCGCCTCGACCGAGCCCAGCGGAGTAAACGGATCGGGATTGGAATGCCTGAGGCCCCTCTCCACACCTTCTTTTGCTTCACCTCCCTCTCCGACCTGGACATGGACCGTTTAGCCTCCACCATCTCCAAAGACGTCGGCTGCCAGTGCCTGCTCAAACCTAATCCACCCCCATCTTCCATGTTCGCCCTCTCGCCCTTTCGCCGCCTCTTCGATTCATCAACACACGACATCGTCGACCGCAAACCCTCGTCTGCCTTGAGCTCGTGCCAATGCTCTCCGCCGGCGTTCGGTTTTCGTTCAATGTGGCGTCGCTACTCGCAACGGACCATCTCGTCCGCCCCTTGATAGCTCGTAATCCAACCTGAGGCTATTGCCCCGCGCCCTCTCAACTTCAAGCGCGAGACGGACAGCTGCAATTCACCATGCAAGATGTCCAGCTAGGACAGACTGGCGAGCCTGAGCTCCCTTTCCCTCCAAGTCCGGTTCAGATCGAAGCCATCCGTGAGGCTCGCTTCCAAAACGATGATGCCCATCTCAATCCCAGGTAACGCCCTGCCCTCCATCGTCATTTTCAAGCCTCATGCTGATATGCCTAATCCAGTCGCTGGTGGTTCGCTTCGTCTGCGTTTCCCATGATTGCTGGAACACTAGGTCCTGTAGCCTCGGCCTTCAGCATCTGCGCTCTCGTCCGGCAATGGCGGCAGCATTGGCCACCCAACTCGAGCCTCCAACAGGCCACTTACGTGGATGATCCGTCGTGGTAAGTCAGCTGCTTTGCAACCGCCCTTGCATCCAATTTCTAACCAGCGCGCAGGCTCGTCATTGTCAATGCCGTACAGCTAGCCATGGCTCTTGTCTCCAATGCCTTTCTGCTCCTCAACATGGCTAAGCGGATCCGTTTCTCCATTGCCCAGCCCATCACCATCATTGGATGGTACGTTGCTGACTTTGTCTCCTTCACGAACAAACACTGACTCTGCAAAATCAGGTACATTTCTGCGATATGCCTAATTGCTCTCCAGCTCACCGCTGCAGGGCCTCTTGTCCAGGGACTGGAATATCCCATCGGCGAATACGTCTGGTCTCAGGCCTTTTACTATGGCATTTGGGCTGCCATTCTTTACTTTGTCGTCGCGTCGCTCATGACGGTCACATTCTGGGGCGCCTCGTCGGGTCACTATAGCAAGGACTTCGAATTGACCGCAAGCCAAAGGACGCTCATGCTTCAGACCATCATGTTTCTCATGTACCTCCTCCTCGGCGCCCTCGTCTTCTCCCAGATTGAAGGCTGGATCTACTTGGATGCCGTGTACTGGGCCGACGTGACCCTCTTCACGGTCGGCTTCGGCGACTACGCACCAACGACAAACCTCGGAAGGGCTCTTCTGCTACCCTACGCTCTCATAGGAATCATCAGCCTGGGTCTCGTCATCACCTCCATCAGAAGCCTCATTCTAGAGCGCGGAAGACGTCGGCTCGACGCTCGTATGGAGGAAAAGAACCGTCGCAGAGTGATCCGGACCATGGCAAAAAAGGGGAAAGAGGCCATCCTAACTCCCCTTCCGCGGCAGACAAGCAACGACGTAGATGGGGCCGAGCTCAACATCACGTACACGGGAGAGTTTGAGCGGCGTCGAAACGAATTTGCCTTGATGCGCAAAATCCAAGAGCGAGCCTCGAGCCGAAGGCGATGGCTGGCCATGGCCCTGTCCACCGGCTCGGGCCTTCTCTTGTGGCTCGTTGGCGCTGCCATCTTCCAAGAATGCGAAAAGCACTACCAGCCATGGTCATACTTTGACTCCTTCTACTTTTGCTTCGTGTCCCTCGTCACCGTGGGCTATGGCGACCGCACTCCCAACTCCAACGCTGGCAAATCGTTCTTTGTTTTCTGGTCTCTCTTGGCTCTGCCGACCATGACCGTGCTCATCTCGAACGCCGGCGACACGGTTGTCAAATTTGTACGAGATGGCACAATCCATCTGGGTAACGTAACCATCCTACCCAGCGAAGAGGGCTTCAGGAATAGTTGCAGGCACCTTGCCTATCGTTTGACTTTTGGCCGCGCCTTTCAGAATGTCCATAACCTTGTGCATGATGCCGAAAAACAAGATCCTGATGAGATGAAGCCTCCGCCGAGCCGATCTTTAATCAGGAGCGAGCAGTCGGACCCCAACAGCGGCCCTCATCGGTCCGGTTCACAACTACAAAAGACTCGGAGCAGCCGCCAGAGTAGCACACTCCTTCCAACGAGCACATCGGAACGGCGATCTCTCTCGCGGGTCCGTGTCCGCCTTGAGAAACTGCCCACGGGAAACAACTTTCGCTTGCTCCTCATTGCCGAGATCCAGAAGGTGAGCAAGCACCTTCGCGAGTCCCAACCCCGGCGATATACATTCGAAGAGTGGGCGTGGTATCTGGGGCTCATTGGCGAAGACGAGAACGACTCATCACTACATCGCAAGGTAAAGCCCAAGGACACGCACAAGCCCAATCGACGCCACGGCAGGCATAGGCATAGGGGAAAGAGGCATAACCATGGCCACGGGCACGTTCATGACCATAATCCGCATCAAGGCGTCGACCCGGACCGGCAACATAAGGAGCAGAAAGAGCGGCAACCCGTCGCGACTGAGCCGACCGAAAATGACGAACGTTTCCAGTGGTCGTGGGTTGGAAGCCGAAGTCCCCTCATGGGTGGACAGGAGGAGAGCGAATGGGTCTTGGAAAAGCTCATGGATAGGCTGCAAGAGAGTCTCTGGATGGCCAAGATGGACGAGCAGCAGGCTGAACTAGATCTGGCCTGAGTTCGAGACGCGCAGGCACCCTCCGTGCCGACAGGACTTTGCCTTCCGCATTGGCCCCGTCCTTACCACTGGCCGAGCCATCCAGAAGTCGAAGTCGACCAGACACCACTGAGAAAATGGTTTGATGGGCCAAATGAACAGATAGTGGAGCGCAAAAGGCACCCGCAGAGGGGAATTTTGTCATATAATTGTACACTTTATACCTTGTACTCTACCAAATGTCCTTATCTAACACCTTGCGGCATCTGCTGTCTAACGCTTGGGGGGGAAGAAACCGTAATGCTCACCATAACTCAAACAATCGTGTCGCGTGACATGACACGGGGTAACCCTTCATGATGAACAACCGGGTATCGCTTCAAAAAACCACATGTTGCGTTGACGCTGATATCCTTCACACCGGCCTCAATCTTCGCCCGACGTCCCGTCCTAGTTGCCGCCTCCGAGCAAGAGTCGTCTGTTTCGCTTGATGACGGCATTGAGGCCCTTCTCGAGCTTGTCCGTCTCCTTACGTGCAGTGGCCAGCGCCACCTCGGCGTCCTCGACGCTCATGAGGGGCATACCCCCTCCGCCGCCGACGCTGCCGCCCCCAGACACCTTTGCCCCTTCGTCATTCTGAACTGCGGCTGGTGCTGCGAAATCCTGCATGGCCCGCGCACCGTCGGGTGCGCTGTAGATGCCAACGCCTGCTGCAGCGTCCGGCCCGTAGAAGTACGGTGCGAGCGAGTTTAGACTGGCAGCCGCCGAGTCGCGCATGGGAGAGGCTCCTTTCGGAAGACCTATGTTGCCGACGCCCAGGTTGAGGCGTGGGAGAACGTACTGGTTGATGTAGCTGAGGGCATCCTCGCGCTGCAGCTTCCCGATGGGATCCTGCGGGTGCGGCTGCGCAGTGGCTGGGAAGATGTTGGGACGTCCATTGGGCACGGCACGGCCCTTGATGAGCGAAAAGGCACCACTGCCAGGCTGGTGTCTCGGGGCGACGAAAGCGCCCGGGTTTTCTGCCGTTGCCGCAATGGCAGCCTGTAGCTCGAGAAAGGTGTCTTCTTCCTCGGCTGTCAGGCCGCGGATACAATCTCCATTTGGAGTAATCATCATGCGGGTGCCGTCCACATGAATCTGTTTCCGGACGGGTTTTCCGGCGCGCAGCGTGAGAAGGTCCTCATCGTGAATTTCGCCGCACTTGCAAGAGCAGTCCTTGCAAAATCCTGCATTGGACCCTGCCTGAGTATTGTTCAAGTTCCCATGCTCTTGACGGGACGAACCGCTCGCGATAGGCCTGAGCATTTGGAGTTTGTCAATTGCAGCCGTCCAGAGTGTGTTTCGGATTTCTGTAAGGACTGATGCCGGGCCAGGTGGTGGCTTCTCAGTAACGGCAGGTTGAACTGGCGAAGCCGGTTGGGCAGGCATCTCAGGCGACGGTAACGACGGAGCGGTCTTTGGAACAGGCTTTTCCTCCTTTTCCTTCTCTTTCTCCTTCTCTTTACCTTTGCCCCTGCCCTTGGTAGACTTTTTCTGAGGGGAGCCTTTGGCTTTGGCTTCCGCATCTTCTATGGCTTTATCTGCAACAGTGTCGGCGGCGCGGCTTTTAGCGGGAGGCTGGCTTTCCACGACAGCTTCCTCTGGTCCAGAATCGGAACGAGACTGCAGAGTCGTCTTCGCAGGCTTCTCCTTCTTTTGCTTCTTCTTGCGTCCAATCACAGGCGCATGTTCCTCGAGCTCCGCCTTGGGAGTCTCTGTCAAAATCTTCGTCTCTTGCTTCAACGCCTCCTTGCGTTGTTTGCGCTGTTGGCTCTTCGTGGTTGATCGAACGCTGGCGGAGCCAACCCTTGATGGCGGTGGGGACCCTGCGCGAGAAGCCGACACGGAAGCGGACAGCACAGAGGCACTATCGCTCACCATCTCGCTTCCAGGCGTTTCCGGGCGATGGGACACTGATATGGCTTTAGAAGCGACTGAGTGAGCTGGGGACGGTAACGCGGGGCCGTCACTCTTGGCCATCGGCATCACGCGGATCGACCTTGGAGCTGAACGCTGAACGGGCGATACCAGCGTATTGACGGCATTGCCGCTGGGCGGTGGGAGCACTGTCGCCGGGTCCGCAGACCCTTCCATGAAACTGGGAGAATGTTTGGTGGAGAGGGTTGCCGGCTTGTTGGTGGGTTCAGATCTATCGATGCCATCTCGTGAGCCGGTCCGACTTCCGGGTGCTGGTGAAGGCGCCGAAACCGGGCTACTGAGCTCGGGTAGACCATTCGAAAACTTCTCGATGGACTTCTTGGGTGCGGGTGTTCCCTTGGGAGTGGGCACAGACGCGATGGCGGGAGATGCTGGCTGTGATTTCTTGGCTTTTGGTGCGTCCAGAGCGGGGAAATCTTCATCTTGCAATGTGATGGATCCTTGAGACAGGCCAGACCGAGGCTGAGAGGAGACAGGCCCGGCAAATTTAGTCTCGCTGGCAAGGGCGGGACTTGGCAACCCCTTTCGAGGCGTCTGCTCTGGAGTCACTGCCCCGTGATCGAGACCCGCAGGGGGTATCTTCGGAATCGCTGGAATGATGTTCGCAGGGCGTGAGCGTGCTGGAATCGCTGGAATCGTCGGCTGCTTTGACAAAGCTTGTGATGGTCCCAAGGGTGCAAAGCCGGGGGGCACAGTTGGACTCGACACCGTGGAGGTTGTTTGCTTGGGCTGCGCAAAGACGCCTCGAGGTTCATCTGACACTAGTGCGTCGACGGAATTTGTCGCCTCGTCGAGCGAAGGAAGTTCATCGTCTACTGAGATGATGTTAGCGACTGACGACGACGTCCGTGAGCAAACACGTGATGCGACAACACCGGGCTACGACGGGATGCCAGGGCGATACATGGGACAGGATACATGAGAGTTAGACGTCATGCTACGGCTTCCATCATCGTCTTCCGCGGGGGACAACGAGGGGAAGCAGGTTTCGGAGAGAATAGAGGGTATGATGTCTTTATTCTGACCAAAAGATGCCACCCAACCTGAGGGTGGATCATGCGGTATGTTAACATACATGGGTAGACGTGTGGAAGACGATGATGGCTTGCCTGAGGTGCGACCTCAACCGATCCAAGCGGGGGTGTGCCGCGAAGGACGACGAGGGGAAGGAAAGTGAAAAGCGAAAAACAACAATGTCGACGCGCTGTCGCCTCTGTGCAGTTCTGGTTCCCTGAAAACTGATCAAGCCAGCGCCTGTGGTAGAGAAGCCTGCCCACCGTTCCCTGAACGGAGACGGTTCTGCCAATGCCTGTTTGATCGAAATGCATATCTCGTGCTCCGTGGAGCAAGCGTCGCCTTTTTTATATCGGCTTCATTCCAAATGCCCAAAAACGCCGCCCCGACACCGCGTGACAAGAGGTTGAAAAAGGGAACAAGAAGGAAACGTGAAACATTATAGGTCTTTCTTGGGCATCGGCATCTGCGCGATCACCATCGCGCGTAGTTGGTGTTGTACATCATGCTGGGGTTGTACCCACCTTGGCTCTGACCGCCAAACAGTCCCTGACCGGCTCCGGCATTGCTCTGCGACTGGTGCTGCATTCTCGCCTGCAGGATACTCGGGTCCGCAAGATCCACTAAGCCACTCCCCCCAGAGGAGGAAGTGTTAGCATGTCTGTGCTTCTTCCCCTTCTTCTTCTGCTTCGAACCAAAGTCTTGGAATGCCCCAGGATGATTACCGTAGAGCGATGCAAGGAGGCCGGAAGCAGGAGCTGGGGTGGAGGTTGAGGACGGTGGGTACTGGTTTGAAAAGGAAGAAATTAGGTACTCACGCTTTCCCGAATCATGAGGCTGTGTATTGCCTCCTCGATTACGCCCAATGAGGCTCTGAAGCAAGTCGTTGGAGGACTCTTTGGGAGCGGCGCCAAATCCCGATCCGCCAAAAGACTGACCAAACATGTTCGGGGGTGTGCCGGTGGACTTGAGCCCCGGGGGAGGCCCCGGCATGGAAGATCCGTAAAACTGATTGCCGCCTTGAGTCTGGAATGCACTAGGCATCATCGAAGACTGCTGTGCCATGATTCTTGAGTTGGCGGCCAGCTTCACGTTCGTCGCAGAGTTTGGATTATCGTTGGCAAAACTGAAGCGGGAGGATTGCCGACTATGGCCATGAGACTGGAACAGGCTGTTTTGTCCCGACATGCTCTGAGGCATCTGCTCGCCGAAACCACTCTGTTGGGATCTCATGGAAGCCAGATGCTGTGGCGTCATGGTACGACCGATGGCACCGCCGGAGCCTTGGCCAAAATTGGATCCCCCGAAAACAGAGCCAAACAGGCCATCTGTACTTCCTCTCTGAATAGGAGGCTGAGAACCAGTCTGTCTCTGGTCAAAGCTATGAATTTCTGAGGCCAGGTCCCGCTCCTCAGGCTCTCCGCCCAAGGCGAGACTGCCGCCGGTCGTTTCGAGCTCCGCCTCGGAAGACACCTGGGTCTCTCCGCGCTCCTCAGGCTCTCGTGTGTCATCGTCTTCTCGGGTAGCTTTTCGCTTCTCGCCTCCTCGAACATCAAACATGGGCGGTTCAGAGTCGTCGATCTGGTCGTCGCCAGCTTTTGGAAGGATGCATGCTTCCAATATTTTAAGGATATCTCGCAGTGACGTGTCAAGAGCAACGGGCCGGGACCCTTCTGCCGCTGGACCATCCGTTTGTCGAGACTTGGACGCGGAGCTGGCTGGCGACGGCGCAGTTTCGCCAGCGGGCTGCTGCGCCGCATCTGTGGCCGTGGGCAGGGTCATAGACACGACCGGACTGGAAGCCGCGGCACTAGTCGCTTGACTACCTCTGCGACTCCGTTGAGGATTTCGGGCCCAGCTTGCCGATGAAGGCAACGCCGACGTATCCACACCATTGTCAGACCCTTCCTTGCTGCCAGAGCGTGCCATGGACTGGGCGACGGGTGGTGGCGTCGGTTGCGATATTTGTTGTCGGGACACGCTGCGAGATGAACCGCCGCCGCCGCCGGGTAATGGTCTTTGAGTGTGAATACTGTTCATTGACGACAAGTCCTGGCGCGTATAGCTATCCTCCTCGTCGCCTTGCTCGTGGAGAAACATGCAGCCAGGGTTGTTGCACTTCTCGTTCTTTAGCCACGCCGAGCAGTATTTGGTCGTGCCATGCTGTGCCTTAAGAACACGATCGCCGTTCTGAGATCCGTGAACGGCCTGAATGCATCGGGTGGCTTCCTCGGGTCGCTCAAACGTGACATAGATGCCGAGCGAGTGGTGTTGGCCATCCGAGCTCTTTCGATTGCTAATCGAAATCTTTTGTATGTTGCCGTATTGACCAAAGAACTCGGGTTTTCGAAGGGTCTTGAGCAGCTCGTCCTCGCGGACGGTGGGTGCCAGGCCGGTGATGTAGACCAGGTTCTTTTGTACGACGCGTACTCCGATGAGGTTCTTGCGATTCTCCTTTTCCGCCTCGCGTTTCTGGACTTCTTTTTGTCTTTGTTCTTGAGCTCGCTTCTTCTGGTTCTTTTGGATATTGGCGCGAAACTCGGCAACCCTTATGAATGTAGTTAGCCTCATGTCGAAGCTCGCGTGGAAGCTACGTAGCTACTCACTCTTCTTGCGTGACGACCTTCCATTGTATTGTTTTCTCATCGTATGGTCGTCTGCATGCTGGGCACAGGCCATTCATGTTATTCTTGATGTTGTTGAAGCAGAACTGGCAGACCTGCGAGGTGAAAGGGAGGGTCAGCAAGGATGAGGGAGAACGGAGGGGGGTTGGCTCGATGCAAGAAGCCCAACGGGCGACAAACCTGGTAGCCGCAAGGACATGGCCGGAAATTTCGATCCGAGAGATCAAACTCCTCGATGCACAGAGGGCTAAGTTGATGTGTTAGCTGAGCAGTCGCCGAAGCGTGCTGGCCAATAGAACTGGCGGCGTTGGAGGGCGACAGCTGAGGGACGCGACGTACCAAACATCTTCCTCTTCTTCTATGAAGGAATCCTGAGGAGCCATTTTTGTTGTGATGGCGGGACGGGGTGAAGGAAAGGTGGCGTATGGTGTTAATAGACGGTGAGGGGCGCAGGAGGGAAAGGTGTAGAATGGGAGAAAGGCTTCACGAGAAGATGATCGGGTGCTTCTCCTAGAAGAGTGGAAGAGAAAGTTCCCGGCTGCTCAAAGCCTTAGAGAAGCCTAGCCTGTTCGAGAAAACCACGTGACTGGACTCCAAGGGGTGGAGGCGCGAGCTGAGTAAACCCGGCAGCTGGGACCGTCGGTACGTATTGTCGATGTTGCATCTTGCGGGCGCTTAAGTACCTAGGTAACTCGAAAAGGAGCGCCTGCAAAAGGCCTTGAGGGGGTCCCTGCGCGCTTGGCGCAACTGACAATCCACGGCAGATCCCCGGGTGGCCGAGGAGCTTAGCTCATGAAATAACGGCTACGAACGTCCAGTGCGAGAGCCAAGAGCATCGCGGGACAAGCCCACGCCCCGGATCCAAGCTGCCAACCCGCCTTGCCACGACGTCAATTGGCCGCCTTTACGCCATTACCACGGCCATGGCGACCAGAATCTCGCGAGGCCGCACTTTTCTCTCGGCTCTGCGACCAGCAAGGCCGACGGTGCCGAACCGCGGAGAGCATGCCGTCCGCGCTCTTTCCGGCTCGGCCTCTCACCTCGTGGCCATGCCAAAGGAATCTGAGAACATGCGCAAGGCTCCCCGAGACCATATCGGCACCTTGAAGGCACCCCTCGTGAACCCCGCCGACAAGTATCAGAGCAAGGCCGACAATATGCACCGCTACGGAGCTTGGTTGATGGGCTGCATGCCCAAGTATATCCAGCAGTTCTCGGTGTGGAAGGATGAGCTCACCATCTACATCTCTCCTTCTGGCGTCATTCCCGTCTTCACCTTCCTCAAGTGTTGGTCTCCACGCGCAATCATTCTCCATGGCATAACCAGTTAACAACCGAGGTATCCAGACAACACCGCTGCCGAGTTCACCCAAGTCAGTGCCATCACTGCCGCCGACTATCCCACGCGAGCGAATCGCTTCGAGGTCGTCTACAACCTTTTGTCCGTCCGCCACAACTCCCGAATCCGCGTCAAGACGTACGCCGACGAGGCGTCTCCCGTTCCCAGCGTAACAAGCCTGTTTGACGGCGCCAACTGGTACGAGCGAGAGGTATACGATCTCTTTGGCGTCTTCTTCGCCGGCCACCCTGATCTGCGACGAATCATGACCGACTACGGTTTCGAGGGCCATCCGCTGCGCAAGGACTTCCCCCTGACTGGGTACACCGAGATTCGCTACGACGAGGAAAAGAAGCGAATTGTCACAGAGCCTTTGGAGCTGACGCAAGCTTTCCGCAACTTTGAAGGCGGCTCGAGTGCTTGGGAGCAGGTCGGCCCGGGCCAGGACCGCACTCCAGACTCTTTCAAGTTGCCGACGCCCAAGCCCGAGGAGAAGAAAGAGGAACCAAAGAAGTAGACAAACGCCTCGCTAAAATGTATCGTAGCATGAAATTCTGTACCAATTCAGTTTCGTATCACCTTACGATACGTCGACCCAGGTCGTTCGCACCCTTGTCAACTCTAGTGACTTGAAGGTGTTTGCCTGGTATCCGTGGGACTCTACGTATCGCAGTCAAGTCACATAATCCGTCATGCGCTGGCATCGCACTCGACACTGGCTACGGTATGTACTTGCTGCCACGGAGTCCGGTTGTCCACAGACAGAAGTGACGCAGGGTGGGACGAAAAGTGCCTCTGTTTGCCAAAGTGAATACATGCGAGAGCAGCGGAGGCGAGATGGACCTCGACCAGCTGTCGTTTGCGATTTCAACATCTCACTCTTCGTACTGCTTGGAGTAAAAGCCTCGTTTGACTCCAAAATGAATACATAATCCTAATAAACGTTTTCTCCTTCTTTGTAGCGCTCGAAGCGATTGAAGCTTGGCGTCTGTTTCGACGCGCGTTATAAAAAAGACGTGGAGGTAGCCGAACCGCAAAGACGCAGCCAGAACCTTTCTTTTAGACCCAGCGACTGCGCAGTCGCACGTAAAATAACGGCTTGCGTCTGCCCCTAACTTCCGCCAAGCCAACACAACGTCGTCCTTGTTCTTTCTGTTCTCTTGTCCGAACTCCGCCATATGCAAGGTTGTTTTGGCCAGTAGTGCCATGTTCTCGGTCGCCGTTCTCACTTTTGCACGCTGCCCCGTGAATCATGAATGTGCTTGAATAGATGTAACTCGCGACGGAACTGTTGCGTATCGACCGAATGCATTACCACATGTCGTCGCGTCCTTGGCTTCGATGTTCGTCTTCGTTGTCGCGTCTATGGGAGTAATCCTTCATGTCGCGACTGTAGCCTTCTGTACTTTCATAGCCGTAACCGTCGTGACGTTCATCTCCATGCTCGTCCTCGTATATTTGAGCATCGTCAACATAATCTACCTGAGGTTCCGCTCCGGTCTCAGCGTATTGAACAGCAGCCTAATAGGTGCATTAGTAATTATCTGCGGCTTAGAACAATTGGGTGGCCATGCGACTTACTCGATGATAGTCAAAATTGTACTGGTCAAGGCTTGGCTCAGTATCCGTCTCGCCTTGCGTTTGCAGCCGCGCCAGATACTCTTGCTCCTGTCTCTTGCGCCGAGCCTCCTCCTCGAGGCGCTTTTGCTGCGGGGATGTCGGCACGTTCATCTGCGGATGCATTGCCTGAACGATTGCCAAGTAGCTGTACATGAAGTTGCTAAGCAAGACTTGGCTGAGTAGTGATCGGCGGGGATTGGCAAGTTTGATGTGCGCCATGCGGTAGATCGCTCGCTCTTCGAGAAGGGGAAAACGTGTCCAGTTGTAGTCCACGTCTGGTATCAGAGGCTTGTAAGGTATGTCCTCGGGGACCTGCAAATGCTGGCTCTTCTTACTGACCCTTTCCTTCTCTTCCTTTCTCTTGCTTCCGCCAAAGATGGACGAAAAGATGCTGCCGTCCTTGTCTCGCTTCGAGTCGCTCTTCCGATTACTCTCCTTTTTCCTCTCCTCGAGAAGTTTGGTGTCAACGTTGTCGCGATCGAGGACAAGGCTTTCTCGTCCCTTTGCGCTCGTCTTGTCAATAGATGTCTGTATCACATCCAGCCTCGCGTTATCTTGCGATTTGTCACCCGAAATGCGCGCTTTTGCCTTCTTGTGTTCGTCTTTTTTCTTGTCCCGATCGTCAGCGACGCCTTTCAACCATTTCCAAGCGCTTCCCGATCTGCTAGAAGTGGTTGAAGAGTCGTCGTCTCGGTCCTTCTTTGATCTCTTTTCGGACTTCTTCTCAGGCTGAGCGAGGGTAGGGATGAATGTGAGGTTGTCAGTCCGTGAGGCATCTCCACTGGTCAAAGAAGAAGGCGACACTAGCGGGTCGCTCATTTGTTGATTTTGTAGTGAATTAGGGGATTTCGGCATGTATTGAGGCTGCACAGTCTGTTTCGCAGCGCTGCTGCCGGATCGTCGAGCTGGACGACTCGATCCTTCATCCTTGACCTCGACATGGTGCTCGCGGTGCGACTTGGTATTCTGGGAAGAGGACCTTCTCGGAAAAGTTCTCGAGTTTTCATTCTCCTGGCGCTCACTGCGTTCGTGTGGATGAGCAAAATCCTTGGTGGAAGTATTCGCGTAAATGGAAGACGAATTCACCGAATGTTGATCTGGGCGGTTTTGCAAAGACGAATGTGACTTGGTTGCCTCTTCCATTTGTACTTCTGGACTGGAGAAGACTGACGACGGGTCTTGGATCAGGTTGCCTTGCCTACGTAGAGATCGGGCAGGGATTGCAATATCTGCGATGGGTTCGGACTGCGATCTTGCAGTGGACCCTGCGGTTCCTTCTGTAGACGGCGCGGAGGTAGCATCTGTTGGCTCGCCGTCAGACTGTCGATGAGCCAGGCGCCTTGATAACGAACTCTGGTCTCCAGAGCGAAAACTTCCACCCTTGCGATACGTGGTTCGCGTGGATCTTCGAAGGCCCTTGCCGGGGGCCATAGGCAGGATGGGCATATCATCATTGCCATCATCGTTCCCTCTCGCGGCGCCTTGCGATTCTTGTGCGAGCCTTTGGACAGCCTTCGTAGGGTCTTTGACCAAGTCTTCCAGGCTGACCTCCGGGTTGTGTTGACTGCCCGTCGACCGTTGTCTTTCGAGTCGCTCGGCGCCGTCTACGTAGTCGATGGCGCCTTTTCCACCCGTGTTATCAATTTGACGGGACAGCATGGACTTGTTTCTTTTCAAGGACGATCCCTGGTCGCTGTCGAAAGCAAGAAAAGGATCGCCAGATCGTCGCCTGATTGATTGGACACGCTTTTCCAGGAATGTCTTGAATTCCGTCGGCGCCAGTTCTGGGTGAACCCTGGCAGGAACCCATAAGAGTCTCGACGGATCGTTCTCGTCGTCATCGCCGCTAGGTGCCGCCGTTGGCATTGTGGAGAGGCCAGCCAGCGGCATATCGGGGTCGATGTAACTCCCGACATCCATCGAAAGTCTCCGCAGGGCTTGCAGGTTGCTCAACTCTTGTGCGATGTCACTCGGATTATCGATATTGGTCAGCGGGAACTGCGACCCCGTTGAGTCGGCTTGGACATTTCGAAGCGACAACGGTGGAGACGCGGGCTGTTTGTCGTAGGGACTACTGCTCCGTTGCGAAGGGGAAGGAATGAGGATGTTGTGGTGTTTCCGGGGACTACCGAGTTCATTCTGACGCGTTAGCAGATCGAAAGGTTGATCTCGTTCCGGCGCTTCGTCGACCTGATGTAGGAAATCGCGGTGTTCGTGGGACTCGGGAAGCGAGGACGACCGCTGCAGATGCTCACTATGAGAAGGCCCGGTGATGAAACTCAGGGGTCGTCCGCCATCGGAGCCAGAGTCGTCCTCGTCCCCATAGAGTGTACCAATGGCTTCCGTGACATGATGGCTCGGATCCGAGATGGATAGTTGGCTGGCATGACCACGCCGACTGCTAAAGCTGCCAGAAACCTCGTTGCGGGGCCGAGATGATGTCTAGACGAAATGATTTTTCAGCAATTGCCCGTGAAGGAATGATATGCGGCATTGAGTGGAAGAAATGTGACAAGAGCAGGTCGCCTCGGGGGATTTCAACCATCACAGCCCTCGTTGAGAGCACCAATTTTGCAGGTCTCCTCGCGTGGCGACCCCACCGCACCAGTTCGGTCCCTCCGAAACGGCCTTGATCAAATATGAAAGAATGAACGCACCATCATCGAGGGCAGGATGCTGGCGCAACGGGGGCCGCGGCGCTGGCAAACGCAGTACGGAGTCGAGTCGGGCAGCCAACCCAATCTTCGCAGGCTCGCAGCCCTACCATGGACGTGTGAGCACCACCAGGGCGTGGGCGCAACGGGGTCGATGGTGGATTATCAGCAGCGGAAGGCAGAGCATGCACCTCCTGTGTCTGCAAGTTGAAACCCGGAAAAATGAGGTTTATCGTCGCATGGAGGAGACGCGGCGAGGCCAGGCGCGGCGCGGCGATAAGGGGGGCGCGGACAGTCTCGACGAGAGGATCAAATGCGCTTCGCCGAGTCGGAAACGAGTTGCTGGAGAAGAGAGAAGGGGTTCGTCGTTTCGAGGTGGCCGCGGGTTCGGATGTCCGAAAATGTCGCGGACAATCGTCTTTGTTCGGGCTGCTGTGATGGTCAAAGGGCCAAGAGGGCACTCGGAGTCGTTGAGTGGGATTGGGGATTTCTCCAGGCCATGCCTTTCAACAAGGGCCTATGGGTACCAACTACCAAGGCATTGGCTTCCATAAAGCCAGAGGGCGACGGGACTGGGACCAAATGAGAACCGACTCTCACCGGGGGCCAGTCATTGCACTGTCACGTGGGTCGACACAGTGCTGCGTCAGGCCTTTCGATTGTCATTCGCTGCCGCAGACCTCCACTGACTTGACCCCTGGACGTTTGCCCCGCCATGGCGAGAAGAGGCCGGTACCTCCTACCACGCTACAGTCAGGTCAGACACATTGGCCTCACCTCTCCGGAGACGGGTGTTGCCATGCCCCGTGCTCCAAAATACCCAAACCGCCTGCCTTCCATGGTGCCGCATAAAAGAGGTACGGTAGAGCCTGCCTGGACTGACTCTTGTTGGCTGTTCGAGCATCTACGGCTGGCTTGCTCCTGACCCTGCCACTTGCCGGTCAACGCATTGTCACTCTTCAGTCATGTTCATGTCTAGATACGATAAGGTTAGGGTTGCCCTCGGCAAGGCAATCCACCCGCAAACCCGCGTCGAGCCTCAGAGGCAAGACTGGCAAACGACGTCTGACGGTGCTGCCGGATAGTAGGGCCGAGCTTCCTTGGCATGGTTTGCCTCTGATTTCTATCGTTGGGGCCGAGTTGGGGCGTGGTTGCCTCGCGGTACAAGGAAGTGCGCCCGGTCCTCGGCTTGGCTTCATGATCTTTGCTGCAATCACTCATCACACTCATTCTGGAATCTCCTTACGTAGTATTCTGCCGTGGCTCTCGTCGGCCTCCATATCTTCTGCAGAAGTGAGATGCGGCAGTTTCGTCTGGAAGAAGAATCCGGTGGGAGTTGACAGGACTGACTACGAGTGGCACGCTCGGCTACTGCGAGATCTGAAACCTGACGGAGACCCGTCTTCCAATGAGATGGGATGAGTACTTTGCGTCCACCGAGAGCCAAGGAATCAGTCGGCAGAATGAGACTTGCATGGTGGCTGCACACTGACACGAGATTTCGCCGTGCGGGCGCCTCTGCAGGTGCAAGGGCCGTCACGCAAAAGTGCGTTCGCCTAGAAGCACTCGAGGCAGTCAAAATAACCCGGCCTCGGGGGCCATGAAATGGATTTCGCGACAGGGTGGTTGTCAAGTCAGCCAGTGTGATCTTGACTCGGTTGCGGATGACAGGCATCCACAGAGGAAGGATCGGGATAGGGATGAAACTTGGCGCACGCACCGGCGTGACGTAAGCTGTCAGCGCAGCGTCCCCGAAACAGGCTGGCAGACAGGCAAATAGTCTTCTCAAGTCCTCTGTGCAATATGCAAGGGCGCGGCCGGATGATCGTTTACTTCAATCCACCTCAGTTCAGTTCAGTGTATTTTCCGTCCAGCAGCCATTGGCCGCTCAGGTCTCCGCGAGGGAGCACAGGACGTGCTGGGCTAGTGGCTATCTACATGCTACATATCACATAGTTCGCCCGCTATCCAGCATTTCATCGGCTCAAAGGCGCTCATGCTAAGCCCGTTGCCCGTCAGCGGGACGTCCAGGCGTAATGGGAAATGCTGCCTATAATTAGGTCAGCAAGGAGTAGTAGGGGCCTTGCAACCCACGAGGACTTCGACAAGCACCTGGTCACGAGACCGTGGTGCCTGTCGAGGTCAACACATATGAGGGGGAGTTTGGAGGAGGATGAGGGGAAAGAGAAGGGAGCGGTGGTCGTCTAGTGGCGTGGGCAGATTCCTCCAAAGAAGGAGCTTGCTTTCGCCAGTTTGACGAACTTGTCAAAATCTTTGCCGATGGCGCGACTGATAGCTGCAGCCGGCGACGGCGCGAGCCTCACACGATGCCACGGCGCTACCTTTCTGCAATAGAAGATGTGCGTTGGGTCTTTCCGTCGGCCACACGAGCATGTCAGTCGCGCGTCGTCGTGGTCTAATCT
Source organism: Hirsutella minnesotensis 3608 (assembly GCA_000956045.1). Taxonomy (NCBI): domain Eukaryota; kingdom Fungi; phylum Ascomycota; class Sordariomycetes; order Hypocreales; family Ophiocordycipitaceae; genus Hirsutella; species Hirsutella minnesotensis. The sequence goes on along the minus strand of KQ030509.1, from coordinate 690,025 downwards.
TTCATGATAATCAGCAAAATCCCCATGGTGGGTTCTTGCTGCAAGTAGGGGATGGAGCAGGGGCCGAGAAAGCGCCAATTCTGGCGGGCAGCCAGTTGTTGCCGGGAGGTCTAGGTCTCTGTATTGCTCAGGCGCAGAGGCTTGCCACCAAGCCTTGAAAGCCACTTTCGGCTGTTGTCGCGCTAGCTTGCGCAGATGTGCCAGTGTTGGAGGAGCGTCAGCGGGTTCTGGCAGAGACGCTCCTGCTTTTGCCAGGGCATCAGCTTCTTCGTTACCTGGAATGTCAGCATGGCCGGGGATCCAATGAACCTCCACGGCTCCGTGTTCTCGAGCAATAGCTTGGAACTGGAGAAAGACCTCTTGCGAGGAGTCGCTCGGCGTACCTCTCAGGCACGTTGCTGCTGCGAGGTTATCAAGGCAGACGAAGATGCGGTCAGTTTCCGAGAAGCTTACCGCAGCCTTCAATCCCTCCAGCGCCCCCTTCGCCTCGGCATCGAACACCTCGGCAGGCCCGAGACGGCCCTTGCCGCTCAAGATGGTGGAACCGTTCCGATGAACAGCATAACCATATCCAACGTGGCCTTCGGTAGAACGGGACCCGTCGGAATAGACGACCAGGGTTCGGGGCGATAGTGCCTGGAGCCAATCGCGAAATTCCTTCGCGGCCTTATCTTTTGTTGCATTCTGTAGAGGTGCAGTCTGCTCTTCGGCAAACCCGCGCTGCAGTAAGGCAGGCCTTGGGCAACTGGGCAGCAATTCATCGGCGCGCCGCAGCCTGGTCCGGAAGGGTTGTGGCTGTTTTTGGTATTTCAGCTTGATCATTGTGTTCACGACGGGAGCTTTCGGGCGCAATGTGCGCTTCACGAGCGGATGGGCCTCGTCGAGAGCTTTGAGACGCGCAGCAAAGGCCATCCGACGCGCGTCGAGCAGTAAAGAGACGGGTGGTATACCCGCCTCTCGATGCAGAACATTCGTCGGCGTCGTCCTCCATACAGGCAGAATTGCCCGAAGAGACGTGTAGAGAGCTTTGCTCATCTTCTTGACAAGGTGGCCAATCCTCGACGGCCCGTCCTTCTCTGGCTTGGTCCAGCGCGGGGACGTTGAACTAGGGTACCAGGCCTCCACTGCATAGAGTAGGACCGGGATGACGCAAGCGCAGACAGCTCGCCGCACAGCGCTCGGCAAAGGACCATGCTTGGTATTCGTCAATGTCCTGAGATGAAAGGCAACAGCCTGCGCCTTGGCCGTCCATTTCTCGACGTGAGTCTTGAAAGAGAGAGTGCTGTCGAGCCAGACGCCGAGCCAACGCATTGCTCGATCTGGGCTTTTCTCTATTTCGCCATGGAGCACTGGCGGCGCCGTCTTGGGCTTCGTTCGAGAAAAGTGTATCACTTCTGTCTTGTCGGGGTCGAAAGAAATTCCGTTAGCGGCGCCCCACGAAAGAAGCTCACGTACGTGGTGAGATGCTTCGGCCGACGTTTCGTCAAGGCTGTCGCCGACGCACAGAATGGCAGTGTCGTCCGCGTAACCGAAACGGCCTTTTGAGTTGCCCAGGCGATAGATCGGTTCCGTATACAATAGGAAGAGAATCGGCGAGACTGGCGATCCCTGCGGCAGACCGCACTGCAGGGGCGATGAATCCGTCACGATGTCCTGATAGCGGATGCGTGCCGATCTGTCTTGCATGAACGAGCCGACCCATCGCGCGAGGTTCGATGGCCATCCTTGTTCTCGTAAGCGGAGGACCAATCTATTGCAGAGAACCGTATCAAAGGCGCCTTGTATATCCAAGGTCACCAGGGTTGCGACTTGCTTCCGGGCGAATGCCTCCTCGATGTCGTGAACCAAGGCAGCTACGAGATCCACGGCTGACCTCTTCGGGAGTGCGCCGATTTGTTGTGGGTGTAGTACGCCGAAGTGGATTGAGGCCCATGCTAGACGCCGTGCAATGAGCCGCTCGAGGCCCTTGCCGAGACAGGACAGAAGCGAGATGGGGCGCCAAGCGCGGGGTGTAGACAGATCTCTGCGTCCTAGCTTGGCGATCATGACCACTTCTGCCTCTCGAAAAGGCTTCGGATGGTGACCAATGGTGAGGCAGCCTTGATACAGCCGATGGACAAGACTGCCGATTGCGTGCCAGACAGCGCGGAGCATCCGCACCGTGATGTTGTCCGAGCCAGGGGATGTGTTTCCTGTGCGTAGAGTGGCGTCCCGAGCCTCCTCGAAGGAGACCTGATCGGGAAAGGGAATCAACCTATCTGCATTGACGGGAATCCACGGGTCTGGGATGTCGTCGCTCGCTGTGCGACGCTCCAAAGTGGCCTGTCGCAAGGCGGTGGCCTTTTCTAATTGTGTCTCATACACTCGGCTCGACAAATCGCTTCAATTCCTCATCGGAGTTGAGGCGGATCCTGCATAATGGAAGGGGTGCTAGGTCTTGACCAGGCAGCGTGATGCTTAGGGTAAAATGGTCGGACCCGGTTGCTAAATGATCCTCAACGACCACGTCGGCCAAAGGTATATTGGAGAAGGCGAGGTCGATTGTGCTGCCGCGCGCGTTGGTCGGGACATCGACAGCATTCAATAAGCTGAGTCGGTTGTCTATGGCCCAGAACGCGATGTCTTCGCCGCGGTGCTCTTGCCGACCGGCCTGCCAGCTGGGATGCTTTGCGTTGAAGTCGCCAGAAACAAGACATTTATCCGTCGCGTTCCAGCGGAGCAGAATTTCCAAAGCTACGTCGTAGTCCGGCTGCCGATAGAAGTTAACTACCGTCACGCCGTTCACGGTGAGCCAAAGGATGTCACGAGTCGCCGCAGGTCTCTTTTGATCGGCGACGAGGCCAGAGGAGCGTCGGACGTATGTCATGACTCTCGGGCGTGTGTCGCGGCTGTCCCAGCCGGTGACGGGGGAAAAGGTGTCATAAGCCGGGTGCGTCTTGGTAAGGCATCGGCCATCTTTCAGTCCAGTCCATGGCTCTTGCAGCAGGACGAGGTCAAATCGCTCCGAATCGGCCAGCGCGAGCGCGGTGTCGTGCGCCGCAGGAATCTTACCCACGTTGGCTTGGAAGATTCGGAGGGTCTTCCTTCCGCTTCGGTTGTTTGGGGGACAGCGGTGCATTAAGGGAGCGTCACAGGACTAGTGCGTCGTTTCTTCGACCGGACGACAGGGGTGAACTGGATGTCGTCGCTAGCGTGCGGCGGCGTCGTGGCCACGACGATGCAAGGGGGTGAGGGAGCGGCTCGCTCTTCAGTGGCGCTTCTGCCGGAGCTTCCATCCTCTCCGGCTGCCTGCGACTCCGAAGAGCATGATTGACTCGAATCAGGGCTCTGACGAGACTGCTCGGGCACGTTGTGCTCTGGTGTCTGTCTCTTCTGCTGCGCGAAGAGCTGTGCTCCCGCCTGCCTTACCAGTCTCCTCTCCTCTCTCGTCAGACGCCGAACCATGCCATGAACGCGCTTGGGGCGGGCAGGGCATTTGGGGTCATCAGCGCAATGTGGCCCGAGGCAGTTTGCACACTGCTCAGGGGCGGCGCACTCTTGGCTGCGATGGTCGGTCTTGCCGCAGCGTCTGCAGCGCGCCATCCGGTCGCAGCTATGGCGTGCGTGGAAATCCCAGCATTTATCGCATTGGCTGGGAATGCTGGGCTTGTCGATGTAGCGGGCGAGACGGCTGGCGCCGAAAAGTCTCCACGGTCTTTGTGTGGGTTCCAGGAAAGAAACAATCAGGGTCTGGGTGGGCATGTCACCCGAGTCGTGTCGGGATGGACGAATTCTGATGGGCTTCAGTCCGGTTTGGCAGATGATTTCCTCTTTAACCGCCTCCTCGTAGTTGATCTCGACGCCTCGTAGGTCTGTGAGTCTACGGGGACACTCGGATACTGCATATGAATGCCATTTCTGGCTTATTTCTACGGCCGCAGCTCCCAGTTCTACAGCCCAATCCGCCTGCCGCTGCACAAGTAAGTCGCGTGTGGCCGTATCCGATGCCTGGACAGCCCAGCCCGTATTTACCGGGAAGGCCGCCGGGATGCGGCGCAAGTCAATGCCGACTCTAGCGGCGATGTGGGTCCGGATTGCGTATCTTTCGTGGTTTCGGGCCGGAGCATTAGCGTCAAGTCGGACGAAGACACGGAGGTCTTCCCTTGGTGGGGTCACGGGCGGTTGCTCTTGGAGGCGAGGGGGGTTTTGGTGATTTCGCTGTAGTGGGGCGGGGGCCGTCGCGGCCAGCTGTCCTTTTGGTTTTCTGCCAGATGCGAGAACGCTGCTGTACGTGGGTTTCGGCGGTTCTTCGATTTCGGCGAGCGATTGGTTCCAGAAGTTCAGGAACTTAGTGGCAACCTGCTTGGCGATGCTGTTCTCGGCGTCGGACGTGAACTGCTTGGTTGCTTGTTCGAATGCTTCGCTTAAGGCCCGGAGGACTGCCAGTTTGGCTTGATGGGCTGCTGTCTGGTCGCGAGCGATCTTTTCAGCCGCTTCGGTGATGGAGACTGGCGCATGTTCGATAGCCCTGGTCGAGGCACGGAGGCTCGAGGCTTCGTCTAGCTGCGCTCCTTCCGTAATGACAGCGTCGTCTGTCTCAGTAAGGAGGGTCGACCGGCCCAACTGCTGAACCGTGGGTGAGGGATCGTCCTGTTGAGCGCTCGTCTGGTAGGTAGGTCTTGGATGCGATATAAGAGTCGCCGAAGTTGGCGACGATCGTATGCCTTGTCTGAAGGCATTGGGGACGGCGTGCGAACCTGAGGCTGGTGCCATGGCCGCTGCCGGCGCTTGCGCGCGGCTGAATGGAGGTTTTGTCAAGAGCAGTTGTTAAGCGAAAGTATGAGGAAAAGGGCTACTTCCTTAACACTAGCGTGCCAAGAAAGTAAAAATACAAGGAAGGATGTCCGACACTTCAATCCACCCGCGAGGTGATTGACAATATCCAGGGTAGGCGCGATTTGGTGACGGGGTTCGGCTTGGTGCTGCCGGCGGATTTTTGGTTTATACCTTACGGGATGCTTCATACCTAGCGGGCAATGTAAACGCGTGCAATTTGTTGACTTTTAGATGTGCAAACGTAGGTAAGTTGATCGTTCTTCTTGTAGTGGTCAATATACCAAACGACTAAAACCAAGTCCGATATAAAGGCGATGACAGACAGCTTTGGCAACTCAACAGCCATTGCACGTTGTCTTAACACTCCGTCGATTCCAAGGCCACAGAGCGCGCAAAGCACCCAAGCATCAAGTTAGTACTTTTTTGGGTCAAAGTGGCAGACCTTAAGCCGGGCCGACTGATCATCCGGAGCGGTAGCTGTGCAGGATAGGTACGTATCTGCTATGCTGCGTTGCAGGCGGAGCGAACGCACAGCTGTCACTGTCCAGTCATTTTCCCTCAGCACCCAGGCACCCGTGTAGGTACCTGTGCCAACGTCAGGGTACCGGCCAAGTACCTCACGCATGCTTTCTGCTTGCTCCAGAAAATTATCTCCAGCCAGCCTTGCTTTGGGAGCTGTGAAAACCGACTTTCTTGCAGCCCCAGTTCATCCATCACCCCCATCGTCCACTCTGCCGCCGCCGCCTTGATACCCGTCCCATCTCTCCCTGGGCCAACTCCTTCGTCTTTACCCTCCTCGCCATCTCTCGCGCGTCTTGCAACAACAACTACTCCACCTCGCGGTCTTGAGCGTGCTTGATTCGTTGATAGAATGGCTGCTGTGAGTTGCCCCCCCCTTCGGTCCTTTTGCAGTGACACCACCATTCCCTCCTCGTCGTGGGCATCTGCCAGCCATCGGCAGCTTCTTGGCAAGGCTTTCAAGCATACGTCTCGCAAGGAGTAGCTCCAGACACTGTCGTGGCTCTCCTTTTCAGCCCCACGGGCAGCGGCGCCGCCATACGCTTCAACATCCGTCGCTAGCATCGCCCCTCGTGGTTTGCCAAAAGGCGTTTGCGAGAAGCACATCACCCACCACGCCATCGTTCCCTACACAGGGACATGTCCTTCTTTCGCTCGCCCGGCCGTCACAACATGCGCAACGTAACTGACCCGTCCCAGCCGCCACCGTACAGCGCTGGTCCTGGCTTTCTCCAAAACGGCGCCACGGGCCTACCAAAGCCTGGGGCAGCGCCTTTGCTACCGAATCAAGGCCGAGTCATCCAATCTGGTCCCATAAGAGTGCTTTGTATCGCAGACGTCCGAGGTTGGTTTCGACCCAAGAACGACATTGGGCTCCCTCGCTAACGCGCCGACCAGGAAACTTGAGATCGCTCAACGAGCTCGCCAAGCAGGCCCGCGCCGACCACATTATCCACACTGGTGACTTCGGCTTTTACGACAATACCTCGCTCGATCGGATCGTTGAGAAGACTCTCAAGCACGTGGCTCAGTATTCGCCCCTCATCTCCGAACCCGTCAAGAAGGCCATCCAGCAAGGCGGAAATGGCCCGGTCAAGAGCCGATTTCCCGCCAACGAGCTCCCGCTGTCCGAGCTCCCGCTCCTACTCAGCGGTGAATTGAAGCTTGATGTGCCCGTCTACACTGTCTGGGGTGCCTGTGAGGACGTCCGGGTACTGGAAAAATTCCGCTCTTCCGAGTACAAGGTGCCCAACTTGCACATCATTGATGAGGCCCGCTCCATGCTTCTAGAGGTGGGCGGCGTGAAGCTCAGACTTCTTGGTCTTGGCGGTGCCGTCGTCATGCACAAGCTCTTCGACAATGGCGAGGGCCGTACCACCATCGCTGGCGGGCAGGGCACCATGTGGACCACTCTTCTCCAGATGGGAGAGCTCGTCGACACTGCCCATAGAGTCTACGATCCCACCGAGACGCGAATCTTCATCACGCATGCCTCCCCAGCCCGGGAAGGCATCCTGAACCAGCTATCAGTCACGCTCAAGGCCGATTTCTCCATCTCTGCGGGTCTCCATTTCCGATACGGGAGCTCTTACAATGAGTTCAGCGTGAACCCAACCCTAGACCATTACCGAGGGAAACTTGCTGCGTCCAAGGCCTCGTTCAACGATGTGTGGGAGACGGTCAAGGGCGAGGTTGAGCCTGCCATTCAACAAAATGAGGCGCAGCAGAATCTCCTCAAAAATGCACTACAGATTGTCGAGAAGATGCCCACCACTGCCGCTGGTGGAAACCCCTTCGGCGGTCCTGCAGCCGGTCAAGCTGCACTGGGCCAAGTCGACGAAAGCGCGTTCAAAAACATGTGGAACTTCAACCTGGCTGATGCCGCCTTCGGGTACTTGGTCCTAGAGGTCCAGGATGGCCGCATTGGCACGGAAATGCGGGCTCAAGGATTCAACTTCTCTCATCGCGGAGCCAAGCAGCAACCCGGCGCCACTGCCATACCCCCGTCGGCAACTGCCGGTGGTCAGCCTTCACCCGCTTCGACGTCGGCTGCTCCCCCGCAAACTGGTCGACAGCAGCCAACGGTCCAGCAGGGCAAGGCACTGGCTGCCACGCCATCATCTAGTGGAACCAAGCCCACGACTCCCAAGCCCACTCAGGGCCCCGATAATGTCGGGTCCGCCAGCAAAGATCTCGACAAGACGCCGGCCGGGGCGAACGGATCAGCCAACGGCCCCGAACCAAGTGCCTCACCAGCCCCCAAGCCCATGGCTTCCGACATGATTGGCCTGTTCATCATGAACGTTAGCAGCGAAGAGCAATGCCGTGATCTGTTTGACGAAGAGGACAAGAGCAAGATTGTCAAGGTCGAGAAGTGGGGCGCACAGAACAAAGTTGTGCAGTTTAAGACGATTGAGGAGCGCGATGCTGCAATGGCACGACTTCCCGATGATATCAAGACGCGAACCCAGGAGGATCGATCAAAACCCTTGGTCAAGATTTTCCAGCATCGAGAGGGAAAGCCCTTCAACAACCGCGGAGGTGCCGGTAACTGGGGAGGCAACGCACGCGGAGGAAACTCGGCCAGTGGTTACCGAAGTGCCGGAGGTGCAAGCGACTCGGAAAGCAATCGCCGTGGCGGTCGTGGCGGCCGCGGCAGCCGCGGAGGAGATCGAGGCCGTGGCGGACGTGGCCGCGGTGGAATCAAGGGCGATACGGGCACGTCCTCGCCTGCGGCCTCGTCAACGCCAGCTGCGGAATGAAGATGCCATCGACCAAATCTCTTCGTGCATTTGCTGGTTTAAGCCGAAATCGAGGCCTGCGACTACCGACACAGATGTGGTTGTGGCGAATTTTGGCATTCCTTTCTTGTCGCATTTGATTCTTACTCAGGAGCAAGGCTAAAGGGAGGAGCTGAGAGGCCCGAGGCCCGGCGCAGCTGCGTTTCTGTGTATGTGTACTTAATGAAGTCTTGGAGGCAACCGAGCTTTCGGCTTTGCGGGCTTTGATTGGTATGGAGTTACGCTGCCGAGACAGTTGAAGATGATGCCCCGGAGTGGGAGAGGGAAAATGAGGTCTTGTTAGCCATGAGCGTGCCTATCCTTGGGTATCGCCCACGCCGTCAACCGATTTAGTCTTTTGCTGCGATGATGTGAGGCTCCTGATTTGTTCTACATGACTAATGTACAATGGAAGAGGTGTATGAACATGACTACAGGGGCTTGATGCCCTTGTGGATGGCCGCTATGCCTCCCGTGAGATCTTCGTACCCGTCGCCGGCGACGGCAAAGCCCGCATCGACTATCATGTCCCTAAAAGCCTCTTGACTCGGAAAGCGCTCGATGCTTTCGACGAGGTACTGGTAGCTGTCCCGATCAGCGGCGACCAGCTGACCGATGAGAGGAATGGCGCTGAACGACCACTGCTTGTAAATGGCGTTGAGGAGCGGATACTTGTCGACCTTTGAGAATTCGAGGCAAGCAAAGACGCCGCCGGGCTTGAGCACGCGATGAGCCTCCCGCAGGGCGGCGGGGATGTTGGAGAAGTTGCGGATGCCAAAGGCGACGGTGTAGAGGTCAAGCGAGTTGTCCTTGATGGACGAGGGGAGGATTTCCGCGTTGGCCTCGAGGAAGGACAGGGCCGACTGGTGAGATGCCGGGAGGTCGAGGGAGCGCTGGCGGCCGACGGCGAGCATGGAGGGGTTGATGTCCGAGATTGTGACGTGGACGTTGGCATTGGCGTTGTGATTGTGGGCCTGGCGCAGCATGCGAAAGGCAATGTCGCCCGTGCCGCCGGCGACGTCGAGGATGCGCTGCGGGCTGCCGGGCGGGTTGGTGGCGCCAGGGTTCAGCGAGGACACAAAGTGGTCTCTGCAAGACGGGGCGCGTCATTATTACGGTCGAGATGAAGGCAGGATCGATGCCTCTAAATAATCGAGGAGCAGAGACGGGGAATTGGCAACGTACTTCCATAGCCGGTGGATGCCCAGGGACATGAAGTCATTCATCTTGTCGTACGAGTCTGCGACATTGTGAAAGACGCCGGCAACGCGTTGCTGCTTCTCGGCCTCGGTGACGGTCTCGTAGCCAAAGTGCGTCTGGCGATCGGCCGTGGGCGTCGCGCTGGAAGGGTCCGGCGTCGAGGCGGAAGAAGTGGTGGTTGAGGAAGCGCATCGGAGTTGGCGTGCGAAGGGAGACGGCGACTCGGAAGCCACGGCGGAGGCTCGCAGACGACAGAGGCCGCCGGAGCAGCTCCGCAGAGCTCGGCGCGCGACCATGGTGCTGGAATTGGGTCGAAGCGCTGGACGAGGAGCGAGGATCGTTTGAGTGGACGAGTGGGAGCGGGAGGAGCGGTCGTCAAGTGTAGGTAAACGGACCTGCGACGCCGGGCCGCTCTGATACAGAAACCTGGGCGGGTTGTCGGCGCGTTTCTGCCCCGGCGCTTGGGCGATTGCCTTGGACGCCGCCCCACTGTGGCTGGAGCTCCTCTCGGTACCTACCTAGACTTTGTGGACTGGTCACATCATGGCAAGACGAATCACTTTGGACTTTTATTAGGGGAGAGTCAAGACTTAAGGTGTCAATTGCTTGTGGTTTTCTCCGCGATTGTTCTGCTGTAGTACTCGTGGGGTTGGTATATTTCCGTGGTCAAAACTAAAACGCAGCTCAACGTTGTGCCCGTCGCAGATTGACGCCACAGGCGCCGACTCAAATGCACGACTACCTTAGTAGTTACACCTCCCACTGTAGGTACTAGATTAGTACCGGAATCATGCCTCGCTGGGCGCTGTAGTGGCTCCAGTATCGCTGGGTGCGGCCTCGGCGGCTTGAGCGTCGGGCTCTGGCGGCGGCGGCTGCTGCTCCTGCTCCTGTTGGCGGCTTGCCATCTTGGAGTCGAAGAGGTGCAGAGCAAAGTCGCGAATCTTGCCCTTGGCAAGGTACGCGATGATGCCTACGACCATGCAAATGGTGAGGATGACGATGACAATGCTCACTGCGTAAGAGGCCATATCGAGTAAAGGCCTCTGCTCGCTCTCTCGTCTCTCGCGCGCTGATGGGACTAAGCGCAGCTGTGGCTTGTGCTGCCGCAAAGATACTGGAGTGATTGCAGCTGGAGACGGCCGAGGTAGCCTGTACTTGGCTTACTTGTCTTCTGGCACTTTGTATTCATGTTAGCGGGACTTGAATGGACCTCGACGGGGGTGGGTTGCATCGTGGACGCACTGCACGATGGGAGACGTTTGGGAAGTGAACCTTGCAGATGCAAAATCGTGAGATTGAAGGGCATGGGGTTTTGGTGCGCACAGAATTTCGAACACTTTCATCAGGGTAGACACTGAACACGACCGTTCAGCGGTTGCCATGGCTAGCACTGGGCGGATGAACAAGCAGCCATCATTGATGACTCTACAGACCCAGAACTGCACTGGGGACAAGAAAAGAGGGCTGTCGAATATACGCCACTCGAATCTTTATTTCTTTCGAATATGAAAAATACAGTTGCAAATTCGTGATTGACAAGTCATCGGGACCAAGAAACATCGTGAAAGGCGTGTGAATGATGATGCCCGTCGGTGCTCGGCAATCGGCGGTGCCTGACCGCTCGGGTTGTGTCGGCTCAGAGTGACATCGACCATCGTCAGCTCCCTCAACCTCCCCTTGACACCACGAAGCCACGACGCCGGCATCTGCCCTCACCATTCTCTGCGTCCCGTATGCATTCGAGCTTCACGTATTAGAGCCGTCCATTGTCTTCGCATCTCTTCCGTACGCCATGAAGTCCTCGTACCTGAGGATCCGTCCTCTGCGGAGAGCTGCCGCTATCGCCAAGCCTCTTGTCCCATCATCCGGTGCCGCCTTTGTCCGCGCAGCCAGCAGCGTCTCCCAGAGGCCCAACTCCGACTATGTTTCCTTTCCCGGCGCCCTCAAGAGCGCCTTTGTCAGCTCGCTCAAGTTTGAGACGCCCCAGTCGTACACGGCGCTGCCGACCTATCGGGTCGTCGACCAGCACGGCGAGGTGGTCGACCAGTCCTTCAAGCCCGACATCTCGGACGAGGAGGTCGTCGCCCTCTACAAGGACATGCTATACATTTCCATCATGGATCTCATCATGTTTGACGCCCAGCGTCAGGGCCGCCTCAGCTTCTACATGGTGAGCGCAGGCGAGGAAGCCGTCAGCGTCGGTAGCTCGAGCGTCCTAGATCCGGAAGACCCCGTCTACTGCCAATACCGAGAACAAGGCTTCTTTAAGCAGAGAGGATTCACGACAAAGGAGTTCATGTCGCAATTGTTTGCCAATAAGAATGACACGGGCAAGGGGAGGAACATGCCCATCCACTACGGCTCCGGCCGATTGCACATTGTGAGTCTGCCAGCGTCAATCACGCTACATCTGCTTGAGACGGATGACTGACCCCGAGGGTTTGCGGCAACAGCATACCGTCTCCTCGCCTTTGGCCACTCAATTACCACAGGCATCCGGCGCAGGCTACGCTCTCAAGATGCAGCGCATGCAAGATCCCAGCAGCAAGCCCCGTGTTGCCGTCTGTTTCTTTGGCGAAGGCGCGGCAAGCGAAGGAGACTTTCACGCCGCCATGAACATTGCGGCCACGCGCTCGTGTCCCGTCGTCTTCATTTGCCGCAATAACGGCTACGCCATCTCGACGCCGACGCTGGAGCAATACCGAGGAGACGGCATTGCCAGCCGCGGCATCGGCTACGGCATCGAGACTATCCGCATCGACGGCAACGACATTTGGGCCGTCAGGGAGACGGTTAAGCGGGCGCGCGAGATGGCGCTGCAGGACGGCGGGAAGCCCGTCTTGATAGAGTGCATGACTTACCGCGTGTCGCATCACAGCACATCAGACGACTCCTTTGCCTATCGGGCACGAGTAGAGGTCGAAGACTGGAAGAGGCGCGACAACCCCATCACACGGCTGCGCAAGTGGATGGAAGCCAAGGGCTGCTGGGACGAGACGCGGGAAAAGGAGGCTAGAGATAGTCTCCGCCGCGAGATCCTTAAGGGCTTTGCCGAGGCGGAGAAGGAGAAGAAGCCTCCTTTGCGGGCCATCTTCGACGACGTCTATGAGGAGCTGACGGACGATCTTAAGGGCCAAATGGAGCAGCTCAAGGAGATGCTCGACAAGTATCCGGATGAGTACGACATTACCGACTACGACGGGGGCAAGGACAGTCTGAAGCCATGAACGTGCATTGATTTAGCGTGCAAGCCTCCAACTCGAGCAGGCGCGACATATTTTGGATAGACTTTGCCTCATTGTGTGCGTGCGACGATGCATGGGACACATGTAGGGTTTGCAGGGCAGGCCGCTTGACGTGCTGTTTGATTGCTTTTCGAAGGCGGCGGGATGTAGCGAGAAGGTAGGGTGACGGGGCTCGGATATGGAAAGTCGTGAAACGACTTTGGAACCGTGTAAAGATAACCTGCAAGTTCGACCAATCTGACTGGTCACGTTGAAGCGGTTCTAGTCTTGCCATTGCGGTTACATGCCGCATGCTACATACTGTAGAGCGGCCACTGCATGCATGCGAGCTGAAGAAGAAATCGACAGCAGCCCAAAAAGTCAAAGCCCGTAGTCGGAGCCGCTAGTGCCGAGGGCCACCCGGGATCTCATTGCCTGAAAGCGGGAGTCGAGCGGGCCCACACAGCCGCTGCCGCCGGCCTTCGCCTCGCTTTCGGTGACGGGGAACCATGTACCTGGATGTCGGGGAGGCGCGCCAGAGGACAAGGGGAGTGACCTTGTCGGCTTGGGTCTCGACTGTATGGTGTACATTACCTTGAGATCTGCTGCGAGTTGGACCGCGACACGTGCAAGCGACGAGTCGAGCCGAGTTGGTGATTTACAACCCTTGCACTTGTCTTGGTGCGCGTCTGTGAAACGTCAAAAGCAGTCGTGCACGAAGTACCATGAATACTGTACAGACGCGACCTTTGCAAACGCCCGCCAAAACCTCGCCAGCATGAAGTTAATGGGTGCGCGTATCGGAATCGTCCACGTAATTCTCGCTCCCGTACTCCGTACTTGCCGGCCCAAGTACCGTGGCGTACCGGGCGACAGGCGGGCAGGCCCCTGGCAATATTTGATGGGACGTCAAACAGGAGCACTGTTGCTGCTGCTGCTGCTGCGTGCCTGGTCAGCAGGTACCTGCCCGCGCCTGCCTGTTTACATGATTGTGACAGGTACCTGGCGACCAACCCTTCCCGCAAGGTTGCCCGCCTCTTGGGGCCTGAGGGTCCGGCCGTGTGTGTCTTGCTCCCAACCTCAGCTTACCCGCTTCGACAGCGTCCGCTTGCCTGACGCACAACCACCATCATCATCATCCGTCCCATCACCTCTATCCCCCGTCAACCCGGGGCCTGCTTCACCTCCAGACCGCACCCGCCGGCGAGTCTATTGATCGCCCACGCCGCCATCGCACGTCATCAGCGGCACGCAGGAATCGAGATACGTAGTCTCAAGGGGCACGCTTCCGACACCGCCTCGGTCCCTCCACGCAGCCTCGTCCCGAGCCGACCTTGATCGCACAACGTCGCTCCAACTTCCCCCCCTCACCCACCGCCCGAACGGTCATTGTCGACTTGAAATACGTGGTATCTTCCGTTTGCCTTGCAACCGCAACACCACGTCGGGGTCCCGCGTCTGCCCCGCCGCCGGCTGTCCGTCCGGTCTACCGTATCCGCATCCTCCCTCGTCCTGATTCCTTCCCTGCCTGCCCTCCCAGCTTCGACTCCGACGCCGACTTCGACGCTGCGCCCGCACCTGCCCTCCTGATGGCGTAGTTTGGGGCATGGCAGAACAAACATCGGCAGGCGAGAACGAAGTGCGACTTGCCTCGTCATCGTCGACAGCCTCCGCTGCCGGCCACCAAAGGTACGTCTGTGGAGCATTGCTGCCGCGTTGCCACTGTCCTTTTCTCTCTCTCCATGGCCTCTGTCTTGGTCCATGCATCCGGCTGTTCTCGCAGTCTTTGCATATTTGGACACTCTGTTGCAAGCACCTGCTGTACTTTCGTCCCTCGGGCCATTCTACGCTCCTGCCTCTTGCCTGTTCGGCCCCATATTTCAGAGCCTTGAGCCCTCCCCTTCCCGCCGCACCGTTTTGCCAGTGTGCAGATATTATCCGGGCAGCTGCGGTTCATGGCTGCGTCTTCTCTTTCTCGCCCAGTTCTGCCGCTACCCCAGTCAACTTGTTACTCTCTCTACCTGCATCTGCTGGCCAGGCTACCCTTCTCCCGCGTCGGCGTCTGGTTCGCCAGCCTAGCTCCACTGCGCACGTCACTGCCTCGAGTTGTCGGCCCGGCCAATTTCTTCGTCACTCTTGACGGCCGTGTCGTCACCTCTGTCATCTTTTTCTCTTGCACGACGCCTTTCATTTCTCCCTCTCTACCCGTTACTTCTCTCCCAGTCTCCTGTATTGATCTGCGAACGGCGACCTCTGGGCATTCTTCACCTTTGAACCTGTTGTCCCCGATGGTGCCCTCACTTACCTTGCAAATTTCGTCACCAACCCTATTGATTACATTGTCGGTGTGTGGCCAGTCGCCTTAGCAAGTGTGCCCTCTTGCCCAAGCTCCGTTCGGGAGTCGAGCCCAAGTTTTTCGCGAGACCCGTCGTGTCCCCATCCTCACCTTTGTTGCTCTCTGCGTCTCGGCATCAATGGTTCCCGTGGCACTCTAGCAAATCTCAGGCCACTCATGTCTCCTAGAATAACCAGGTCTTCAGCCCGCCAGGCAGCGAGCCAGGCAGCTCAGCCTCCAGACACTTCATCCACTACCGCCTCCGCTCCCACCGCACCTTCTGCCTCTGCGCCACCCTCTCGAAAGCGCAAGGCATCGTCTACCGACACCAGCCCTCTTACCACCTCGCACACCACCTCATCCGGTCGGCGATCCAAGAGAAAGAAAGCACCCGAACCCGCCGCGTCCGGCCCGCCTGTACAGGCGCCACCAGCCCCGGCAAGACCCCGGAGGAAGGGGAAAGCGACGGCAGACATGGAGAACTCAGAGTGCGTACCTTTCCCGAACGCATTCTATTCTCCTTGGAGAAGCAGACGAAACAGCGACTGACACGTCTACAGAGGCGCCACGCCCGGCCCGCCGCCAGATGTCCCCGACAGCAATACGCAGGTGTCGAGAAAATCAAGTCGAAGCAAGAAGTCGATGCCTACACCACAAGGTTCGCACCCCGGCCAGCAAGAAAAGACGGCACATTCTGCATGTCCGATCAAGCCACAATGAAACTGACACTCTGCCCAGAAGCAGTGCCGGCACAGACTCTGACCTCTCGGCGACAAAGACGAAACACCAATAACGTCGATGACCCAGATACCACCATGAGTGGCACCGAAGAGCACAACGAGCCTGGCCCTCCTCCACCACCTCCTCCTGTCGAGAGCTCGGCCGACGATGATAGTGACGATCATGACGATGACGATGACGGCGAAGAACGAGGTCGCTACGATGCGCACGGCGAAGACGATGATCCATTTGGCGGGTTTGGCGGCCCTGGATCAGGCTTGTCCAATACTCTGCGGGCTTTGACGGGTATGATGTCTGGACTGTCTGGTCGTCTTCGAGAGCTCCTCAGCAATCTCCGTCAGAACGACCTCTCCCTTCAAGTCATCGCTCTTCAAGAGCTATCAGAGATTCTCTTGGTGTCCAACGAAGATAACCTTTCTGGCCACTTCTCGCCTGACGCCTTTGTCAAGGAGCTCGTGCTCCTCATGAATAGAGAAGAGAGCCCCGAGGTCATGCTTTTGGCTTGTCGCTGCCTGGCAAACCTCATGGAAGCGTTGCCCGCCAGCGTTGCCAATGTGGTCTATGGAAACGCGGTTCCCGTGTTGTGCCAGAAACTACTGGAAATCTCCTTCATCGATCTCGCGGAGCAAGCTTTAAGCACGCTCGAAAAAATTTCGGCAGAATACCCGTCGAGCATTGTTCGCGAGGGCGGCCTCACTGCGTGCCTCTCTTATCTCGATTTTTTCGCCACTAGCACGCAGCGGACCGCCGTCACCACGGCCGCCAATTGCTGTCGCAATATCCCGGACGACTCCTTTCCCGTCGTCAAAGAGGTGATGCCCATTCTCCTCAATGTCCTAAGCAGCAGCGACCAGCGTGTCGTGGAGCAAGCCTCCCTCTGCGTGTCTGGCATTGTCGAGAGCTTCAAGTACCAATCTGCAAAGCTCGAAGAGCTCGTGAGCGTGGATTTGCTTCGTGTCGTCCTGAGGCTACTGGTTCCCGGCACCACGAATCTCATTGGCTCGAATATCCACACTCAATTCCTCCGAGTGTTGGCCTTTACGGCTCGAGCGAGTCCACGCCTTTCTGCCGAGCTATTCAAGCTCAACGTCGTGGAGACGCTTTACCAGATCCTCACGGGCGTTTCCCCCCCGACCGGCACCGAGGACGTAGCCTCGAAGCTGGATAGCGTGGTTGTTATGCAGGCCCTGATTCATCGGCCAAGAGACCAGATTGTCGAGACTCTGAATGTGATCTGTGAGCTGTTGCCCAGCCTTCCTCGAAATGCGGATCCTGCCTTTGGCGACTTTGTTGAGCTACATGCGTCGACTGAACCAATCACACCATCCTCGATTGGTGGGAGGAGCCGTCGAACACCGAATGACAAACGAGTTGAGCTCTTGGAGAATTGCAAGGAAGAGGTTCGACGTTTTGCGCTGATCATCTTTCCTACCCTCACCGATGCGTTTTCAAGCACGGTCAATTTGAGCGTCCGCCAAAAGGTACTCACAGCTCAACTCAAGATGCTCTCCAACCTCGATGAAGGAATTCTCGCGGAAGCCCTCATTCCTGTCCCTTACGCGTCCTTCTTGGCATCGATTCTCTCGCAGCGTGACCACCCTTCCTTGGTTATGCTGGGCCTTCAAGCCACCGAACTCTTGTCGAGCCGCCTGGACGATATCTATCGATACCAACTCTATCGCGAGGGTGTCATCCATGAGATTAGCAAACTTGCCAACGAGGAAATCCCTCCTGCTATCGAAGAACCTGCAAATGGGAATGGCGAAAGTCTCACAAAGATGCGCAGAGGGCCCGGTGGCAATGGTCCTCGTGATGAAGACACCTCGGAGCGTGATTCTGATGAAGACGACGAGGGCAATCAGAATCGCGATCAAGAGGAAGGCGAAGGGCACGACACTTCGGCCGATGAGGACGAGGACGAGGACGAGGACGAAGATGAGGACGAAGACGAAGATCACGGCGAAAATGAAAATGACCCAATTCCCGGCGACATGTCCCCTGCGAGCTCTCGAGGATCTACCATGTCTCTCGATATGCCTCCGCATCGATATGCCTCCGACATGCAGTCAATGAAGTCTCGTATCCGCGATGTCGCCAAGAGGTTCTTGGACAACCACGAGAGCGAGGGACATGGCCAGGCTATGAAGGCTAAGGCAGCCGACATACTTCGTGCCCTTTCCGACTTGGCTGGGGAACTCGACGCTTTCTATCTCAAGAGAACTTCTTGCGATCTATCGCCTCAACAGGGAATCGAGTTGTTCTCTCGCCTTGCTGCCTATTTTGATACCGACGTCCTGGAAAGCGTCACCAGCGCCGAGCTGCTTGCGTCGGGGCTCGTAAGGACACTCCTTGATGTCTTCAGCAACCCCGACGAAGAACTCGCGCGTGCGGCACAGTCGACGTTTCTCGAGATCTTCATGGGCCGTGCACTCAAGTCAAGGCCCAAGACAACCACGGCGGAGTCACCGGCGACTCCCTTCAGTGTGATGATACATAAACTGCAAGACTTGCTCAGTAGGTCAGAGCATTTCGAGGTTATCACTGTGCATCACAATACCTTTGACGGAAACCGAAGCAGCCCCGCTTCAATGCTCGGAAAACAGATCCGGCTTCGACTGGTTGCGGACGATGAGTCGAACATTCCTCGCCCATACAGGAACATCATGGTGTCCATCCACGCGATCGCCACCTTTAAATC
Organism: Hirsutella minnesotensis 3608; assembly: GCA_000956045.1. Classification (NCBI taxonomy): domain Eukaryota; kingdom Fungi; phylum Ascomycota; class Sordariomycetes; order Hypocreales; family Ophiocordycipitaceae; genus Hirsutella; species Hirsutella minnesotensis. The sequence goes on along the minus strand of KQ030509.1, from coordinate 671,713 downwards.
CCTGGACGACTACCTCCGTCCCCGAATCAGCCTGGCAGAACGCCCTCACGGCTCACGTCGAGATGGATTGGCCAGAGCGTTCGCGGCTATATCTGGGGCCGGCGGTTTACCGTTGAGCAGCGCCGCAGCTGCTCGCCTCGTTGATAGGTCACCGTTCTCGGGGGCACCTGTGCCGCCGCCTCCGCCTCCGCCGCCTCCCGCTGCGTCTACATCCTCGGATAGGTTTTCACGGAGGTCCAAGACCCGCAGCTTCCCTCAAACCAACGACGCCGCGACGTCCGAGCACATTGCAGGGTCGTCGCAGGGAAAGAGCACGTTGCGACGTTCCACTCGCCGTCAAGCCGCATCAGCAGATACTCCTCCACCCGCCCGCCCTCCGCCCACGGAGGATGATGACCCCCAAGACACCCTTGAATGTGCCGACGAAAGGCAGCTCACAGATGAAGATGAAGACGAGGACGACACAGGTGCGCTCGATGCCATCGTCGGCGAGCTGGACGAGGACATGGGTGACGATATCCCTGCGGCTGAGCCCTCGGCTGTGAATCTCGAGGTAGCCACTGGAGGCAAAATCACTGCACGCAAGGATGACGGGACTAGGGTCCCGACGCCAGCAGGATCTGGCTTCACCACTCGCAGCAGTGAGCCGTCCGTGTCTGGTTCTGCGAGAGGAACTCCCACACCTTCTGCGCCGGCGGCAAGACCGCAGGCACCACCCATGTCGTACGCCTCTGCCCTTCAAGCGGTACCTCAGGATTGGCACATCGAGTTTAGTTTCGACAGCAAGGTTATCCCCAACGAAACCACAATTTACCGCGCGGTGCACACCTCCGCCTCGAACAACGCTGAAGATTTGATGAGTCGAAGCATTTGGTCTGCTACTCACCCCATCAAGTTTAGGCGCGTCCCAGGGCCACCTCCGGCCGAGACCCAACTGTTCGGATCCAACCCGGAAGGTGAAGGTGATGCAGAGAACGGCGTTCCGGCGTCACTGGCCAAGCATCCGACCACGGCCTTTATCTTGCGACTTTTGAATATTCTTCATGAGCTCAACGCCAACATTGAGGACATTTTGGTGGAGAACAGACACAGCGCCATTAGTCTCAATGTCGAGCCACCATCACAGTTTGTCAATACCAAGTTGACCGCCAAGCTGAATCGCCAGCTCGAGGAGCCTCTCATAGTGGCAAGCAGCTGCTTACCGAGCTGGTCTGAAGATCTCGCCCGCCTTTACCCATTCCTCTTCCCGTTTGAGACGAGACATCTCTTCCTCCAGTCAACGTCTTTTGGCTACGCCCGATCCATGGCCAGATGGCAAAATGCTCAATCAGCCGAAGATAATCGTCGGGATCGCAACAACGAGAGGCCATTCCTGGGCCGCTTGCAGCGACAGAAGGTGCGAATCTCTCGGCTTAAGATTCTTGAGTCGGCACTCAAGGTCATGGATCTGTACGGAGCGTCCCAAAGTATTCTTGAGGTTGAGTACTTCGAGGAGGTTGGGACTGGCCTAGGACCGACTCTCGAGTTCTACTCTACCGTGTCGAAGGAGTTTTCCAAAAAGAAGCTCAAGCTGTGGCGTGAGGTGGATTCGACGGGATCGGATGAATTCGTTTATGGTCAAGCAGGCCTTTTCCCGCGCCCTCTCAGTCCCGAGGAAGTCTCATCTCCAAACGGAGAACGCATCCTTCACTTATTCAAGATGCTCGGGAAGTTCGTGGCGCGTTCCATGATTGACTCTCGCATCATCGATTTGCACTTCAACCCGATTTTCTTCCGCATCGGCGACGGCCCCTCCACGGGTGTCAGGCCATCCTTGGGCGCCGTGAAAATGGTTGACCCTGGTCTGGCTCGCTCGCTGAAGGTTATCAAAAAGTTTTCGCTCGCGAAGAAGGAGATTGACGAAGATCCAAAACGCTCGCCGGCGCAAAAGGTTGCCGATACAGTTGATCTCGTTGTGGATAATGTACGACTTGAAGATCTCTGCCTGGATTTCACCTTGCCAGGGTTCCCGAGTATTGAGCTTGAAGTCAATGGCTCCCACAAACGAGTGACCATTGAGAACGTCGACTCGTACCTTGAAAAGGTCATCGACATGACCCTTGGATCTGGCGTGCGTCATCAAGTGGATGCTTTCAGAGCAGGCTTCTCACAGGTTTTCCCGTACTCCGCCCTCAGTGCCTTTACGCCCGACGAATTGGTGAGCCTATTCGGCAAGGTGGACGAAGATTGGTCTCTTGAAAGTGAGGATATCCTGCCATGATTTCGTTTTGACATCTCCCGCTGACTAGCACAGCTCTCACCGACTCTATCAAGGCCGACCACGGCTACAACATGGACAGCAGAAGTGTCCGAAACCTTTTGCAGACCATGAGTGAATTCACCACTCAGCAGCGACGCGAGTTCTTGCAATTCACTACGGGCAGCCCTAAACTTCCGATTGGAGGTAAAGTCGCCCTTGTTAAGCAGACAACTGAGAGGTAGCTAACCGTCACGAAAATTAGGCTTTAGGAGCCTGACTCCGATGTTCACGGTGGTGTGCAAGCCTAGCGAATCCCCTTATACGTCTGATGACTATTTGCCAAGTGTCATGACGTGTGTCAACTACTTGAAATTGCCCGACTACACTACAGTCGAAATCATGAAGAAGCAGCTGTTCACTGCTATGAAAGAGGGCCAAGGCGCCTTCCACTTGTCTTAGCCTGTTCCGATCTTTCCCTAGTCCATGCTTCATCCGAGCTGGACTTGAGACTTGGAGGACTTCTCAGACATTGATCACCGACTTGGTGGAAGCAGAGAAGCGCGCGTTGAAAGCGTATGTGCGACGGATGAGCGGCCTCATTTGCTACTTACGCGCCGAATCACATGGATTATGGGAGAAACTCACGACGGATGAGAGACATGAGCGGTTGAGGATGGGCGTATGAACATAAGCGATCATGGAAAGTTAATAGACGAGCCATCAAGTATGGGGAATACTAAAATGAAGCGCGTCATATTTTGTCTGCACTGTGTGTGAGCCGTATCTTATGCCCAGTCAATTACTGGCTGTAATTTCATGGAGTCATGCCTTAATAACCCAACTTGACGGGGTCATGATCAAGAAATCGTACAAAGAAGCACATCAGATGCAGGTAGTGCTGCGCTGAATGAATAGGAGCGCCATGGAAAATGGAAACAGACATGGCCGAAGCCTCATTCAAGAAGCGAAAAGAGATTTGTATTTGAGGGGCCGAATCGAGACTTTAAGTGGGGAGAGAGAGGGAAGAGAAGTGTGGAGAGCAAGGGTCCTGCGAATAGCCGGCGCCTGGGCAGCTGCCTACCTGCAATTCCCTCTAAAAAAAACTTGCGATAAGACATCCCACCTCTCTGCATATATACGTTGATCAACCAGCATTGCTTCCTCGCATCCACGCATTGCGACCTGGGAAATAGGCCTCCCTGTGGTACACAAACAGTTCTTTAGTCACCGACCCCCATGCTTCTGCCGTCCAAAAAACGAAAGCTTCCAGCTGCCTCGGGTCCGACGCCGAAACGCAGCAAAGCCACAGCTGGCACCCCGAAGCCCAACGCGAAATCGAAAAAGGTCGCAAGCCGGCGCACTGTTGATGCAGCCGCCCTTGCATGGCAGTCTGTTGGGGAAGACTTTGGCGGTCTCGAGGTTATCACCGGCGTCGATGTCGTCAAGGATGGGCAAAAAGTACAGTTCGTGGTGAAGGAGCGCCAACACAACGAAACCGATCGCACACCCGAAGACCAGAACGCACGCGAACAAGATGAAGAGGAGTCTTTTGAAGGCTTTGGCGAGGACGCTGTGGAGGGCGAAGATGTCGATTCGCGTCAAGCTCGCGGCACTGCGGTTACTGTGGAAGATCAAGGGGATCAAAATCCGGCTCAGAAACAGGCTGCGAGCAAGGCCGAGGCCAAGGAAAAGAAGAAAGCCGGTGCGCAGAAGCACAAGCAGGCAGTCGACGTGGCTCGGGCGCCTCTTTCAAAAGCCTCTACGCCGGGGTCCAACTCGTTCGGCGCGCTCGCAGAAATCGCACAAGACCAAGAAGACGACGGGCCCGACCTGGCGGACTGGGTGGCGCTAGATCTGTCACCACGTATCCTGTCGGGCATCGCCAAGCTCGGGTTCGACAAGCCGACGGCGATCCAAAAGATGGCCATTCCGGCAATCGTGGCGGGCGAGGACGTCATTGGCAAGGCGCAGACGGGCTCCGGCAAGACGCTGGCCTTTGGCATACCCATTGTGGAGAAGTGGTTGGAGGCGAATGACGACCAGCACGTCGAAAGCAGCGACTGCAAGACAAAGATGCCAATGGCCCTGGTACTGAGCCCGACGCGAGAGCTGGCCAAGCAGCTGGGCGATCACCTCAAGGCGCTGTGCGAAGGTCTCCCAACGGCGCCCTACGTGTGTGTCGTCACGGGCGGACTGAGCATCCAAAAGCAGCAGCGGCAGCTGGCCAAAGCCGACATCATTGTCGGCACCCCGGGCCGTCTGTGGGAGGTGATGGACGGCGACTTACATTTTCAAGAATCGCTGACGCGCCTCAAGTTCCTGGTAGTCGACGAGGCCGATCGGCTCTTCAAGGCCGGGCAGTTCAAGGAGGCCGAGGACATCATTGGCGCTCTGGACCGCAAGGACCCGGAGGCTGACGAGAACGACGACGACGCAGACACGCAATTGCCGCCTCGGCAGACGCTCGTCTTCTCCGCCACCTTTGACAAGGATCTCCAGACAAAGCTCGCTGGCCGGGGGAAGCCGGGCTCATCAGGAAGCGCCGAGGAACGCCTGGCGTACTTGATGAAGAGCATCAAGTTTCGTCGGGAGCCCAAGTTCATCGACGCCAATCCTGTTACACAGCTTGCCGACAAGCTACGCGAGGGTTTGATAGAATGCGGGGCCATGGAAAAGGTAAGTCTATTAAGATGGCGCTCGCAGATCAGGTGTATGGCAACACATTGTCCCAAAACGCTAACATCTCCAGGATCTCTACTTATACACCATTCTCGTTCTCAACCCTAATCGACGCACCCTCGTCTTCACCAACTCCATTTCCGCCGTCCGGCGTCTCGCTCCTTTCTTGCAAAATCTAAATCTGGCGTCGTTACCGCTGCATTCGCAGATGGCGCAAAAGGCCAGACTGCGCTCCCTCGAGCGGTTTACGGCTGCACGAAACTCGATCCTGGTCGCTACTGATGTCGCAGCGCGTGGTCTCGATATCAAGGAGGTCGAGCAGGTCATCCACTACCACGTACCGCGATCGGCAGACACCTACATTCACCGCTCCGGCAGAACAGCCCGAGGGGACCGAAGCGGCGTGTCGATTATGCTGTGCTCGCCTGATGAAGTCCTGCCGACGCGCAGGCTTGCGGCCAAGGTGCACGCCGAACGCTCCAGCGCCAGCGGTTCGCGCCGTCAGCACGTTATCCAGTCGCTCCCCGTGGATCGCAAGATAGCCTCCCGGTTGCGGCCCCGCGTCGACCTGGCCAAGCGCGTCGCCGATGCCGTGCTTGCCAAGGAGAAGGCGAACGGTGACGACGCGTGGCTACGGGCGGCGGCCGAGGATCTGGGCGTCGAGTACGACGCGGACGAGTTTGAAAGCTCGACCGCGGGTGGTGCCCGGGGCGGACGAGGCGGCGGGCGACGGCGCAAGGAGAAGGAGGCGCGAGCGCTCACAAAGGCCGAGATGGGCGCTCTCAAGGCACAGCTACGTGAGGAGCTGAGCCACCGGGTCAACTTGGGCGTGAGTGAGCGTTACATCACAGGCGGGCGCGTCGATGTCGCGGCACTGTTGCGTGAAAGAGAGAGCGCAACGGGCGGTATATTCCTTGGAGGTGACAATTTGGGCCTGGGCCTCTGACGCAGATATGAGCCTACTCAACACCATAGATGCATCTATCACGAAGCGACTTTGTGCGAATTGTCCATTTTTGCCCATGCGCGTGCATCATGAAGCTAAGGGGGAATTTCTTTGATCCCATGCCTATCCTCGTGTCTTTGACTCGATGAAATGCAGCATCGACCTTGCTGCTCGACCTAGACACTCGCCATGCTTTGAGGCACCTTTTTTCGACGAATGTTTATGCTCGCACCCAAAGGCGGTATGATGGTCGCGCCGAGCCATCGAGGCTCAGGACGCGACGAAAGGCTTTGCATATCGTAGTGAAGTAAGAGATGGGCCATGATGAGTTTGAGTTCATGCGCGACGAAGAAGCGACCTGGGCTGCAAGGGATTTCAGCAAGGATTTTCTCACGACTTTATGGGCCAAGCAAATTCCGCCACGGTCGGCGAGGACTCACCATGCGTGTCTGCCGTGGCCAAAAGCCAGATGCTGGTCGCTCGTCGTCACCATGCCCAGCGCACGCGCTGCTTTCAGATCCTCCTCGGCCTCGCCCAGCCGCGCGGCCGTCTCGTCGTCGTCGTCTGGCGGCTGGCGGCCCTCGGCTTCTCGGATGCGGGAGAAGCGCAAGGGATCGTACGCGCGCGCGTTGGGGTACAGCTGCTCGTCATGATGGGTGCCGTCGAGGTTGACCGTGACAAAGAGCCCGCGGCTCAGGGTCCAGTCAAAGTCTGGGTGGCGGAGGCCCTCGGGGGCGACAACGGCGCGCTCGACGAGCGTGTCGGCAAAGTTGCTGAGGCGCTGGGACTCGCGGATCGACGAGTCGACGCGGACGAGCGACTGCAGCGCCGGCTTGGACCACTCGGCGCCGGGCTCCGGCATGTGCGCGCGGATCTCGGCCGCGAGCACGTCGAGCATGTGGGCGCCGGGGGGCATGGACAGGAGGTCGAGCATCCAGGCGTGGCCCGTCAGCATCGTCGTGTGGATCGAGGCGAACTCCAGCGGCAGCAGCTCGAGCGAGATGGCGACGGGGTCGAGCGCCGACGCGCGCTCCTCCTTGACGGCCAGTCGGATGAGCCAGGTGATGAAGTCCTCGGGAGGCGCGTACTCCTTGTAGGCCGGGTCGCCGCGTGCCTGGCGCATCATGTCGTCGAGGCGCCGCTGCATGACGGGCCCGATGACCTTGTGCGCTCGCCGCCAGTAGATGCGGTTGGGGATGGCCAGCAGGCGGCCGACGAGGGGATGAAGGGCCCGCGGACACATGTTGAGGAGGATGCAGTTGCGCACGACGGCGTCGGTGAAGCCGACCATGGCCTCGACGAAGCGCTCGTCGCGACACACGCCGGCGCCGGCCAGCACGCGGTTCGTGACGCGCGGCACGACGGCGAGCCAAAAGTCCCAGAGGTTGAGGGCCGTCCAGTCGTCGCCGTCGCCGACGTGAGCGAGCGCCAGCCCGAGGGCGTGCCGGACCTCGGCGTCGATGGCCGGCACCAGCCCCGGCAGGCTCCGGGCGAGGGCCTTGTGCACGACGCGGGCGCCGAAGCCCTGCCGCGCCATGCCCGCGCGGATGAAGTTGTAGTCGCCGTAGAGGATGTCGCTGTGGGCGGCGCGCGCGCTCACCACGTCCTCGGGCTGCTCCATGAGCCACGGGATGAGGGCGCGCGGCAGCACCACGTCCGAGTGTCGCGAGATGGCCGCGGGCACGGTGAAGGGCAAGCCGTTCTTGTTATACTGCGGCAGACACAAAAGACGTCAAAACCCTGGCTTCATGTTCGCGCCACGACGCCGCGCGCCGTGTAAGCGGGAGAGGGTTTGGTTTGGGGACATCGTACCCTGGCATAGCCCTCCTCGACCCAGGCCTTGTGGCTCGAGAAGAAGGCGACGCTGTTGCGCATGTGTGCCCAGATGCCCCGGCCGAAGCCAAAGGCCGGGATCTGCTCGGGGCATCGCGGCAGCGTCGCAAAGTCGGAGAGGAAGCACGCGACGATGACGATGAAGGAGGCGCCGAGCAGGTGCTGCCACCCGACGACGGCCAGCAACTCGGACACGGCCATGGCTGATGAGCCCAAGAGGGTGTTATCTCTGCCTCTTTGGCCGGTCAGTCGTCGTGATAATCAGGCTATGGCAACGACCTGGAAGCTGCCGCAGAGAACCAAGGACCGCATGCTCGTCGCACGTGTCAAGGACGAATCTGCGAGTCGGCACACCAAGAAGCAGGCGGCATGTGCCGCGACATGGGGAAAGCAAGAAAAAGATGAAATACGACGGGGGCCAGGCACCGGCTGACGCGAGGCGCTCTGCAAGCTGACAGGAGGGGGCTTCAATCCCATGGACGGTTTCCCGGTTCTTGCGCCCGAGACTATTCGGGGCGAGAAACGTTCCGGGGGTCTGAGACTGGGCCGTCGATGAGGATGGGCATGCCGATCCTCGACGGCTTGGACGAATAGGGACGTGTAAAGGCCGTCGGAAGTCTCTGTCAGAGCTGCGGCTCTGCGACAGGGGGGTTCAGAATGTCGACACAAACGCCCAAGCTGACTTGGAGCCTCGAATTGACAGTTAGAGCTCGAAAAGGCCGGCCCTGTCGGTATGAATTGGTCGACTGAGAGGAGCGCAAGGAGCCACTATGGTTGAGGTCTCTCTTCGGAGAAGCCCAGGGCATCAAGAATGGGGCAAAGGCGCTCGTCCAGTCGATTCCATCATCATCGCCGGCGTATTCTGTCACCTGCATGCGCGTGCAGCGCTTATGCACGGCATCGGGGCAGATGAATCTTGATACGAAGGACATGGCCAGCCAATGGCCGGCCTCACCAGCTGGGCATGAAGCGTCAGAGCGTGGTACTGAAACACATGTCTCCAACTTGGGTATGCTGTACTACATAGGAGAATCGACAATGGAAATTGATGGGCGAGGCCAGGACTGTGTTGTGTTATGGCGTCTTGACGAAAGAGGGAAGAAACATTCTCGAGTTCAAGTCAGAAGCGAGGACGAAAGTCGAGTATTTGAAGCCCAAGGAAGCAGATGAAGCTACAATGCCGAAGCTGCCTTTAGAGCTCCAAGGTTGAAAGGGAACTTTCAGTAGGTAAAGCCGTCCTCTTCATGGTGAGAGTTATCCGCAAACTACTCGGCAATCTTTTTGTTTTCTTGCAACCTGCAGCAACTCAACATTCATTTGGTCTGGTAATATCCATTTAAGTAACGACTTAAACCAACCATAAGCCGACAGTTAGCATTCGACTTTGATCTCTCGCACAGGTTACATCCGCACCCGAAATCCCGAAACATCAGAATGGCGGCTTCCTTCCAATGGCTCTACTTACCGACCTCAGAGGCTCAGATATGCATCTCTTGTAAGCACTTCAAGCCATGCAGCAGTCAAGCATCCAAACAATGGTTGCCACGGCTCCCCTCTTGTTCTTGACAGTGATCACTGTGATTGACTGTCGCGGAATTCTTTGTGCAGGCCAAATCAAGAGAGCAGTCGTAGCAGTCGTAGCAGTCGATTTATAGACGCGTAAATGGCTAAGCTTCCGGGTTTGACTTTCAAAGCAGCAAAAGATATCCAGGGTGAAACAGGTGATCGATTGTTCGACAAGCGTCTTACGGAATTTCGATGACTATTTTATTTACCAATGGCAACTCCAGGGCTAGCCGATGGGTTGAGGAACGCCGGGCTGCGGGACAGCGACGCCGCCCGCTGTCTTTCCTCCTTGAGCCCCTTCTGCGGCTCCCGGTTTTGCTGCCTCTAGGCCCTCTTTGCCTCCTGGCTTGGCACCGGCTTCTTGTCCCGGCTTTGGCTGTTCACCTGCCTTGTTGCCCCCAGCCTGTCCCTCCTTACTCTCTTGTGCTCCTCTTTCGCCCTGCCTCCCCTTCCCTCCCTCGTTGCCGCGTCCGCCTTCAGCACCCTCTCTTCCTCCCCTTCCTCCTTCCGCACCTTCTTTCCCGCCCCGTCCTCCTTCGGCACCCTCTCTTCCACCTCGGCCCTCTCCTCTCCCGCCTCTCCCTTCTTCTTTGAGAGACTCTTCTATTCCCTCTTTGACTCCTTCCTCTACCCCTTCCTTGACGGCCTCCTTGACCTCCTCCTTGACCTCCTCCTTGATCTCTTCCTTGATTCCCTCGCCCCCTTCACCACGCCCACTTCTGCCCCCCTCCCGACCGCTCTCGCCCCCCTCTCGCCGTCCAGCCTCTGCTTGGGCGCCCACGGCCGCCTCAGATGCGGTAGGTGGACCTTCAACAGACTGGGCGGCTTGGCTGATGGCTTCGGCGGGAGTCATGGTGGTCAAGGTGCCTCCGATCATGGACACTTTGCAGGCAGGGTCGGCAGGGTTCGGACATGGGCCTTCTTCTCGCTCGACGATTGTTCTTTTCACGCTATCAGAGGTGATTGGGATAGCGACAGTAGAGATGGCAACTGAACCAAAAGAAAGAAACGTCAGTAAAGGATCAAGGCCACTTAAATGAGTGAGGTGTACGCACATGCCAAGAGTGTAGTAGTAGAAAGGCAAACCATGATGCAGATTGGCGTTTGCTCGTGACGTGGAGATTAAAATGGTTTGGAAGAAAAAAAACCCAGCCGGCTGGAATAAAGAAGGAAATGGAATGAACGACGCGTGTTCTTGGGATGGAGAAAGATCGCAAGGAAAGATGGCAGAGAAGGACTCGTGTGAGTAGTCTCGGTGAACTTGAGTTTGAGGCACATCTTTATATTCCACGCTCTCCGTATGCTGACTCTCGCAGTTATTATCAATACGGATAAACTTTGGCATCAACAGGGATCAGGTTTACGTGAATGGATGCATGGCCAGCTCCGCGTTTGATCTTCCTGGCTACTCTGACAGCCGAGTGCCTGAGGGATGATGAGACGAAGAATCATAGAGCCACCGCACCTCTTTACATAATGTCACGTTTCATGCTCGCGGTTGCCAAGCGACCTAGAAGGGAAGAAGAGACTCCGGCCTGTTTGATCCATCCGTCCCTCACAGCTGGCGATCAAGGAGCTAACATACAGACAACCTTCTTCTGGCCGATCAATAGTGCCTTGGTTGTTGAACACCAATTCCCTGTCAAAGAACCCGTCGAGAGCCGCGCTTCGTGAAGCTGAAGTTGGTTTACATCTATAACTAGCCAAAGTCCCTACCAGGAGACACGTCGCAAGTGTGGGTGTTATCTGGACGAGCAGTGGCGTTTGAATTACTCGGTATTTCGTCTCAAAGGCGCCATTGAACAAGTCACGCGCCAGTCCGGACAGGTTCTTAACTTTTAAGGTTTCAGTGAGGCCAGATGGTTTCAGACTTCAGATAAAGTTCCACCCAACGCAATTTTGCCAGCTCACGGTAGATTCACCCGTAAAGTTTATCGGGCAGCCGCTCAAGGGGAAGAAAAGTCGCGTGCGCATCATGATGATTAGCCCAAATGCGGCCACATAATAAGCTATCCCTCGCGGAGAAGCGCAAATCTATGAGCGAAAGGTATTTTTAATCGACAAAGCTATTGAGAGAATGCAAACCGCATTCAAATATCCTTAAGCTGGGGGAATGTGAGTCATGAGACTCCATGTCAAAGTTGTGGTATACCGTATACATGTATGCGCCGGTTTCATGTTCCGTCAGAAAAGATGGACGGCCCTTGATGGTAGCAGCCATAGCACTCCCAGCTGAACAGCGGAAAAGAAATGAACAGTAACCCTTGAGTGACTATTGACGCTTCGCTTGCCGCCGTGACACAACGTCCATCCGCCTCGAACCTCAACGTTGCCAGAGCACGTGGGGAAGAAAAGGGCCGGAAGTTTCTGCAAAGGCTTGATGAGACAATTGGCCCCTTGGAGGCGTGCCGTCGGAGTCCGACGAGTAATCTTGGTTCCGGAGCTCCGCGTCCCTTGCAATTGTCATGGATGGTAACCTTCCGCGCATCTAGACTCTTGTCAGTGACGATTACAGAAGAGCGCGTAATTACACATACCTTGGACATGTTGTCGGCGTGTTGGACACCCATCCTCCTCCCAATATATTGTAGCCGTCCTCGCACCCAAAGCCTCTGGTCATCCGTCACAAAGTCGAGGGCGTGGAGAAAAGGGAGCATCCACAAAAGACGGAGCCCGCCCAGACCCTTGAGCGCGTTCTCCTCGCCGCAGGCGAAGCCGAAAGAATGGTGGCTATAGAGCGGCGAAGCCTGCTGCTGCTTGGGTACGTAGCCTAGATAACAAGGCACGCTCGCAATGATGTCTTCTACCACCTTGGCGCAGTCTCGGGCGATGGCCATGTAAGCGGGCGTTGTTCGATAGTTCTTGGGTGCGCATAGCTGAGCTTCGCAGCGCAGAGCGAGACTATTGAGGAGCAGACGGCAGACGCGGACGGAATTCCAAACGCTCACAATTCCTATATCCGGATACACATCCACTCGACCAGGGAATATCTTGGCCTTGAGGAGGTAGTCTGCCGTCTGAAAGTTATCTCGATCTTGCCAATAATCCGTGTAGTAACGCCAATCATTTGGAACCGTCTTTTCCCATTTGCGGCAAGCGGCGATATTTGCCTGACAAGTGTCAATTAGAGCTTTAAGCTTGGATGAGGTCTGTTCTCCAGCTGCAAAGACTCGCTCGACCTCGACTCTGATGTTGATGGAGTCAATCATGATTCGCAAGTACTCGTCGTGCTGTGTTTCAGTACTCTTCTCAAAGATCCACCAGTCGTTCGACATGTCGGGCCCTTTAGCTATTCGCATACAGTTACTCATCTGAAAGCAACTGGATTAGCATACTAATACCAACGCGACAACTAGGGAACCCGAGACGAACCATTTGGTGACGGACGGCAGCGAAAATGGCTTGGCCTAGCTCAGAGCGAAGTAATCGTTCGCGCCCCATGTCCTTGGCGAGCTGAATAGCCCCTTCGGTGTGGTAGGCCACGCTTTTCATGTCTGGGTCGACTCCGGTGAGCGTCTCAAACATGCAACAGAGAAGCGTCGAGGCGAGTGTTGCTTCCTGCTGGGCAGCCGTGGGATTGCGCAATGTGGTCGAGAGTTCCGATAGTGCCCGAATGTATTTGTTTAGCGCCTTCTTCCTCGTAATAGTGTCTCTGCTGACTTGATTGTTGAAAGACGCGAGCGCGCAGGCGTCAAAAGCATACTGGAAGTGAAGGGGAACGTCGGGGGACTTCTTCAGCATCACGAGGTAATGCATGAAGCCCTGAGTGTTCCTATTTGACCCATACGGAACCAGGACGAAGTTGGACAGCAGGTGACAGGTGGCTTGATCTCGGATTGGGAGCAACAGCGTATCGGGGATGGATTCCGATTCGGCCGAGCCGTCTCTGTCGGAGTCTTGTCCGCGAACGAAATGAACAACCGGCTCGGAAACCCGAGCTTCTGGGGACTTGGTGGCTTTCGTGCGCTCCTTTCGAGTGTCGTTGCGAAAGATCAGATCGACCTCGGACCGGTAGCCAGGACACTGTATTCCCCTACGCGAGCATCGATCGCATGCCGGCTTGTTTTGGTCACACTAGGGACGTGAATGGTCAGAAGGTAGAGCTCCGGAGTGAGATGACGACTGCTGCCGTATACCAACCTTGACTCGTTGCTGTCGACATCTTCCACATCCGCGAGAGGGCCCGTGATAGACCATGGCGCCGACGGGTGCGCATCCGACAACGGTTGCGGGTGTGTTGGACAGTTAGACGTGTCGCGGAGAGCCCTACAAGGACATTCGAGTCAGGATTCGGCTTATTGTTCATCTGAGATCCATACGGAAGAAATGACAAGCTGTCCGGAGGAGACGGAGCATTGTGTACTGGTAGCTTCCAGGGAAGTCCGTGGGTTATGAACCACGTCACGAGGGCACAGGATTGACGCTAATCGCACTTCAAATCCTACTTCTGGAGAGGCCCGGCGGGATTCGCGTATCGTCGTGAAGGCTAGTCCTCGATCTGCACTAGTTTTGGCGCATTGGCGTTCGCGTAAAGCTCTTGGCGAACTGGCTTTGACACTTGCTACCATCGTTCCGTGAGAGTTCTCGCCACCGAAAGTCTGGGCCGCCGGCGACGGTCCGAGCGACTATGCCGTCTAGTTGCACCAGGGCGACGTGCTTGGAAACCCCTGGACCCGGCTCATACGCCGTTATTGGGAATCTCGGTGCTTGGAAACCGAGAATATTGATCCAGGAGCGCCTAGGTAATGCGAACGTCCCTAGGATAGTGTAGGTCGTACACGTAGCCCAGGCAGTGTTGAGGCAGTGACTGTTCGCGCGTCAATGTGAGCGGACAGCACTGACATTATCGTGGCTCGTGGATGCTCGGCTTCTCGAGGAAAAGGCGATCTGACAGTCTTGCATAACATGTTTCGAACCGACAAATACGAATTGTCGCGATGTCAATGTAATCTGGTGAGATGGCGAACGTAACCCTGCCCGCTTGATGCCAGACGACGAGCATGTCAATATTATTTGGTACTGCTATTCACCTCGAGGACATGTAACTCCTGGTCATGCTGAGTTGTCGTTATATCGTAGTATGACACTTCGCATGCAAAGATCCAGTAGGAGCCAAACCAAGCGTCAGGGATGCCATGCCTCGGTCGAGCACTTAAGACACCAGTCTGCCTGCCATACCCCAAGTTTCTCCGCTCTATTAAAATATTGACCCCGAAGAGGGCCACCACTTGTTTCATCATCCGGCTAACAGATGGCGGGTAATCACGGAATAGTTTAGCGTGCTTGTCCCACTGCTCTGCTGCAATATTTACTTCGTATTTCTGTCGATCAATTCCACTGGGGATGACAGGACAGTAATTAGTGTCTAATTGGGTCCCTCGTAAAGTGTCCGAGGAAGTGCGGGCCCACGATTCAACGTGGTGCCATCAATGCGCCGAGAAGCAGAGCCCGCGAGTAGCCGACTATAATACGAGTCAACTCATCGGATCGTTTCGATATACGACTATAGGATGGAGCGTGCTTTTGCGTGTTCAGATCATCAACTTGGTGAATGCTGCATGCTGTTTCGGCTACATGTACGAATACCAGTGCGAAAGTGCTCAGGCATTGCTCTCTGATCGGCTGTGCTACCGCGTTCCACGACGGTTGGAATATCCTACTGTTCAGATGCACTGCCTCTGCGGAGACATCAATGTTTTCCAACAGTCCTTGTATGCAGTCTTGTCGCAGGTTAAAAGTCGAGAGACGGAAGGATGTTGATACAGTACATGTACGTGAAAAGCATGCATGCACTATGGCGGCTCGGACTCTCAGTTCATCCATTTATGCCTTGTCTGCACATAGTCTTCCGATGCTGTTTTACACGGATAAGAACCTTCTCTAAGTTTCAAGAGGGGACCGTGATATCACCGACACTCTGCCCTATTCCAAGTTTCCTTGCTGGAGGTCGGTAGAGAAGAGAGTGTCGAGGAGCGGGTCAACCGATACACGAAAACCTGGTTGTAAAAAGACAAGAGATTGCATAAATTGACGTGCAGTTGTCCAGGGCCATACTCCAGCAAACGCGACGATGGTATTGAGCAAAACACCAACTCCAATAAGTTGTTCAGCTCAGCCGCGCTCGTGTCAATGAACAGTATTGAGTAGCTATTTGTTTCCAAACTGGCCGAGGTAAATAGTTGAAGCCGAGTTCCTCACTGCTCGTGTAGGTGTTGGCAGGTACCGCTGTGCAAAGCTCCAGCCAAACTCTTTCACACTTGCTCACGGATGCGACGGTAATCATCGCCCAGCCAGATCACATTCTGATGATGACGAGTCGAACCCTAGCCGTGGACTCTGCAGCTAGACCATATGCAGTAGAATTGGGCTCGCGAGATCAAACATTGCTTGAAGAGTCCAGGGACAGGAGCTCGTCGACGTTGTTGAGCTTCATCATGCTGACTCGTTGAGTTTCTCTTGCGATCAGCACAGCCAACGCAAGACCTGGAATCAAGATCAGTCCTGTTATATTCTCACTTTCCGTGGCAATTGCCAGCCCATAGTCTGACTCCACTAATTATGACGGGACTCGGGAGTGTTGCCGTCGCTGGCAGTTGGGCTGTGTCAGACCCTGACTCTGATTGGCCCGTGTAAAAAGAAGTGCAAGGATACTCGAGTGCCTCCTATGTTGTCCTCTGAAGGGATAAGAAAGAGCGCCTTTTTGCTAGGCAAACGAAACAATCCGATGCAAATCAAACCCGATTTCCGGAATCTCAAAGCTCCCCATGTCTCTGAGCGGCAAACACGAAAAAACGGCCAAGGAAGCGCCTGTATCGTCAGCACAAAGCCCCTTCACGCCGGCTGATCATGGGCGATCAAAGGAAAGCCCAGGAGACGTCGAGAACCAAGAGGTCGAACAAGAGACGAAGCGCTCGCCGGATTCAGCATTCAAGAGTTTGGCACTCCTGGATCGTTTTCTTGCCGTCTGGATATTCTTGGCCATGGCAGTTGGCATCATCTTGGGGAACTTTGCGCCAGGAACCGGCCCATCCCTTCAGAGAGGCAAATTCGTGGGCGTGTCGGTGCCCATCGGTAAGATCCCGGCAGTCGGCAAACACACGCAGGAGCTGAGCTGAGCAATTCCATTTAGCTGTCGGGCTTCTTGTCATGATGTATCCGATCCTCTGCAAAGTGAGGTACGAATCATTGCACAAGTTACTGTCGCAAAAAGCCATGTGGAAGCAGATTGGCTTTAGCATCTTGGTTAACTGGATCATTGCGCCTTTCCTGATGGTAAGTCTGAACTGAAAACGACTACTTCATTGCGTTTCTCCGCGTCTAACTTGGCGTGAAGCTCGCCTTGGCATGGGCGTTTCTACCAGACAAGAGTGAGTTGCGAACCGGGCTCATCCTCGTGGGCCTCGGCAGATGCATCGCAATGGTGAGTGAAGAAAGCAAGTCTCGCGTGCTGTTGGCGCACATACTGACCAAGCTTGCGAGCAGGTGCTTGTATGGAACGGACTCGCTGGCGGCGACAACGAATACTGCGCGATCCTCGTGGCCATCAACTCTCTGCTGCAAACGGTACTCTTTGCGCCTTTGGCCGTCTTCTTTATCCGCGTAATCAGCCACGAGTCCGAAACGCTCGACGTCTCCTACACAACTGTCGCAACCAGCGTGGCCGTTTTTCTGGGCATCCCTCTCGGAGCTGCCATCGTGACACGACTTGTGCTCCGAAAAATGGCCGGAGATGAATGGTATAGGCGCGTTTTTCTTCGACTCGCGTCACCGTGGTCTCTTATCGGCCTGTTATACACAATCTTGATCTTGTTCGCCTCGCAAGGTCGTCAGGTTGTTCACCAGATCGTATCGGTGCTCCGAGTCGCCGCACCGCTCATAATGTACTTTGTCGTACTCTTTCTGGCCACCCTATGGGCCTGTCGTGTTTTGGGCTTCACTTATCCTCTGCTAGTGACTCAGAGCTTCACAGCAGCCAGTAACAACTTTGAGTTGGCAATTGCAGTGGCCGTGGCAACCTACGGGCCGGAAAGCGACCAGGCGTTGGCTGCCACTGTCGGACCGTTGATCGAGGTGCCGGTGCTGATCGGCTTGGTTTATGTTGTGCGGCGGATGGCTGAGAGGTGGGCATGGAAGTAATGAGACTGTGCTCTCAAAGCTGCGTCATTACTCATGACAACAGGAGCAGCTCAATCAAGTCCATCCATAAGTTCAAAGACCTTGGTGTTTCTGACGGAACAGTTCGATATCCCCTTGCAACCCAGCGCGGCTCGAGCTGCCACATGATCCGTCTGGCCGTGGAACGAAACGAGAATAGCGGCTGCCACGTCACAGGAAGTCTCAAAACTGTCGAATGTTGGCGGTGAGGGCTCATGCTGGGTCTGGATCGTCTCGTGACCATTCGGATATTCTTGGGTGGCATAGGAACTCGGATGATCTGGATGGCATCCGTGCAGCTTTTTTATAGACTGACCAAGACTCTCATTCCAGGTACTGCCGACTCCTGTGTCTCGACCTACAACGTCGGGAATTTTCAGGTCTTGCGCAGAAGAGTGGACGTATAGCGAGGGATTTGCTGCTGGGGTATTTATGGCCATTGGACGATGCGGTTCTCGCTGATCCGCAGAGCGAGCAAATGCGGCAGTTTCCGAGGCAAAGACGCTGGAAGCCATCACATTCTCTCGGTTAGTATGCAGTAACGGTGACCCGCGGCTCTTGAAGCCCATTCTTTCTGCCTCCCGCTCACATGGAGGCGGTTCATCTACAGCTTGGCTCGACGACCTTTGCGCCGCGAGATAGCTATCGATATCCTCTCCAGAAACACCGTGCGATTGCAACAGGTTTCTGAGGTGCATATTCTCTTCCTTGACAACCCTGGCAGCGGTCTGCATCTCAAGCGAAGCAGCTGTCCCACGGCGCTCGTATTCCTCGAGTCGCGTCTGCAGGTCTTGTACGAGCTGCTTGCGCCGGGCTCTCGACTGCCGCTGACTCTCGCGATTCTGCGCCGCAGACTCTGGGGTCCTGAACTACGGAAAAGTCAGATGTGAATGCGTATCTACCCTGACTGTAAGAAGGCCGAACCTTTCGAGGCATTGAGGCGCTTGAGGGTGTCTGATGCACAAGGTGTTGTTGGGTCTTGCTGAACGAAACCGACGGCGAATATTGATATCAAACTCACTCAATTCGGCTTTTTTTTGCAATTATATTGGGTGCGCTCAAAGTGTTGCCCTCGATTGGGCGTGATGGAAGTGCGTCTTGAGTGTCCAGTCTGATTTTTCATCGCTTCAATCGAAACGGCGGGGATGAAGTGAATCCGGCACCTCCTCCCTAAATCCCTAGGTGCCTGTAAAGGCGAGCTCTTAGTCATCCGTGCCGCTCATGCGAAGCCGCCGTCGGATTGACTTCCATGATCAAGCCGTGTCATAGATAACCACAGCGAGGCAATATTTGCGCGGATTTCTTCAAGATGATCTTTGACGTGAGCGACACGGACAGTCTCCAGCGTACAGAGCCCACCCGCATGCGAAACAATACTCTCGTCTTCTCCTCGGTCCCGAATCGCCTCCTCGAGCTGTTATCGAAGCGACTTCCATCATCCTTGATCATTCTTCGGCGACTCCAATTCGCCAAGCGAGATGCTGGGGCGGACCATCGAGCTCGGACAATTGTCTCGGCTGATAGCTTAAGCCTCGGCAAAGGTCCAATACGACCTATGCGAATGACCGTAGCCCATGTCGACGTCTCTTACAGTCCAAACACCCAACTTTATCTCTATTCTACGCTCGAAGACCGCAGTCATGAACCCAACGGTTCGACTCCTACGCCTGAAGACGAAGCCCAACTCAGGAATGTCGTAGAAACGATTATATGTTTACGCAAAGACAATGGTGGCGAGCCGTGGTATCCGAGACAACTGATCCTCGGGAGCTTGCATTCAGACGTCGAGGCCCTTCTTGCCAAGTCTGGCCGGCTGACACCACTTAGACCAATCAACTATGATAAATGGATCTTCAAGACCCAGGAACTGCCCACAAATAGCGACAGGCTTCCCGAGGGAATGTTTTGGGGCCATGCCACTCCTTCTGACTGCAGGGTTGTCGTGGCTCGAACTCAAATACCCAGAAATCCGTGAGCTTCATGACTCTGCAAATGAGAAAGTCTAGGACTAAATCTGTTGAATCTACACATCTAGCGAGATGCTCGTCAAGCTGCCCAATCTTGTCATTAAGCTCCAGGATGAAACACCCATCGCCTGGGGATTTCTAGGTAGGCGAAACTGATTACATTGTGAGCGATAGTTGGTTCCTTTGTACTCAAATCAAGACATACGTTAGGTATGGACGGAACAATGATGACTTTGCATTGCGAAGTGAGTCAGAATCTGATCCGTGGGCTCAGCATTACGTTTGGGAGACACTGACACGCTCCCAGGCAAACTATCGCCGAAAGGGCCTTGCAAAGAAATTGGCAAGTAAATTATTGCGAGAGGGCCGGAGGCAGATTCTAGCCGATGATGAAGAGGACGGCCTGGTTGCCGCAGATGTGTCTGCAGATAATGTTGCAAGTCGAGCCGTCTGCCAAAGCCTGAATGGGCATCCCATGTGGACAGTCACTTGGTAAGGCATGGACTCTTCTGAATGAGGTTTTTGGAAGGCTGATGCATTTTGTGCTTATCTCACTTTAGGAACATGTTTGATATCGGTCATAATGAGGAACTTGGCCCAAGATCTTCAGGATGGTGATCACCCTCCTTTCATGGAACTGCGTCGGCCCTACAGGAAATTGAAATTTATCCCCACAGGAAGTTTTGAGAAGAAGTCGAGTGAATTAGTCGAGTGAATTCGTCGTCGTGGCCCTATTAGCTTTTCGTCATAAATCATGAGGCTCAAGGCTATATGTATTTTTCGGGCCACGTCCAATCTCATTTTTGTTTCGACTGCCCTCCTCGAGCAACGACTCGCGCAAGCAAAAGATGACGGATATTATGAGACCGGCGCTAGCCAATCCTATGCCCATGTACAAGGCGCCACAGTAACCTGCAAGTCTGCCTGGCGTAGCCACTTCGTTCCCGTGTGCATTTCGACTGTACCAGCAAAGCCGACGCCCAATGTAATACCATAGTTGACAGTCGTATGCAACGACCCTTTGTCGTTCCTTTCCAACGGCGTTGAATAGTATAAGGGTGGCAGCCAGGAAGCTCATATCCATTCTAAGAGGAGTCACAAGGAGAGACACCATTGTCTGGCCCCAGCAAGGTTGGCTTATGAGTGCCGTGCCGATAAGAGCGTTGCCAACAGTGAAACATGAAGCCGCCAGGGCAAGAATCATGACGATGGATGGCTTTATACGGAGAGCGCCAAGGAGCCTGCCTGTCAGAACTGCTGTAATGACACCCATTGGAGCCAACGACACGAGCCAAACAGACGTCAGCAGTGGTGTGAAACCGCCAATATCCTCCAGAATCTGAAGCAAATAGAATGTCCAGACACCCAAACTCGCCCAACCCCACAGAGTAGAAGCTAACACAAAAGCTGGTTCGACATTGATGGGATTAAATGGCAAAGTGGGTGCGCAGCCGGATTACTGCATGATCGACGCTCGATATATATAAAACATCCAAACAGTATCAAAGAGACGCAAAGAGGCGCCAGCACCGAAGCTGTGTCCCAACATTCGATGGGGGCCTCGATCCAGGCACTATTGAAGAGGAGCAAAGAGGTGATCCCGACCACTGCTGCTGGTAAGACCAAGGCATTGATTAGGATTCTGCAGCCTGTCTGTGTGTCTTGCTTAGGATGCGCACTTGGTATTTCCTGCAGTCCAACGACGGCCAACATAGCCAGACATAAAGCCAGAGCCCACGGAGCCCAAGGCCACCAGACCAAGGAGAGCGCTGAGGCAGCAACCGCGCTGCAAACCGCACCGACTGAGCAGCAGCACCGAAGAGGACGAATACCATGGCTTTGCGCTGGCTTGGCGGAGAGAGGGTAGCCAATATTGCCAAGCCACCTGGCAGGCAATGGCGTAGCAATAGTTCGTAAAGACACTTAACCCAGCAAGTAGAGTCCAAGCTGAGAACTATACGGGACCGGCGAGAAATACGGGCTTATGCCCAAACAGATATCCTTGGCGTCCTGAAAACATGATGAACGTTCCCGAGGTTAGGGAATAGCCGACAACCAGCCATGCCAATTGGACAGGGTCGGTAACGTCAAAAGAGCGTCCAATTGAACGAAGTGTAACCAGGGTACCCAAGAATGCTGCATCTGCAAGCAAACAATTTAAGATCCTGGACCTCGGTCACAACCGTTTCCCTGGACCCGACCATGTGACGACGCAGCAATACAACATCTCAATTACCGAATTCTGCAAATCTCGGGCCAAGAGGCTCCTTTGTGCCATGCAAGCCGTTAAAGCAGATTGCTGGCTCGTAACACCACAGTCTCGCTCCGCACCATCGAGGTTTTGAAGAGACGGACTTTGCATTTCAAGAGCCGCTTCAGCCTCTTCTCTCCTGAATGTCTACTTAGGTGAAAGCCAGAGTACTCTTTCTTACCATAACTGTACAAAAGCAACCACGAACCTTTGGCTCCTTGGCCGTCCACCTTGACCAAGCAACATGGCACCAATGCTTCATGTTCCGCATACCGCCGACATCGGTGAGACGACCCGAGGAGGTTCCAATAATGTCACTTCAGAACCTCGAAACGCAAACAGAATCACGTCCAGACAAGTGTGTCCTGTGAGGACGCTCGTAATTGAAGGCATTGCCACAGGAGTGCCGCAAGAGTCTACAAGACAAAAGGATGCTGCAGAAAAAGTCTGTGCCTTATTTCAGGCAGAACCGGCACAACAGGAGCGCATCAATCGGCTATACACGAAAACGCAAATCGACAAACGCCACATGACGGTCGATCCGTTACAGAAGAAATTCGATAGAAGCATGTCTATTCGACAGCGCATGGATCTCTTCCTACAACACGCCTCGCCTCTAGCCATTGACGTTTCGTCCCGTGCTCTGGACAAAGCTCAAGCCACGGCGGAAGACATCGGCTTGCTGGTCCTGGTGACAAGTACCGGCTTCATAGCTCCCGGGGTTGACGTGACTGTGATGAAGGCGTTGGGCCTGTCCCCGTCTGTATCACGAGTCACGGTCAACTTCATGGGCTGTGCGGCAGCCATGAACGGTCTCCGGGCAGCGACTGACTTTGTGCGAGCCCATCCAAGGTCCAAGGCACTCATGTGCTGCGTCGAACTCTCAAGCGTAAACGCCGTGTTTGCAAATAACATCAACGACGTCATCATCTCAAGTTTGTTTGCTGATGGATGTGCGGCCATGGTTGTTGGTTCCCGCGATAACCAAGAAGGGCAGGACCCGTTGAGGCCCGGGCAAGTCATCGTCCATGAGCACTTTTGCCAATTCGTCGAGGGATCCGAAGACGGAATCACACTCGGCGTTAACGACAATGGCATCACTTGCGAACTTTCCGCCAAATTACCCAAGTATATCCGCAGCGGCCTTGGACCAGTTGTCTGCAGCTTGCTAGATCGTCACGGCATGACAAAGTCGGACGTCAACTATTGGGCGATCCATCCCGGAGGTCCCAAGATTATCGAGGAGTCGGTTTGCTCACTTGACATTCCGGCCCATGTGGCGACGAAGAGCTGGGATGTCTTGGCAGAGTACGGCAACATGCTCAGCGCCTCATTACCATTTGTTCTACAGAGAATGGTAGATGAAGCCAACTCCGAGGGATCCAGCGGAAAAGGCGTGGCCTTTTCGTTTGCTCCGGGCGTGACGGTCGAAGGGATTCTCTTCGAGATCCCAGAGTGTACATAATCAGATCAGTGCATGAGGAAGCATGATGTGATGCAAGGCGTCTTTGATAAATTGACATAAACATTTCGCGTGGCATGGTCATACTGTAAAGCAGCAAATAAAATATCCTTTATCCTATAATCTTTTCGCTGTGAAGTCTCCTGAGCAACGTTACGACCGGTAGTATGTGGTCAATGCCATGCTGATAACCTTGCCATTTACTACTGAGCCTGTTGGCCCCGGTTTCTATAGTGAGCTTCATGCAACGGAAGACGTGCTTCATTGACTTCCTTTCTATGATGTGTCTATCTTGTTGATGTTCTGCAGTACAGCTCATCTAAGTAGGAACTGCAATCATCAACGTTTTCCCCGACATAGCCTATGTACATGTCCGGGCGTACGACGACGACGAAGCTATCCTCGTCACTTACCCAGTCTGCTTCGTAAGCGCATTCTCCGCTGTTCAATGTCTTTCCCTCCGTGCTGTTTGTCAATGCCGGGCGAACCCGATACGTCTTGGTGATATCTCCATGATTGTTGGCGACTGTCCTATGGTTTCCGATGAGAAGTATGATGTAGTTGCCATATATAGCTTCCGTGTATAGACGCGTGTTCTTGCCTCCCACGTTTCGCAAGATAACATCCGGACAGCGATGCCCGGCTTTCCAAATGCCACGCTCGGATGCCCAGATCAATGGAGACTTGAAAGATTCGTAGGAGACCCCCATGCCTGTGATATAACCCGCGTTTTTCTCAATGGTGCCGACGTACTGCTTTGCTTTTCGAATGGTGTCTCGAACCAACGCGGCAGCCACGTCAACGACGTTTTGCGCGGTTCCCCTTCGCTCGATGTCGTAGCTCCGAATGATCTTATCGCAAGCCTCGGGCTTCAAGTTATGATTATTGAGAATAGTCGCTAGGCGCCACGCAAGGCTGAATGCATCGGAAATGCCTGTGTTGAGACCCTGGCCACCGTTGACAGAGTGGACATGAGCGGCGTCGCCAGCCAAGATGAGGCGTCCTTCTCCTCCACGAGAAACGAAAGATGAAGCAACTCTTTCCTTGACTGCAATGATGGTTATGTTAGAGGGCCCAAGGGGTAGTTTGAGTGCTAGAGCTTTGGGATAACTGACCTTCAAAAGTACTGAACCATTCCGTTTTAGTGAACTCAATATTGTACGGAGCCATGTGCTGTTTGATCGACTCTTGGGCCCTCTCTTGTGTGACTTCGCCGTCAATAAGGACATAGAATCGGCAGAGTCCTCTCTCGCGCGGTATCCAAGACACCCTTGATTGTCCATTGAGTTCAAATGTAATGATCTCTGGGCAGACAGGGAAATCCGTGTCGATGAAGGTATCCAGCACCGCCCACAGCATCTCTGGCTTTGTGCCTGTGAAGCTCACGCCCATTTCCCTTCGCACCATGGACCTTGCTCCATCAGCGCCAATGGCAAATCTGGAGCGAACGCGACGTCCAGACGTCGTGGCAATCTCCACCGCATCCTCAAGCTCGCGCACTGAGCTCACTTGCTCTCCATAATGCACAGAAGTCTTCAACTCACTGCTAAAGAGCTCCTCTACGACTGGCTGACCGAGCATCAGGAAGTTCTTGTGCAAAGCATGTTCCAGCCCAATCCACCACTTGTTTTGTCGTGATTTGAACTCGCCATCTCCAAAAGTCGAGCTGGCTGTGGAATTGTTAGCGAGATGTTGTTCGAAAGCGTTGGCAATGTGGAGTAGTAGGGTTGCTTCTCCAGAAGAGCAAAGACTCACTATTACACTTGATTCCCTGTGAAAGCAGGGGTTCCAGGAGGTTTGCGATTTCGAGGTACTGTTGTGTGCGTGCGTTCAAGGCGTCGGCTCTGCCGAGATCTAAGCTCTTGGGCTTTGCGTCTGGTCATTGACTTTCGTCAGACTTTGGCAATTTGATCACTGTACGGGTATAAGAAAGCTTACCGAGAACACATACCGAGACTCCAAGCCTCGATAGCAGCAGTCCTGTGAACAAACCCGTTGGTCCGCCTATCATGTGAATAATCAAAGCCCAGGTCAGCAATCACGTTACATGGTGTATCATGACAACCACCGACATGAGCTCAACTTGCTGAGTTCCCCACTATACGGTCTGGTCATGGGGAAAGAAGAAGGGCTTACCGCCGATGATGGCGACGTCAACGTTTTGTTCTTCAACTCCTGCGTCCATCTGATGATATGAACCCATTGCAATACCGGGATGTGTCTCGAGAAAAGGTCGGCGTGACTGTGTCCTCAAGTGACGACTTGCAGAGGCTATCGTGGGTAATTATTGCGACGAGATTGTCTCGATATAGATGCCTCACGTCTGATTCGCAGCGGGTTGTGATTATGCAGGAGGCATCGACAAGGAGCTTACTGTAGGTACATGTGTCCATTTATGGCCTACGTAAACCGATGCGGCCACAGTCTGTAGTTTCAAGGGTTGACAAGTTGTGATGAGGTGGATCTAATCAATTATCAAATCCTGCTGTTTCACCGTGTGGTCATGACCGTTGATATTCTTTTATCTGAATATCCCACGTGGTGGTTGAGGGTGGGATTGCGAAATGCTTTGAAGAATCATGAGATGAAGAAATGATTCTAGGTCAATCAAGGGCAAAGTGGACCGTGTTTCTACAATTTAGTTCCCAATTCCGGCATTAGCCTCAAGAGCCCCGGAACTAAGACAGGGTCCTGCAAAGAAGGGGAGGTTGGGATGGCCGGCTTCTAGCGTCTCGTTGGCGACTGACGATGGCTGTGCGGTCTAAGCATAATCAGTGCCACGATCATCAGTCATGGAATTCCAGTGACAAATAGCGAGGCCTGTCGGTCTCGACCTTGGGCGGTAATTGATGGTGGGAGGACTTCGGTAAGAGAGGGGATGAAAAGGTAGCATTGGAGGACCACGAGCCGAGTGCACATGCAGTCGGCCACAGAGTTTGGAGCATGACCCGACACTAGCCTGGGCTCTAACTCTGCCACCAGGCGCAACCGTCCAAGATTGTGGTCGATCGATCCCATTCTTGCCCGATCTGTCGTGGCCCGTCCTTTCTCCCACCTTCCAATGGGGGCTCTTCATAACAAGTCAAGCCTGAGGAATTCCCGTCCAATCATGAAGTTGAAGAATTGCTTTGTCGTGAAAAGTTTCGACTATCATTCATCGTCTAACTGCGGCGATGCCAATTTTACTGATGCGAAACAAGTCCATGTAGTAACAACCGGTGAACCAAAGAAGCGACTACGAGTGAAAAGTAAAGGTCAAGACGATGCATGGAGATTGTTTAGAGGCAAGCCGGCGAGAATCTGCATCCCACTTATCGATCTTGGAAGCCGAGGCTTGCTAAAGGCCGTAGTGAAAGTTACACCATATCCCACCCATCGTCAAAATGGGGCATGTGGCTCAATGATGCGGCCGCAAAGGCATGAGTGGCGGAGGCACGAACTGCAAAAGAAGAAGAGGCAGTCACATGGGGTAGTGCAAAAGGCAGGCACGGGTGATGGAGGCAGTAGAGGCCGGCACATGAAGCAGCACTGAGAGGCTGACATGGAGGCGGCACGAGAGGCAGACGGTAGTACGGTAGAGGCAGGTAGGTATAGTGGACCGGTAGTAGAGCGAGTAGGAGAATTACTCGTGCCTCTGCGGCAGTGGCGTTGAGCCGCAGGCCTATGTTGTGGCACATTTGTGGCCGCAGTTTAGGGAGGCCCTTGGTTAAAGTTGCGGTCCGCTCAAACCAAGCGATCTTCATTCTGGAATGCGTCGTCACCAGATTCCGCATGGCCTGAGCCTGAGCTAGAGTCCAGAGTTCAGCCAAAGCGGCAAACTCGATTCTTCTTTGTGCGAGAGTCTAGAATGGAATCGTCACGGCGGAGAAAAAGAGCCATTCGCCGTCCACCCCCTTCGTCCCGTCTTCGCCCCTTACATTGATCGGTGCGCGGCCACGTGTTACTGCGCGGCCGTTAAGCTCATGCGAGAGCTGGGCCGCACGAATTGTCCGCTGCGACGTTCCAATTAAAGAAGCTGGTTGCCGCTTCACGTCCCGCGTCTCATGCCGAACAGGGACACTGCGGCCGCGAGCGATCCGCCAACCGGCTTGAACCGCATTGCCTCATCCCACTTGGAGCCGAACACCCCCTCATCTGGACAACTCCTCCTTGCTGTCGATTAATAATTCTACCTTGTATAAAGTGACGTCTTGTCCTTCGGCTCGCGGTGGGATTGGTCCCCTTGGTGGCCCAGCACGCCTTGCAGGGCGGCCAAGCCATATTCTCCACGATCGCTCCGGGACCAGCATCGTGTTGTTGAAACACTTTCGATCGTCGAAGCACCTTGAGTCTGCGTCCTGTAACTGAGCGAGGCAACTGAGCTCATCCACATAGCCGCGCCACCCAACACGCAGAGCTCGGCGAATCGCTGTGAATCTTCATGTCGGGCCACAAAAAGCCGCGCCCACGGCACGAGTTCCTAATCCGTACGCTCTAAACCGGCCAAGTGTTTAGCGTTGGTATTTCCTGTCAACCCATCGGGCCCACGTCACGTCAAGGCCAGACGAGCAAGGATCGGCCTGCTTGATTCACGGTCCACAAAAGCGTGGCAAGGGCTATCCAAGTCCCTAAAGAAGCCTCTTGATATCATTGTCGTCGGCTTGATCTAGCCTCGACATATGAATCACGCATACAGCTTACGTGTTCCGGCATCGCATTGCAATACGGTTGAGTATCCGCATACCATTCATGTATCGGCCTGGATGGGATAGCAAGACAGTCTCAACCTCACTCATCTTCATTTAAAGAAGCGGGAACCTCACGTCATTCCTCTGTCGCATCAGCAAGCTCAAAGACTCAGAGGTCAATCTACATTCTTTCCATCTTCTCTCCTTTCTTTGCTCTCGTCCCAGCGTTCAATCACGAAATCGACAAAATGCCTGTCGCTGTTCAACTGCCACAACTTTCCTCGGTGCTGGACACCAACACCTCGGCCGTGCAGGATGATGCTTCATTTCTTCGTCCACTTCTCGGAGGGGTGGACGCCACCGCCTTGGAAACAGCCTCCAACATCTTGGACGTCATCATCAGATATCGTTTGAGAAAGAGCGAGGATGCTCCAGAAAAGGCCGACGAGGGCGCTCTCAAGTTTCTCGCCATCATTTACGGCCATGTTCGCGCAGGCCAGGTCATTCCAATGTGCTTGCCTGCGTTTCCCTTCAAATCACCCAATTCTTCGACCAAGGTCTTGGGGACTCTCCCAGACCAGGCAGAGGTGATGGCATTGTCGCATCTCAACGGCCTCTGCCAGGCGATTCGAGACATCTATCCTCCCGGAGCACAAATCAAAATCGTGTCGGACGGACTCGTATACAACGGCACGTACACCTTTAAACACCGCCAGATACGGCAAATAACAGCGAAATGAATGCGACTAACGCTCTACAGATTTGCTAGGAGTGCCAGACAAGAACGTGTGGGCATACGGAGAGAAGCTGCGCTCGATTGCGGCCGATAAGGGCTTCGACAGTATTACATTTTCCCGCCTTCGTGATCTCGTGTCCATTGCGATTCCGGAGCAGCTCGACGAGATGACTTACGTAGCCAATGCTTCCAATTTCCGTCGAGCGCTACTCAACGACTTCGGCCGCGCTGACTGGGATTGGAAAGAAGTCTCCAAAAGCGAGGATGTGTGCCTGACTTATCGAGGCTACCTCAAGTTTCTCGAGACTGACCTGAAGGACGTCTTTCCCCTGACCGATAGTCGTTCCAAGTCGAAGTACAAGAAAGGCATCGAGTATATTGCCAAGCAAATGCTGGCACGTGGGGAGGTAAGCTGAGATGTCCACATCACACCAGCCTGCAGCCTGGTTGTTCGGCAGAGAAGGCTGACTGAAATTGTTCTTCGCAGGCCTTTGCAATGGCCGTTCAAGCCAAATACAAGAATCACATCCGCCTGTCAATCCATCAGTCCACTGGAGCAACCAAGCTGTCCATCAGTCTCTTGCCCACGACGACCATGTTCACGACACCATGGCACTGCGTCGTCGGTGTCAAACTCGACGGCACTGTTGTGTCTGGCATGCGGTCGGATTTCGACAGCGATGAGAGCATGGAGCTCGTTTACCAAGATGGACGTCCGAGCTATTTCCGCGAGAAGTCCGAGCTGTTCTCCTGGGCCGAAGAGAAGGGGGGCATCACCTGCGAACCGCTGTATCCCAGCGGGTGGCTACTGAAACCAGCCAGAGGAGCCGGTGCTGTAACGATACGAGATGTCGATGCATCGAAAGTACGCGCGTTATCCGAGATCAACTCGCCGATCGTTATGAGGGGTTTCTTCAACAAGCCAAAGGAAGAAGTGTTTATTGAGAAATCGAAAGAATTTGGCGAGCCTCTCCCCTGGAAATTCGGCTTGCTACTCAAAGTCAAAGATCATGGGTCAGACACGCAAGGCCTGAACAATGTTCTTTCCTCCGAGTGGATGCCATTTCACTATGATGGACTATTCAAGACTGCGAAGGAGGTGAATGAAAAGGGAGAAGAAGTCGTCGTCTCTCGCCCACCTCGGTAAGATATATTGAACTGACTCTCGGGATAATCGCAGACATGCTGACTATTTGCAGGTTTCAGTTCTTCGTCGGTCCTACGGCATCTCCTAGAGACACTGGCTTCACAATCTTCTCGTCATCGACGCTCGTATTCAAGCATCTAGCTCCTGGTCTTACTGCAGACCGCCTATCTCAGATGACTTGGACCGTCTCTACGTCCTCTTTTAACCAGACACAGCTTAAGGGGCTTCCGCTTGTCGTGCCACATCCGACTCACGGCAAACCTTGCCTGCGCTATCACGAACCCTGGCCGCAGAGCCGGACCAAGTTTGACGCTACGCAGGTATCCATCGATGGACTCGCGGAGGCGGAGAGCATCAGGATATGCAACGCTATCGATGCAGCCTTGCACGATAGAAGGGTCGCCTATTACCATGTCTGGGAGAAGGGCGATATGGTGGTCAGCGACAATACGCTGATGATGCACACACGGAGTGACTTTACGGCTGGCAGTGACCGCGAGTTATGGAGAATCCATTTTGATTGATTATGAGAGTATACGAAACATTCTTTGGTTCAAGCGTACCATTTGGAAGGAAGAAGGGGGACTGCCGCCACTGATAGGATGTGGCCTGGACGAAGGCATATCGACATTGAAGGCTGGCGTTTTTGACATGAAGGTGCGTTGCATACCACCGATTCACATCAAATGGACATGAGGGAAGACAGATTTGAGCAGAGATACCATTAGATTCTGAAGAAAAGAACATGAAGACACAATGGTGTCTCATATCAAGTGAATGAAGATTGAATGCAGACCCGGGGCTCGGTACTTGAGCAGCAGCTGGAGACCCTACACATGATTCATGAAAAGTAGTATTGAGTTTATCTCAAAAAAAAAAAAAAAGGTATGTTGCTCTCATACATGTAAGTGTCAGGAGCATACTGTACACAGTTGGAGACCCTAGAATCAGCTCACGCCTCGACCAAAGTCGCGTACCTGCACTGTGCCTAGCCCCCTTTTCGGAAGCCCAGTGGGCGGTTTACAGCGGGCGGCCATCGCTTGACAGGGCTTAACTGCACTGTATGAAATAGGAAAAAGCACAGTCCAAATATCTGTATCATTCGCCCAAGTGCGATTCCAATTCAAACATCGTAGGATTGAACCTCTGTTACTCCAACAGGCAGCGCACCGAACATCGCCAAAGTCCACACAAGCCTCAACGGCTCACATTCAATCACAGAATGAGCATCGCCGTCCAGGATAACCGCGGACTTGGGCAAAAGCTGTCCCCCCGTCAGCGGCGCAAAGAGTGTTGAGAACCGACCTTCAATCAACGGCGCACAATGTCCACCTTCAATGGCATCGTGGCGGAATTCCCCGACATCAGAAGTAAGTCTTTCAACCCATTCTTATGCAAATCTTGTCTTAATCTCTCTCAGTCGACTTCTTCCGCAAGCATCCGGACGCGCCGCCTCCTTTGGCGTGCTTCTTGAGTCATGTCCACAGCGACCATCTCGCAGGCCTCGAGAGTCTACGCTCTCCATTGTGCGCTCACCAAGCATCCCTCGCGGTCATTGCAGACCCTATCTGACTCGAGATGACAGCGTCTACTGTTCTGCGGCAACGCGTGAGATCTTGCTACGTCTCGAGCGCTACCCTTGCCGCATCAACTACGCCAAAGGTGTTTTGGAGGCGAGACAGCAGACATATAAGCACCTCGCTCGTGTGCTGGTAAGACCGAAATGCTCAGGCATGGTTCCACGACTGGGTGCTTAACTGCTTTCGCTCAGAAACCACTGCCCTTGGAAACGCCAACGACGATCGAGCTTCGGCCTGGACTCCATATCCAAGCAACTCTCTTTGACGCCAACCACTGCCCCGGTGCAGTCATGTTCTGTTAGTATCTTGCCGCCACGCATGCCTCACTTACGTTATCTAACAAACTCAGTAATTGAGGGCAATGGCAAGTCGATACTCTACACCGGTGATGTTCGCGCCGAACCCTGGTTCGTCACCAATCTCACCAGAAATCCTTTTCTCATCGAATACACCCATGCCTTAAAGTCAGTCGATAAAATCTACCTGGATACTTCTTTCACTTCGGATATGCCATTTCAGACCAAGGCACAAGGTATCGCTGAGCTTCTGGGAAAAGTCAGATTGTATCCCAAGGATACCGTTTTTCACTTCCAGGCCTGGACATATGGCTACGAAGATGTGTGGCTCGCACTTTCCAAAGCTCTTCAATCTCCGGTATGGTGTTGCATCTCTGATGTTGATATGCTTCATCTTACCAATTGCAGATTCACGTAGACGATTACAAGCTGCTTGTTTACGGTGCCCTCAGAAATCGCCTCTCAGCGGGCAAACATGTTATAGATCAACATATATCTGCCGAGGCTGCTTCATTGACAGGACATACTTGTGGCAACACGCCCCATCCAGGTTGCTTAACTTCAGACACTGATGTGCGGCTGCACAGCTGTGAGAGGGGCAACATGTGTGCTGTTGCAAGGAGTCCCAACGTTGTCATAATACAACCCATCATCACGCGATTACCCAATGGTCAGCAGCTTGCTGAGGCGGGAGTCGGCGGCGGCGGTGAGGATCTTGAGCGAGAGGCAGAGCTAGCAGGTCTCTTTGAGGATGACCCTACCGCCCTCGCTGAGCTGTGAGTGGTTACATCGATATCACTATCGTGGGAGAGAAATCTGACATGTCCAAGCTTATCCGCATGCAAGTCTCTGACTGAATCGGAAAAGGCCGGCATCTTGGGTTTAATCAGTCAGGCGGCTCAGGCTAGAAAGGCCCCATCTCTGAGCCTTGCCAATTCGATCTTTGGGGACAATCTCTCGGCTGATCTAGCCGCTGCGCTTCGAGTCCTTTGTGATCAAAACTCAGAGTCGGCGCCATGGATTAGTGACTCGAAAGCTGTTAGCGGAAATGGACAGCTGCCAAAAGTCATCCATTTCCCATACTCAAGACATTCCTCCTATCCTGAATTATGCGAGTTGGTTAACATATTCCAACCACGAGACGTCTGGCCCTGTACGGTAAATCCAAAGCAATGGATGATCGATGGTGGGTCAATATCGCTACTGTCCGTCCTGATCTGGCATAATGACTGAATGATTACGCAGGTATCTCGATCCAATCACTGTTTGGACAATATTGCTCGGGAACTACCTTCGAACACGACCTAAAGATGGCTTCCTTCACACCAATGACTGTTCCCGAGGACGGATCGCAGGATTGTACGTCTCAGGTGACGAATTGCTCAGCCGAAAAGGGCAGTTCAGCCGATGACGATGATTTAGCCATCAAGACGCTCACGAGCCCTCTGCGCGAGCCTAATCGCTTTCCGGATTGTGGAAATCCTAGAGTTGGTGATCCCGCCCATCTTAGGCAAGAGGAAGAAGAGGCAGGAGAAGTGACCCTGAATCAAGCACAACCTATCGATGCTGCAGGGTCGGGAACCACAGAGGCCCCAATTCACGGTCTTCAACCACTCATCCCTTCGCTCGCTCAAAAGCGCAAGTATGTCGAGATTGACTTATCAGAAGACACTGACCAAGCAGAGGCCGAAGATTCCCAGCGAACTAATGTCTCCATAGTCTCAACGCTTCCTTTGGATTGTTCTGCTGTTCGAGAAGGTGCTTATCGTCTTGCTCTGGCCAATGCTGCCGGTGGAGATTTCCCAGCGATTTCCCTCTTATCAACTGACGGGCATCATACATTTGCTGATGAAGAACTTTGACGATAAAACCCAATTCTTTCAAACTCTCAACAAAATGCGGCTGTACTACTCACCTCTTGAACGTATTTTAGAGCTGGAAACAAAAGCCTATTCGATAGATAACCCGAGCCCAAAGCTTGTTACATCGAAAGCACGGGCAAGACTTGTTTCACTCAATGGTCACGGTGCAAAACGCGATGACGAACAATGGCGAGGTAAATTGACTATCTGACGATTCCGTAAAGATGATGAGAACGTCATGCCCGCATTTCCGCATCATAAGCTCATATGCATTCCTTTTCCGTCGGGACGCGGTAAATACATGATTGTTCCTCCAGCCTCATCGATGCTTATCGTGTTCCCTTCCGGCACTTAGTAGCAGTGGCGGCGGCGAGAGTCCCACCTCTTGCGCTGCCGGCAAGAGCAGCCCCTGCCGTTCCAGTACGACCAGCGATCATTGTTGCACCTGCGATCACCTCGGGCAACGAGGTGCTCTGATTCGGGCTCGGGGTTGGCAATGGCGCTGACAGAGCCAACGGTGAAGAGGGCAGCGACGATGAGCTGCTTGACGAGCATTTTGGAGGTAGTATTGCTGACTTGAGATTTTGAGGATCTTGTGAAATCTTTGTATTGTAGTGTCAATAAGATGTAATGTGGATGAGCTGCTTGATTGCTGATGAACTGATTTTGGGACGGAGGAGAGCGAACTTATATAGATTTTCATGCATTCAAAGACGCTCTCAAAGTCTCTTGGCTGATACTCCAAAGCACCTAACCCTTCACGTGAGAGTTGTGATCCATGATCGCTGCCGCGCGTCTGAATCAGGTACTATCCGTCATTGTCGTCGTCTTCGTACATCTTTCGGGTAGCAACACTGCTGCAAGGTGCCGAGTAGTTAGAGCGGAGCTTGCGCGTCCGTCCTTTTCTTTTTCCCACGCGAGATGGTCACTATTTCCCCTGAGCTTCGTCATGAGAGTCGAGACGGATCATGCCACGCGGCCCGCCATAACAGTTCTTGCGTAGCTGTGCGGCCTGTGCCACTAGGGAGTAGGTCAAAAGCAAGGATAAAGTGACGTTAGCCTCGCGATGTTCCGGCAGACAGCTTGACAAAGCAACGTTCAGCTCAAGATTGTCAGCTTGCTAGCTTGGTATCACGGCCTGGAAGCCACCAGGAACTGCACTGTTCCTTTTGGTCAGGCCAAGCTGCTACGCGGCCTTAAAAGTTGAAACCAGTGGCTACGTGATCATTTGTGCTTATTACAAGGATCCCTATCCGTAGTTGTCCATCAACTCGCGTCACTGAACTTGACCTGGAGGCATTGTGAATGAGGTTCCTGAAGGCTGTCTAGACGCAAGAATAGTTCGCGCCATGCCAGACTTGCTTGTAATTATTGCTCCAGCCGGACAATGCACAGAGTCTGATGGGGTAAGGAAGTCGTTCTCGGACTAATCCGAGAATGTAAGCAGTAAAAGCTGAGGCTCCTAGCGGCAGGTGGATAAATGGGTGGCGGGCGCTGTTGCCGACGAGCCGTGCAAAGACAATACTAATGTTCAGCCGCAGATAAGGCCGGGAATTAACAGCAGGAAGTCGATCACAGACAATCTTCCTTGTGTCTTTCACACCGCTTTTCATGTGCTACCGGGATGAGCCGATGCTTGCGGTGTGAACGGATCCGCCGATGTGGGGCGGACCCGGAGGAGGAGCCCCGAACCCGGTGCGGGATAGGCCTAGGAAGTATACCTGAACCTGCCAGGGAGGGCAACGGACGGTACAGCACGAGCATTCTCGTTGATAGTTGTTTGCATGATGTGACTCGAAGTGATGCCCCTTGGACGCTTGATGATTATACATGTGTATCCGACTCAAAAAACATTCGAAGAGCTTATGTATTCTTCTTTACGTTGCGAAGCGTGGCTTATCGAATTTACGACTGAGACACTGTACAATAAAAGCACAAGAAGTATCTACTGAAAGCCGGTTCTCCCAGATACGCTGTTTAACGTATGGCGAGTGCACGTGGGCAGTCGTACCAGACAGGAACACAGACAATTTAGCTCAAGCAAAGCCATGTGTCCGGGGATGCAGCCGATTCTTGCACCTGCAGCGTGAAATGATTCGATGAATTACTAGGGGGCCTTAAAAGTCGGCTACTCCCCGCGATTGATTTTTAATCACGGGGGGCCCGCTAACCGGGAAAATGCTCGCTAACTAGGAAAAAAAAGTATATATAGATTAGTAGGCAAAATACTAGTAAATATATATACTACTATTTTAAGTAATAACCCTATTATTCGAATACTAACTCCGTTTACTCTATTAGAGCTATAGCTATATTATTATAATATATAACGCGAGGCGTTACGCATAAGGATTTTTAAAATATTATAACTAATTCTATAATAACTTAATTATACTATTTTTTTAGAATATCTTCTTTTTATATTATATTATTTACTATCGAGAGATAGATTAATCTAGAGATTAAGAAACTAATCTTTGCGCGTAAAACTACGGAAAATTTAGAGACTCGTACTATTGCGGCCGCTAAGCTTTTTCGCAATAACTTCTACCTATCGATTACTACTACTACTACTATTCTTAGCGTACTATATAAGAGAGTATAGTCTCGTACTAATAGGTATTACCTAGTTTATAATAATAGAAGTAATTAAATACTCTTAAAGCTAATAGAAAAGTAAGAAATCCTTTACTAAGCTAATTATTATATTACTTAGGGGTATTATATATAGTAGCGCGCGCTATAGTAGTACGCTAACGCTATTTTTAAGGCGAATAATTAGAATAGTATAGTCTTATAATTTTAGGCCTAGCGCTTTATAAAGCGCTAGGGCGGCTATTTCTATTACTATAAGACTATTATACGTAATATAAAGTATAAAGTAATATAAATAAGAGCTTAGCTTAAGGCTTTTTATAAAGGTTAAAAAGAATTCCTTTGTAACGAGCTAGGAGGTGTGCTTCGCCTGTCCAATAGATCTGGCCGATCAAGCTCCCGGCTTGATTAACCACTCGACCAAAAGATCCGCCAGTACTAGCCTCTTCCTGGCATTAGTTGGTTGAGAGAGTTCGAGGCCTCACGGAGGCAGGGGAACAAAAGTCGATTGAGGCGTACGGGGTGCGCCGCGTGCAGTTATCCTAAGTTGGGCTCACAAGGTGCGTAGAGCAGGGCACGGGGTGCTCTAGCTGCTGCTATACCCTTGGGGGTCCGCATCTGTTGTGTTATCCCTGCCTTTGGGAGCCGAAGGTACGAAGCAATCGGGACGATTGCTCTCGAGAAGGGGGATAGTTGTCACGACCTGCGGAGGCGGCGGGGTTCCGAGAAGGAATCGCCCCCGATCCGAGGCTTGATATACGGATGTGAGGTGTAGTACTAGCAGAGGCTAGTACTGGCGGATCTTTTGGTCGAGTGGTTAATTAAGCCGGGGGCTTGATCGGCCAGATCTATTGGACAGGCGAAGCACACCTCCTAGCTCGTTACATCCTTACTAAAAGTAGTATTCGCTAAGAGAATATTTAGAACTTTAATAAGACTAGCTTTATAGTTAGCTTCTTATAAAAAAGGCTTTTATTTAAACCTTTAGTACTACGGACTCCCCTAAATAAGCGGGATCTATAGGATACGAGCTAATTACCGTCCGTTTTATAGGCAAGCCGGACTAATTATTATAGGATAAACCTATATTATAGGCTAATTACTAGACAAAATATATAATTAAATATATATTCTTTTAAAATTTATCTTCTCTATTCTAGTTAATTACTAATCTTAAATACTTAGTAAGGAAAAGTAGAATAGAAAGTATTAAGGAAAATCCCTAGGATTTCCCCTATATTACTAGTAAATATCTTAAAGCTTTCTTTCTCGTAGCCTATACTATTATCTATTAAGACGTTCTCGGAGCTCTAGTAGATTACGCGAGGATAACTAGTAGATAACGGTAGGAAATATTTTACTTAGTTATCTTAAGATTTCCCCTAAATTACGCGGGGATAACTAGTAGATAACGGTAGGAAATATTCTACTTAGTTATCTTAGGAATTCCTATAGATAGCGCGGGGATAACTAGTAGATAATAGTAGGAAATATTCCGCTTAGTTATCTTAGGATTTCCTATAGATAGCGCGGGGATAACTAGTAGATAACGGTAGGAAGTATTCCGCTTAGTTATCTTAGGAATTCTAGTAGATTAAGTAGGGATAATTATAGGAAAGTATATAGAAAAGTCTTACTTAGTTCTTAGTTACTAGTTATCTTATAATATTTAGTAAGATTAATAAGTTAGTTTTAATAGATTCTTATAATACGATTTTAATAATTATAATTAAAGCTATATTAGCTTTTAAAGCTTTTATTTTATTATTTCTATTAGCAGCGTTATATATATACGTACGTTAAGTATAAGTTGCTTATTATATTATTCGTTCTTCTATATTACGGAATAACTAATATCTAGCCGAATAAACGTATAGTTACTTTGTAGATACCTAGAATAGCTAAGCTATTAAAGGTATGTTATTTATCCGTAGTTATAGAGGGTACTACTTAGTAAGAGAGATCTATATAGTCTTACTTAATCCCTAGTAATACTAAGCCGGCTAGGCTAAGCTTACATAACTATTAATATATATACTATATTAAGACTATAGTACTATATTTATACGAATAGAATTAAGCCTTTTCTAGCTATTTAAGATAGCTTATATATTAAATTTTTATATAAATATAGCTTCCCTACTTAAATTCTAAGAAGCTAAAATCTATTAAAATACTATTACGGGTAGCATTTATAATAGCTAAGGGGAAATCTACTATATAGATTTAATCTACTAGTAATATATTATTAAATATAACCCTTTATAATAGCTAGATAATCTAAATACCCTTAAAAATCTAGATAATCTAGAAAATCTAAAAGACGCTACTATAGAAGAAATAGGGGATATTTATCCTCCTATAATCTCTACTTTTTTAGTCTCTTTAACGGATTTAAGAAAGCTTCTAGAAAAAAGCTTCTAGCTATAGTATAATAGACTAGGCTATACTAAGAAAAAAGCTCTTATATAGGCCCCTAATTTTTTGAAAGGGATTATTTTAATAGATAACTACTTTAAAGACTACGAAGTTTATAAACTAGCTAAGGCGAAGAGAGTAGTATCTAGAAAACTACTAGATTTTAAGGTAACGAAGCCTTTTTACTAGAATTTTTATAACTTATTTTACCCTCTTAAGGCTTATAATAGTAAAAAGGTAGCTTTTCTAGTAAAAGACGATTTTACTAAATTAACCTTTTTCTATCTTTTTTACGATTCCTCGTAAGAATCTATCTTTTATTACTTCTTATCTCTTGTAGCTTATTTAAATAAGTATTTTAACCTTAAGATATTTATTATCTATAAAGATAACGACCCCTCTTTTTAATAGAGCTACGAAGCTTATATTCTAGAAAAAGGGATAAAAAATAAGCCTATAGCTCCTTATATATCTACTTAAAATAGACTTTATAAGAGATCTAGGGGGGTAATAGCTACAAAAGCTAGGGCTATATATTTATAAGCGAGCTTTCTAAAAGACCTTTAGCTAGAAATCTAAAAAATAGTAGTCTTCCTTTATAATAAGCTACCTCGAAGAAAAAAGGGCTTTTCTAAAGGCTCTTAGATTACCCCTTTTTTAAAGCTTTAAAATTAGCTATTATAAAAATTACCTTTTTTTATATATCTTCTAAACCTTACGGATTTATCCTTTTTAAGAGCTTATAGCTATAGAGCTTATCCCCTTACGAAGGAAGCTTTTCTTAATATATTAAAAAAAGCCCTTAAAATAGTAGCCTATATAGAAATAAGCTACTTAGTTAAGTATAAATCTAGTAATATTTTTCGAATTTAGATTCCGGATAAGAACGAAGTTTATAAGACTAAGGATATTACTTTTAATAAAGACTTATTTTTTAAAGGAACTAGAAGACTAGGAAATCTACTTCTATAGCTAAAAAATAGCTTTTAAAAAGACCTATTAAAAGAATTAAAGCCTAAAGATCTAGCTTATCTAGGGACTAAGAATTTTTTAAAAGAAGCTATAGAAGCTACGGAAGATAGTATTAAAAAATAATAACTTATATAGGAAAGCTACTTTATATTATAGACTTACCTTCGAGCCCTATTTTAGATCTTATTTTAAGCTTTAATTTAGACCCTTCTTTAGAACCTTCTTTAGGGCTTTTTATATAGAGGTTAGAAATATAGCTCTAGCTTCTATAAGAAGAAGATAAATTTAAAGACTATATAGGTACTATAGTTATCTAGCCGGATTTATAGAAAAATTAGGTATTTAAAAATAAGGGATTTAATAAGCCTATAAAGGCTACTATTCTAACTAGGATTTCTAAGAGGCTATAAGGAGAAGACCCTAATTTTAGAGGTGTTTTTTACGCTTTTACTAGTAAGCCTCTAGAAAAATAGTACTCTAAAAGTCTTCTTATAGAGCTTAGACATTAGAGAGACTTAGAGGGCTATACTTATAAATATAATTTTAAAGTAGTAGTTTAAAAAGAGTAGAATTCGCTACTAGAAAAAGGGATCTTTTTACTTATATTAAAATATTAAGCTATAAAAAAGCCTATTTTAGTAACTTAAGTATTTAAATATAAAGTTAATAAAAAGGGATATCTAAAAAAGTATAAGGCCCGCCTTTATATATAAGGAGACTTATAGCTTTACGATAATAAAAATACTTACGTAGCTACGCTAGTAGCTAGGAATCTAAAGATCTTATTAGCTATAAGTAGCTTAATATAATCTTAAAATATAGTTTTTAGATATAGTTAACGCCTTTATTAACGCTAATATAGACGAGGAAGTTTATATTTACTACCTAGAAAGCTTCTTAATCCCTAGGTAGGTTTTATAGCTTAAAAAAGCTCTCTATAGTCTAAGAAAATCCCCTAAGCTATAGTAGAAAGAGCTTTCGAAGACCTTACTAGACTTAGGGTTAAAAGCTTACTTAAAAAAGCCTTATATTTTTTAAAACAAATTTTAAACTATATTATTTTATATTAATAATATTATTCTTTTTTATAAGGAAATCTATAAATCCGAATTTAATAGCTTTCTTAATAAGCTATTAAAAATATACTTTTTTATAGATAAAGGAGAAGTTAATACTTTCTTAGGACTATAGATAATAAGGAAAAGGGAAGAAAAAAGGCTTTTAATTTTATAAGAAGCTTATATCAAAAAAATAGCTTATACTTTCGACTACAAAGCTACTAGCTTTAAAGGTAGTCCTTTCCCTCTTTTAAATATCTATCTAGATAATCCGGATATAGCTACTAAGAAAGAAATTTACTATTTTTAATTTATTATTAGATTTATTAACTACGTGGCTATTATAACTAGACCCGATATAGCTAAGGGAACGAATAAACTAGCGGAATTTATATAAAATCCCTTATAAGCCTATATTTTAGTAGCTTTATGGATAATCCGTTACCTTTACTATACTAGATTTTATAGTATCGAATATAGGTATATAAATCTTAGCTACGAATTAGAGGTCTCGATAGATATATCTTTTATAGATAATCTAAGGATTAGAAAATCCTTATAAAAATACCTCTTTTCCTTATTTAATAGGCTTATAGCTTAGTTAGCTAGGAAGTAAGGTACTATTACTATCTCTTCTATAGAAGCCGAGTTACTAGCTTTTTTTAATATAGCTAAGGAGCTATTTTTAGCCTATTAGCTATTCTAGGCTATTTCTTTAAGCTTAGAAAATCGGATACCTACGATTTACTATAATAACCTTTAAACTATCTAACTTATTATAGCCGAAATACCTAGAATTTAAATAGCCCTTAAGTATATAAACGTATAAGCTTATTAAGCTAAGTAGGAATACCTTTATAAAAGCTTCTTAATTAAATATAAAAAGACTACAAGAAATATAGTAAACGGCTTTATAAAGCCCTTATCTTTATAAAGATTTTCCGAATTTATTAAGCTACTTTAATAGGGGAAAACTACTAATAGCTTATAGCAATATAGTAAGATAAGGTTACCCTTTTATAATAACTTTATAGAATTCCTCCCTAATTAATAAATACTTAACGTTAGCTTATTCTTATTCTCTAGATTAGATAGTTTTTATTATTTATAGAGCGTTCTTTTTTATCCTTTATCTCTTCTATTATATTAGCGTAAGCGTAAGTTAATTACGCTTATAGCTAATTTATTGCGATATCTTTACTTCTTTTAATATTAGAGCGTATATAATCGGCCTAAACTAGTTAATTCTTTAGCGCCGTACGAACTTCTACTCTCGTTTACTTATATATATATACCTAATTAGATACTATCTACCTAGCTAGGCCTCCTTTTATATCTTTTCTAAGTATTTTTAGGTTTTTAGTATTATTTCCTCTTCTTTACTTAGTTCTTAATATCTCTACTCCTTACGTTCTAACTCCCTCTCTTATATACCTCTCTTATATACCTAAGCGCCTTAGTTCTCTTCTCCTTATAATTCTCTCTCTCTCTTTATATATTTATCTCGATTTTCTAGCTTTTAGAGCGTTAGCCCTTTTTCCCGCTAAACTACTAAGATTAGTAGATACTAAGGACTACTAGTTATTTTACTAGTTATTTTTAATAGCTATTTTAGTTACTATTTCTATCGATATAGTAACTAGGGGGGTATATTAAATAATTTACCTTATAGTTAAAGAGGCTTATAATAGCTTATTAAGCTAAGAGCTTATAAGGCTCGCAATAGCCTATAAGGTTTAACTATACCTTATATAGTCTTATATAGTTATATATAAAGTCTTAAGACTATTTACTACATTATTATTATATAAATCTATAATATAGGTCTTATATATATAGATTATAATATATAGGTTAGACTTATCTAGATAGATAGTAAAACCTATAGCCTTTCCTAGTTATTTTCTTAATTCTTTATAGTTTTAAATCAAGATTCTTAATAAGATAGGAATTTAATAAGGTAATAATACTAGCTACTAGGAAATAATAAATAAGTAGCTAGAAGACGGAGGAAAGGTTAGAAAGAAGTAAGAAGATATATATATACGACTAAGATAGAATAATATAAATAAGGCGTCTTTATAAGCCTACTTTTATATATACTCTTTTCCCTACCTAATACTTTTAGTATTGTAAATTACTACTATTTTATTTCTATTTTAATTCTATATAATAAGCTTACTCTTAAACTACTTAATATACCTAGTTCTTAAGATATTTAACTATAAGTAAAGGCGTTTCCCCCTAGAAAGTTAAGAGAGGTAAATAAGTATAATTACGCTTTTCTCCCTTAATCTTAATTTAATATTTAAATACTATATATTATAATTATAAAAGTATTATATATACTTAACCTTAACTCTACGAATACTTAGAAAATATATAGACTCTCCTTTTAAGTCTAGGAATCCCTCTTATTATAAAGCTCCTTTAAAGGGATAACTTCCCTTTAATATATAACCTCCCTCTAGTAAGGAGGTTATTATTAATATAGTATCTCTCTTTATATATACTTTATAAGTTATAAAGGAAGAGGGATTTCCCTTTTTAAATAGAGAATAATAATTAATATAATAAGTAATTTATACTTAACGTATATATATATATATAACGCTACTAATACTAATTAGTAATTATAATATTAGTTATAGATTAGTATAGTCGAAGATATAAAGCTTTAAAAAAAGGATTAGTATTTACTTATACTAAACTTTATAATCTAATTATTCTTAATTAGAGCTATATAATATTTAGCTATAATAAAAGAAGAAGAAAATTAACTTTTAATTATATAAAAAC
Source organism: Hirsutella minnesotensis 3608 (assembly GCA_000956045.1). Taxonomy (NCBI): domain Eukaryota; kingdom Fungi; phylum Ascomycota; class Sordariomycetes; order Hypocreales; family Ophiocordycipitaceae; genus Hirsutella; species Hirsutella minnesotensis. Next base: position 628,486 of record KQ030509.1, on the reverse strand, counting down.
TTAAGTTTAAGTAAAACTATGTTACGGAATAACTAATATCTAGCCGAATAGACGTATAGTTACTTCGTAGATACCTCGAATAGCTAGGCTATTAAAGGCACGTTGTTTGTCCGTAGTCGTAGAGGGTATTACTTAGCAAGGGGGAGAGGTCTACACAGTCTTACTAAATCCCTAGTAATACTAAGCCGGCTAGGCTAAGCTTAGATAACTAAGGGTAAAGGTGGGGCTAGAGCTAGGCTCTAAGAAAGAGGCTGTATTTAAAGGTAGGCTGTGTGTCGGTATTAGTGTTGTGATTTGAGCTAAAGAGGAAAGGAAAGAGAAGGGGGAGGAAAAGCCTCCTTATATATATAATCTTCCTTAATAGGAATACCCCCTTTCCTTACTATCTAGACCCCTTCTTAGCCGTTTTATCTATATTATAAATTAAAGTATAACTTAGAGGTTATTTAATAATTCTCCTACAATTTTAATAGGCCTTTATTATAGTTATATCGATAATTCGATATAGTTATTTTAATAGTCTCTAGCTCCCTAGGTTAAAGGGTAACTTAAAGGTTAGGTAGTTACCTTCCTGCCTTTCCTATAGGCCTCTTATTAGGCTTCTTATTTAGTTATATCGATAGTTATTAAATAGCTTTGTAGGCTATATAAGAGAGAGGGTGTAATAGGTATTAAAGTGGGTATAGAAGTCCGGGCGATATAGTCCTATCCCTTATATATCCGTATATAACCTATACCTTAGATATCCGATACTAGCCGTTTAAGCCGATACTAGCCGAGGGGTTATACCAAGGTTATAGTTAAATAGCTAGTAGGCGTTATAGTAGTTAGGTTAGTTACGGGCTTATAGCTAGTAGCTATACGTATCTTAAAGGCTTTTTAAGTTGTTTCTTAATACTTAAGTATTTCGTAAAACCTAGAATTATAGATTTAAATTAGTTACTATAATTAGAGTAGAAGTAGTATAACGGGTTTTTTACTAGTACTAACGCCCCTTATACGCGTCGAAGAGTAGAAAACTACTATTACTATAATCCTATATATTTTAGTCGTATTTGTTAAACTCCTTAATAGCCTTTTTATAGTACTTAGCTAAATATATATTACCTTTAAAGAGTTAAGCTTAGTTTTCTATATTAAACGCGGTATACTTATACTTATTTTCGGGGCTAACGCTTTTAATATCCGATTTATTTACGTTAGTAATTGTTAAAACAGGTCACAGCGGAAGGTATAGTGTAGGGTAGGTGAAATATAAGATAGAGGGAAATCCGAGGATTATTGTAATATAGGGTATATAGTAGCTAGATAAGTATTAGGGGAGAAAAGTATGATTAAATTGCTTGGTTCTATCTGTGGAATCCTGGGAGAAGCGTCCGCCTTTTATAGACAAACCGACAGGAAGGGGGTGACAAATCAACCCATAAGTAGGCCCATATTATAGCGCCAAAAATAGCCTATAACGTCATACTCTTGTTGCCTAGATCGGTAGCTTGGTTGTAAAGTTATTTGTAATAGAAGGTGGCGAGTTGCTGGAAGATTCCGGGTGGCAAACTTGGATTTGTAATACTCTTCCTTCAGGTTCCACGAATTTCTTAGCTTAGCAGCTTGCCCAATTCTTATCCGATTAGTAAGCAAAGATATATCTTTAGATAGGTAATTTCCTACCCTATACTACTAGATATAGTATATATTTTATATATGCTTATATAAGTAGGGAAAGGCATAAGAAGTCGGATTTTACGTATTTTAAGCCTCCCTTACTAGGTAAGACTAAGTATATCCGAGTATATATATAATTAGTATAGTATATACTTATAGTAATTACCTTATATTTCTAATAGTAAAAAGTATTAGAGTTAGAATAATCTCCTAGGGAATAGGAAGCGTCTAAGTCGTAAGGTAAGCCGGAGCTATACGCTATAGTAGTTATTCTAATTATAAGGACGAGGTCTAAAAGGTCCGAGTCTCTATAATAAAAGTTATAGGAATAAGAATATCTAATAAGCTTAGCTTTAGTCGCTTAGGAAAACCCTTAAAGAAGCGTAATACCGCGATTTTTAGTAATTTAGCTACTTACCTATACTATCTCGGCTAACTCTAAAAATAAAAAGAAGTATAAAATAGATAGTTAGACGTAAGCGGCCTAGCGTAGTTAGGTAAAAAGAGCTTTTAGTTAATAGGGTATATTATAGGAACGTCGAGGTACTTTTAGGGGCGGAAGGTAGGGTTAACTCCCCTTTTTATCGGATATACTATACTAGAATTTTAGCGAAATGCCTATAAACGGTAGGAGCTAATACTACCCGAAAAGGTAGTTAACGTGCCGTCTTATTATTTAAAGAAGTAATAGTAGCGCGTTATTATATTTATCGCGAGCTTTACTATTTATATAAAAATAGCTAAGCTCGCGATACGCTATATACTAAGCTAAGTAAGCGCTATAGTATATTCCGCCTCTAGCGCTATAAACTTAGTAATATTTTTATTAAAACCTCGAAAAGCTTTACTTAGCTATATTACTATAATAATAAAGTAGTTAAAGTAGTAACCGCGCTAATTATATAAGAAAGCTATAATCGCACCTCTTACCGCTAAGCGCTTTCCTTTAAGATTAATAGCCTCGAGATTATAATAATTAAGATTATTAGCGGCGGTAGCGATAAAGACGAGGCGCTTAAAGAAAAAGAAGATATCGATAAACTAATATTCTATCGCCTAGCGCGGCCTTAATACTAAGGTAATAATCTCGTAATATTAGATAATTAATTATAAGGTAGGCGGTATAGGGGGGTATACGCTTAAATACGAAAATTAGATGCTTTAAAATACTATTTTTACTATAGGAAAACTAGGGTTACGAATATATAGCCGTTTTCCCGGTTAGCGAGCATTTTCCCGGTTAGCGGGCCCCCCGTAATTGAAAATCAATCGCGGGGAGTGGCCGACTTTTAGGCCCCCCTAGTAGCGCGCAAGGCTGCCTCACTACTGCGTGAATCGAGATCACAAACCGATGTCGCTAAACAATCATACGACGCAAGAGCGTGTCATGGACAAATGGGACAATAGATATGCCCACGACAGTTCCACTGGGCCCTGCTGAGTTGTTTGAATACTTGATTGTCTAGCGTACTCAGTTTTTTTTAAAGGCCCGAAAATTAGCTACATACAAACTCTGTTGATGCCGGACGAAAAAGACACTAACGCTTCGGTGATCTTGACTGTCTCCACCGAGAGATCCCAGATCATGGGTATTCATATTTCACTGAACTCAGGAGGGCCATAAAAGGTTGTACATTGCCTTCTGATAGAGGACGAAGTTGGCAATGGGCCACTTTTCATATTTCTCGACTAGCATCATGTTTGCTCTTCAAGACGCGGCTTCTTTAATCAACTTCTTAACAGAGCCCAAACCGCGTGATGCCCAGTCAAAGGCAGCGAGAAGCGTCTCGCGATCTGAGATAGATAGTGAAAACGCCGGTGACAACTCTGTGATTGCCTTGGTCATGGCAAGTCGAGCCCAGTATAGCGGTTGATCATCGTATCTGCCAATTTCGCCTGTGACCTTGTCGTTGCGCGCGCGGTCGACTGCGAATTGGAAGAGCGACTCGCCAGCTTCCCGAACGAGGTCCTTCGCGTCCTCAAGAGAGCGAGTGGCACAAATATTGCCAAAGAGCAGCCTGGTTTGCTGGTGAAAGCCTGTCTTTCCCATACTCGTTGGGCTAAATTTACCATAGTCGGGCGTTTCTCGACTGAGGCGCTGTTCTTCAGGAGAGAGCGTGGCTCCAATGCCGAAGCAATCCGGCGCAGCCTCACTAGGGTTCTCGGTAGCAACAGTGGTACTTGGAACCACGTTGTCGAAAGAGGGCTCGAGTGAAGGGTGCAGTCGAAGGTATCGTCACAAGTTCGACGCTGCATGTATGTTCCTTGGCTGGCGCAACTTGAGAATCGAGCGAGGCCTTTGCAAAATTCGATTCGGCCCCGGCGTGCTGTCCCTCTACGCCCTGGCGATCGTGATGGTGTAGCCCCATAGCAAACACCGAGGGCGTGGTAATCGATACCGCGACAGAGAAGCTGGATAAACGCATTGTCTCGAACTTCACAGTCCAATCAACTCTCAGAGTTAAGCACGAGCCTTAATATTGATGAAGAGCAGATCTCAAGCCCTCTTCTAAAGAGTCCTCGACTCCTCGCCCATCCCCGATTCCCAGCCCCAAGAGGCGCCCAGCCTCCTCGGAACCTGACAGCGAGTTGAGGATCCCATATCAGCATGTATTATAGTAGCATAGTGCACAAAGCCTTGTGATGTTTTTAAAGAAATTTTGCTGCCGTGCCAAATAGCGCTACGTCCCCATGATACGAACAGATGGCTTGGCTGTCAAAATTGTACCTAATGTCTCCCGGCTAGCAAGTTCTTGATCGGTACTGTGTTTGGCTGTCATTTCACTTTATCCCTGTTCGACTAACATCAAAGCTGGAGCAACTCTTGCAAGAGAAAAATATTAGATAGTTTGAGAAATGAGAGCCAAGAGGCCAGGCTTCTAGGGGTTCAACTCAATGGAAATTGAGAGCGGCCAGTCACGTCCGCATCCTCGTATTCGTTTACAAAATAGGCTCTGGTGCAAGATTCGAACTATTCGCTCGGCGAAGAAGTCTCCAATGGCCCCCGGTGCCGGCCATCTGGTGCCTGCAAATCTGGGAGTCAAAAATTCCTTTTCCTTCCTTGACGACTTCGATCTTTTAATTTCAATCAAGTAGAACTAATGAGTGTAAGATGCTTGACGCATCCATTAGCCAGACTCCTCTGCCATCAGTACATAACTGAGCATAAAACCAAGGATTAATTTGTCCAGTGCTCCAAGTTAATGGGTTCAAGTTTTGAAGATTGAAATGCGAACAGATTAATGGAACGAGCTTAACGATCGGATTCTGTTCTATCGGATGAATTAACTAGATTGAAGATAACAGGAAACAGTCCAAAAATCGGTAATCCATAACTATAGCGATCGACCTGCGCAAACCTCTAGTAACCGATTAACCGCCCCATGTTAGCATGCGAGCAGCTTACACCGTATGGAGTTTAAGCGCACTTGGCAATGTTAGTTTCTCTCAGAATCGAGCGTTTTATTTGATACTGTACTTACCTCGTCAAAGGTGCACTGTTTCGCAGCGTTGTTTTGGCCATACTTTCTGAAATCTTCTTTAGTGATGCAGCACTATTGACCCGGACTGCAGTCATTGCAGTTACTCTAATGATTGAAACTCAATCAGCATCGCCTGAAACGTTACGACTGGCATTTTCTTGGATCAAGACATACCAAAGAGGGTGCACCGCCGAAATCCGTCCTTGAGTTGAAAAGCCTCGTGTACTCGTGCTGCTTGTCATTCATACCGGGAGAGGCGAGTTGAGGCACCGCAACTGCAGATGCAGCAAGCAGAGTGGTAACGACGGCTGAGAGGTAGAAGGACTTCATACTGGCATTGTAAAATTTGTGCCTTGTAAATCGTTTGTGAAGGCAGCAGTGATTGTGTAAGAGTATGTGGAGCGTGTGACTGAAGTTGTTGGTGATGATGATGGAATGATTTCCGAGGGTTAAGAAGGACCTTTAAATATCCATTTCTGTTCAAGTGACTCTGAATTCGGGTGAGCTGCCTACAACCAACTGAACCTTGATACTATGCGTCCAAGGCAGGATCATAGTCTCCATTGTAGGTGAAGATGGATTTAGACCCAAACCATTGAAGTTGAGGCTTGTTGAATCATGCAATCATGTTGCCTTCTTCAGCTATGCCGGGGACTTCTTGGTTCGGGAAAGACCCTGTAACAAAGACTCGTGATGAAATAATGATTGACCGTGCACGGGCGAGTGGCATAGCTTCGCAAAAATCCGTTCGGAGGTTCGTATCCTCGTGCCGGTCGGTCCACTTCGTCAAGGCATTACCGAGCCGTACACGAGCAGTCTTGCCGAAATCCAGGCTCCCGTCATGAATTTCTCCGTCTTTGTATACTTCTCTGAGTAAAAGACGCGACAACGACCCATGGGTCTCTGAGTAGGTTTCACCATCTTTGTGTCGAATGGAGAGACAGATTATTTTGAGTCTGTCAATCATGCATATAATTAGCAGGACTGACGAAAGGCCGGATGATGATCCAGATCACCAAGGCCTCACCAAGGGCCATTTGACGCCGAGTCGGATTTTAATTATGTCTTGAATATTCGTCGTCATTGGCTCACTCGTTGCCACTGTACCGATGAAACATGACGTACGGGAAAGCAATGGACACGAGAACATGAAGATTGCAAATGCAGCATAGTAAATGGCGTTCTTGTCATTATAACATCTCAACTTTACCGCAGCTCCGGTCCGCTCAACTTCATGTTTCCTGCTTTCCCATGACGTTCATCGTTCCACTCGGCAATCCAGGCCTTGACAAACTCAATTTCGGCCTGCTGAGTTGCAGCTACCTGCTTCGGCGGTAGTCCTTGTTTGGAAAGCGCTTCCTCCTTGACCCCGTTCTCGTCCCAATGATGAACGCCAGGGTCTATGAGGATGAAGGGCTCGCTAACCGTAGACTTGCGCTCGGCTCGGCCAATGGCATGAGGCGACGCCTGACGCCAGGGATCCTGGGCGCCAGCGATGAATGCGAGGCGCGGATAGCTGAGGTTGTAACCTCCAAGCTTGTTGACGATGGCGACGTCAGGTCTTGTCGTAATATTGAACATGCGCTGACATTGGATGCTGGCATAGTTGAGCGTGATTGCGCGGGAGATCAATGGGAGTTGGTCTTTGGGGACACCAGACCCGGTGATGTAGTAACCCCATCTAGAGTCCGCACTTAGCACAAGTCGCGCCTTTCTAATGAGACATGTAGCGTCGAAGGCCATGGGAACTTACTCGGTGCAGGTCTGATACAACCAGCTGCGGAACCACCTGGCGCTCGTGTCTTCATCCTCCCCGCTTGATCGGACGGAGAAACAGTCCCATATACTCTGGTCTTTGCATCTCTCGGCACGCTCTCTCCTGGTATGCTGCTTGACATATCCGACGTAGTTGAGCATGCGGGTTGTCAAGAGGCTTGCTTCATGACCATTATAGTTCGCATTTGCAACGGCGCGCTCCACAGCAGGGCGCAAATGTCCGACGCTGGCAAAGAGGGGGGACTTTGCGCCAACGACAGCGCAATATGTTCCGAAAGACGACGAGTCTTCTTCCGGGTCCCATTGGGTGTCCTGAAGACCCATGATGCCACGAGAGATTGTACTGGCAAAGTCATCGTCCCACAGCTCCTTGAGCCCGAAAAGGTCCTTGATCTCATCGGCCTGGGTCCGATTCTTGCTGAGCAGCATGCTATCGACGACGTCCGTCACCTGCTGTGTCGCGATGGAGCAATCGCCAGGGGCAAAGTGACGCGCCGCCTCGAGGTACTGCCAGTAATCATCAATGGCCTCTGGGACTCCAGAAGAGGAGATGGCTCCCCAGTACAACTCTGGGTACAGCTTGCGGGTAAAGGCAGCCACCGAGCCTGCATACGAGCCGCCGTAGATAATCCAAGGCGCCTCGGTGCCCGTGAGGTTGACATTTTCTAAACCAGGAAACTTGACGTTTCGGGCAAAGTAGGCGTTGTCGGCGAGCGTCTGCACCGTCGAGAGGAATCGGTAATTCTCGACAGTGGCATTGGCCACCGGGATGCTTGTCCCGTAATAGCGATGCTCCAGGATAACTCCAATGCCGTTCGTGGCTCGCGCCAGGATGTTGACGATGCCGTACTCGAGATAGGATAGCCTGTTTTCGCCAGAAGTCTCGCCAGAATGGAGGACAATGACGGGGCCGCCCTCCTTGTAGTTGCTCGTGTCGAGCCAGTAACGCAAGTTAAAGAAGTCGTCCGAGTGCGGCTCATAGCGCGAATCATTGTGAAAATGATCGACAGGAACCGAGAGATTGTGTGCTTGAAACAAAGGGGACCTCTCGGATCCTGCGGCCTGGACGGAAGCTGGTCGGGGCCACTTCACGGCATCGGACTCGGCCCTCAAGTTATACCACGCACCTATCGGGCGGATCGCCGCGACTTGCCCTCGGATGAAGCAGGCGGCCGCAAGTGCCTTGGGGATCCAATCTCGAAGCATGCTGCACAAACCAGCCTTCTCTTTCCCAGAACTTTGGAGAAACGGCAAGGTCAAAGCCAGGTCTCAACGAAGAAGAGATGTAGAGACTCCGGGCCCGCTTCACGGTCAGTCGAGGCTGACCGCTTTTAAATCAGGCAGCCAAGTGCAGGTCGGATCGTTATCAGCCGAAGAGTCCGGAGAAGCAGGCCCAACGGCATGGATTGCGTTGGTTCCGCGTGCAATTAGTGATCTGCCTCTTTGACGAATACCTCCTGCCAGAAAGAGACGGGCCGACGTGCCTCGATGATGCTGAGGATGATGCCCATGGGTTTCCCATACAGGGGGGTGCAAGGTGGTACGGGGAGCAATGACCTCTTTTGCGCCTCGGCAAGCCGATTTGAACCAATTGCGCATTGGCGCCGGTTGCATGCTGGATCCATCTTGCATCCACTCTGCAGTCTGCACTCTGCAGTCGACAACATGAGAAGGGGGACGATGGCGGCGTGGCGCGTGGCTTCAGGGCAACCGGCTTTGCCATTTAGCAGTCAAGGACGGCCAACTCCAAGGGCGGATGCTCTAGAGAATGATGTAGCCCGTAATTAAGTTGGTGAGAGAAGCGATCGCACATGCCCCTGAGGTGGCATCACTGCCATCTCAGCCTAGCAAGCGCCTTGGCCCCTTGCTGACGCCGCTATATTCTCAGTGCGGTGCGACATGCTCTTTGCAATACCGTGGCAAGTGCACCTACTTCGTACTGTTGCGCCATGAACGCCATCGCGGCAAACGTTGACGCAGAAAGTGGCGTTGAGAGTATTGGTCGACGGATTCATCCCAGGATATTGCCAGGTCCAGCCGACGAATGCCGACAACAGGCACATTTCGACGACAAAACCACCTCATCCGCGGCCGAAGCAATTAAGTTATAAGACAATTCCACGTGACCTTTTCCAGCCTCTTCACCTGATTCGCCTAGCACTTGCTTGAATCGTGACGCCTCAACACCTTCTCTTTTGGAACTCAAGACGGCACCTCTCAGTACATATCTATCAGACTGGATACAGAATCACTTTCTCAGTATAGCAACTAAAGTCCAATATGCCCAAGCCTCATGTAAGAAAACACACGCAAATGTCAAGACACTCAGCTCATTACCACAGGAATCAGAGTATGATTTGGCATCAAACTCCTATGGCCTGTTAAGAATCGTGGGCGGCTGGGGCAACGTACGGTCAGTGACATCAAGCTTCACCCTGTAGTCAATCCGTTCAGGCACTGACATTCTTTCCAGGGGCCCTGGTCTCGTGTAAGTACGCCTCGTTGTCGAGCTAGGTATTCATGGTATTTTAACACATAGACTACTCCAGCATGTTCCAAAGCATGGTCGCGGGGACCACTTGCGCCGCCGTCTTCGGCCTGACTGCCAGCGTAGCAAGTAGCATGTTATTTGGCACTGCGACGCTGCCATTCATCATCGGCTCGTCAATCGGCTTCGCTCTAGGCAGCTTGCGCTGGTACATTGCGTCGACAAAGGAGGCTCTGCTTCAGCTCTCTCGCTATCCGTCCCTGCTTCGTCTGCACATCGCCGCCAACTTCCCGTGGATCCCAGAGTACTCAAGAAGACATGTTTCCTGGTTCACAGTCGAGAGGTTCTCTTCTGACTGGGTCCATAAGAGTATACTCATTGCGAGTTGGTTATCTGCCCAGCCAGCCTTGGAGGAGATACACTCTCAGGTCGAGGCTTCCATTGTGCAACAGTGCACGGATTCGGGTCTTGAAGAAGGAAACGTCGAGGCTGTCGCCGACGAAAAGCTCGTTCGTCAAGGGTATGCCTAGCTGCCGTTCGAATTGACACGAAATGACTGCTTAAATAACAGAACGAACCGATCCACACATGGTCCCGGTAAAGCAAGAGACTCGTAATTATTGACATATCACAAGGTCGGCCCTTAGATGTAATGTTTCTATGGGAAGCGACTCTTGAACTGATGAAAGACTGACTGAAAGCAAGTATTGAAACGGACGGGGCAGTAGATGCTGAGTATTGTAGGTGTGATTGATCGAACATGAAGATTGATCTTGTTCATTAAATGGAGAGAGCCATAGTAACTCGGAAGAATCCGTCAGCGGCCGATGTCGGCGAGGAGAGGACATTCGGCATGGAAGTGAAGGCGCCTCCCTCCGAACCCCTGATTAGGGCTATGTTCAGCTAGACATCGCGGACAGAGCCTCATATTCAGGTGCTAAGCTCGTGAGTTCAGCCGCGCTGGATTGCGAGATAGTTTATGCCTGGGACAAGTGACTGATGCATCCACACTTTCTCGGTTAATCGGCGCAGGGCTGCAACGCCTGTTGACGCATGGGAGCAGACGACACAGCATTCTGTACAAGGAGCCCAAGCTCGCCATCACCTCGGGCCGCCTCAAGGAAATAATGATTTAGAGACCTCGAATTTTACAGATTGGGCCATGCCTGGCACCTATCCTATACTGTACAGAAATAAGCCGACAGAAAGGAGACACGCAACGCGGTCAATGCCATAGAGTTATAAGGGGAGTCGCTTTTTATACATTATGATGAAGGGGCTTGCGAGCACTTCGGTAGTTGACAATGACCGGACAAGCCCACTTCCCAGATTACTTCGAGACCTAATTGCCGGCTCATTTCGAGTCAAGATCCCGCTTTGGCTCATCAGCAAGTTTCAAGCCATACGGTTCAAGCTGCTCTTTGGTGAGCTTGGTGGGTGACTTGACAAAGGAGTCCTCGCCTTTCATCGTCTTCGGAAACGCAATGACGTCTCGCACCGTCGACGTGTCGGTAAGCAGCGCGACGAATCGGTCGAATCCTAGCGCAAATCCGGCGTGTGGGGGACAGCCGGCCTGAAGCGCGTCAAAGAGGTGAGAAAAGTCCTTGATTGCCTGCGGTGTCATCTTGAGAACGTCGCGCATGATGAACTGCTGCACTTCCACGATGTGGTTACGCTCGCTGCCGCCGCCAATCTCGACGCCGTTGAGCACCAGATCGTAGGCGGCGCTCTTTGCTTCGAGCGGATCAGTGAGCAAGAGTTCAAAGTCCTGCTCCGATAGCGGCGCAGTGAAGGGATGATGGCAGGCAGAAAAGCCTGATGCGCCTCCCTGGCCCGGTTCGCCCTCCTCGACTGGTTTGAACATGGGGAATTCGGTGACCCACACAAACTGGAGGGATCCCGGGGTGCCGATGGGAGGCGCGCTCAGGAGCCCAGCTTCCACGAGCGCTCTCCACAGCGCGACACGCAATTCTCCGAGCCTGGTAGAGCTGCGGTTGTACTGACCAATGGGCTTTTCCCGTGCCTGGAAAATGACGAGGTCGCCGTCGTTCAACTGTTCGCCGCCTGTTGCGAGATTTAAGACGGTCTGATACTCGACGCCGAGAGAGGAAAAGCCTTGTAATGGCTGGCTGGAGTCACACACGAGAATCTGGGGCTTCCCATCGGGGTTGTCGCTGAATGCCGTATCCAGCGAATCCATGAAGCCAGTCACAAACTTGCGCGTCTCGGCTGGCGAACAACCGTCGAGAGGTAGCGTGCAGACCTCGACGATAGGGTCGGGAAGATGGGAGATCATGCTGACGAAATGACGGAATGGCTCCAGGTCCGGAATAGCATGTATGCGATTCGGGATTCGCAGATCCGGCTTGTCGATGCCGTATGCGGCAATGCTCTCAGCAAAGGTCATGGTGGTAAAATGATGGGCGTCGCACGTTGTCCCAGCTGCCGAGCCGCTTTTAAATTTGTCGATCATGGGGATCCTGGACCCATTGACATCTTTATAACTTTGCGCTGGACAAATGGCTTCCAGGGCCCCGATTATAAGCTCCTCAACGTCATTAATGACATGTTTGGATCCAGCAAACGCCCACTCCATGTCGAGCTAGTTGGCCACAGGTCAGCCAAGTCCAATCCAGGAGGTTCAGGAGATGAAGGCTGTACTTGCCTGGGAGAACTCGGGTTGTCTATCGGCCCTAAAGTCCTCATCACGATAGCACCGAGCCCATTGCATGTATCGACCGATGCCACTGGCCATTAAAACTTGTTTGTACTGTTGTGGGCTTTGACTCAGGGCGTAGGCGTGTGGGGGACTTGCGTTGCTTCGCCGTCTTGCTGGAACCAGGAATTCTCGAGCACCTTCAGATGTGGATTTGAATAGTGTAGGCGTCTCGACATCAACAAAGCCTTTGTCCAAGAGGCGTTGACTCATGAAACCCTTTAACCAGGATCTGAACCTGAGCCGCAGTTGCAAGTCTTTGTGAAAGCGGATTTGTAGGTGGCGCTTATTTTGAGGGAACACCGAGTTAGGCGTCACGAATATTTGCGACGGGAAGTCGTTGAGCTGGTCAATGCCCTGGAGATAGACCAGTTGCTTGGAGCCCGTGACAGCGGATGCATCTTGTGCGTCTTGGCTTGCTGGAGGCTCTCGAGTTATCTGAACACGGACGGGCGCATTGCCGGGGACTTGGCGAAAGGCTTGATGAGCATGGCCGTCATCTTGAGCTCGAGAGCATATCTGAATGACTTGGCCAGAAGGAGTTGTAAGGTCGGCAAAGGACAAACTCTTGCCGACATTACGTCGCTTGCCCAAGAAGCCGACTAGGACGTTGTCCGTTTGAGATTGGAGAGGAAGGTCTGAATTGCGATCTAAGAGTTCATGGAGTCAATGTCTGCTGACACATAGGGGTGCGGGAGTTTCACAATTGCGCCATAATTCTCTCAACTTGTCATGCTCTCGACTTTGCTCCTGTTGGATGTCGTTTGTTCGAGAGCTTGCTAGCCGCGCAAGACAAGAACTGCTAGGAGTCAGTGAAGCAGGCTGCCTGGGAGATCTCGGCCCGAATACGCGATGAGTCGCTGCACGTCGACACGGACGAAGCATGACAGAGAGGAGTTCCGCCCGAGGCTCAAGGGCCTGGCTTGTCGAACAGAGTTGGTTCGGGGAGGTTGTCCACGGGCAACTGACTGCTCTTGTCGAGACTCAGCTGATTTTCCGGTTCAGCACCAGTAGCGGTACGAGGATCAACTTAACACGAAGGGTCAATCTTAACGTGTTGTCAAGCAGAAATGACTCTCTTTCAACTGCATCATAGCTCTTGAGACATCATTGAAGTTGCACAATATTTTCCCTTATTATTGCGAGTCGAAATGGCCATGGCCCATGACTGTAATTCAATGATTGCCGTGATAAGAGAGATACCAGTGATGTACTGTACGTACTGCTCCCATGAACCCACCACCACTCACGCGGCAAAACTCCGCTTGACCCTTGCTCCACAGCAGCATGCGCCCAATAAATTTCCTCACAATTGGCCGCACCAGTCTTTTTCTCTTTTTTTTCTCTTCATCCCTTCCATTCAAATAAAGGTATGCTCCCCATAGCTTGCGATACCACCGTGCAGGACAGCCTCAATTGACAATTATGACAGATGATGAGAACCGCGTGCATAATATGATGGTTGTGCCGATCCTCCGGACCTTCAAACTCTCCCTTCGGGGCTCAAGTGGTTTGTGGGCGAGGCAGGCGTCGGCACCATGATATTGGCGTTCGACACACCGACCTTGTTACCTTTTCGGACGCGATGAAAAACAGCTCTGATTATTATGAATGGAAGGTGCTTTGCTTGTGATTCCTGCCAGCTCAAAGAAACACGAGTTCGAACAGTCTCAAATATGGAGCTTGCTCAACGACGGCGTTTCGTGGAAGTCCACGCAGAGTCTTGGAAAGGAACTACAATATCTGTTTTCTGGTATACTTTTCCAACAGTCGTTGCATCGTTTTTTGTCTCCAGCAAGTTTTCCTATCGTTTGATCCCACATGTACGCCCAATATCAAATAACTTCAATGGAAAATGACTTGAAACCACAACTATCAAGGCTCTTATATCTTTGAACGCTCGTGTGATATCACGTTCTTCTCCAGGCTGGCTTACAGCGGTATAGGCGTCGAGTTGTGGTCCGATGAGTCTCCGGTCTTGATCGCCTTTGTAGAGCCCCGAGATGCTGTGTGCGTAGACCAATGTGTTTAAGCGGGAACTCACTTCAATTGTCTTGGTGCTTGCAGCTTACAAGGACAATGCTGCCCGTTCAGGGCTCGTGTCAGCTGATATGTTCGAACCGAAAATCGTCTCCAGCAACGCGGTTCGTGCCCAAAGTCCGATAGTCTTACTCAAGCTCCGTGCCTCTAGACACGCGTTTGAGCCTGCATGAACAACAATGACGTAGCTGATGGGCATCTTCCCGCTGTCTCTGGGCGGGTCGGCCCCTTGTCATGCACTATGTTCGATCAAAGCCGAATTGACTTTTTTCCATCAGTAATTTGTTTCCGCATGAATAGTTTTTGATGGAAACGTCGCTGTAGACGTGCCGCCGTTTGATAAACCACTTTGACCGCATGAAAGCTGAGTCCAGGCGGCTGGAGGTGGCTTACATGGAAAAGGGGCCCTGAGCACAAAGTATAGTGGAATGCGAAGTAGCGCCTCCAGCCGCCTGACTTCGCACAGCCTCAATCCAGCGAACAAACATCGAGGCACATCTTATTGCATGGCGAGCTTGATGAAGCGCTATTTGTCTGACTTCAATGCGTTGTGTCGATTGGCGTGTCTAGTTCGCGCGTCCAACATACCTTAGCTGACCCGATAGGAGGGCGAGGAACGAAACCTCTCACAAGGTCGTACAAAGCGGCAAGTCACTTCGTATGAACTCAGCAGGGTACCCGCTCATCTATTCGCGGACCGGAGCCCCCCAGCGCCATTTTACCTGGGCCACTGGGCGGAGAACCGTACCACTGAGTTAGTGTCCCCGGTACCTGAAATGGCGCCCGGCCCCCCGTTGGGCTGGCATCCGAGGATGCGCGGGTGGAATCCATGCCTGGCCAACTCCCAAGCTGCATCACCATCATCACCGCCGCCGTCACGGACCCTCGAGAGGTTGGCTTGCTGTACTCCAGCGGCCCGCGAACGTTTCGGGTAGCAAAAGACGTCTCTCCCTTGTCCCTTCGCCTTGCCGACATCCTTTTTGCTCCAACTCGGCTTCGTCCAGTATCTTTTCCTCCCAAGCCGTCCCCTTGGCGGCGCAAGTCGTCATGTCGAGCTCGTTTGAAAAGTCCGTCAAGGGCGCAACCAAGATCAAGGTATGCTTCCTGGCCATGTACTCCTGTCGATGCCGCTCGCAATACCAGTGGATCACCAAACGGCGATGGAGCTAACACTCCGCCGCGACGCCGCTCCTGCTCTTCACTTTTGATCAAAGACCTCGCAAGCTAATGCATTGCCTTTCCCCTGCAGAATGCGCCTCCCAAGACCAAGTACATCGAGCATATTCTTGTCGCTACACACGCGGGCGAAGCTGGCATCGCCGAAGTCTTTCGTGCTCTCCAGCATCGTCTGCGCGACTCGACATGGACCGTTGCCCTCAAGAGCTTGATCACCGTCCACCTCATGATAAGAGAAGGTTCTCCGGACGTCACCTTGGCATTTCTCGCCAAACATCGCAACATGCTCTCTCTGGGACAAATCTCTGACGGTGGGTGATGGCGACGGTCGATTGATCACGCCGTCTCTTGACTGACGACTTTCTCGCGTACAGTACAAACACAAGGAAGAAACATTCGGCATTATTCAAATTACCTATCTGAGCGTGCGCGCGCCTTTCGCGATACAAAGACCGACTGGGTGCGCGCCCCCGAGTCGAGGCTAGAGAAGCTCTCCGTCGAAAAGGGGCTGCTGCGCGAGACGGAGGCAGTACAGAATCAGTTGGCTGCATTGGTTAAATGCGATGTAAGGCATCCCTAGTTCTCTGACCGCGCAATCAACTGACATCGTCCCTCGCGACTAGGTGCTCGAATCGGAGGTCGAAAACGAGATAACCGTGGCCGTTTTCCGCCTGCTGGTCTTGGATCTCCTCGCGCTTTTTCAGGTTGTCAACCAAGGACTCATCAATATTCTAGGTTCGCAGACTTCCGTCCCTCGTCATAGAACAGCAGAAGACTGACACCACGTTAGGACATTTCTTTGAAATGTCCAAAACTGACGCGGAGAGAGCCATGGACATTTACCGCACCTTCACCAAGCAAACAGACGCCGTCGTCCAGTATCTAAGCGTGGCACGCCTGCACGAGCATCATACGCGGGTCGAGGTACCAAAGCTCAAGCACGCCCCTGTTCATCTAAGTCGGCAACTTGAAGAATACCTCAAGGACCCCGATTTTGAGATTCATCGCAGGCAATACCTGGCGGAGCAAGACGCCAAGAAGAAGGGTGTCAAAAGCACATCCACCAAGCCTGCCAAATCGCCCGAACCCGAGTTCCCCAAACCATCTGCATATGCTACCAACTTATTCGGCGATGCGAAACCGCAGGCGAACAAGGGGCCAGATCCAGATCTCATCGACTTTTTCGATTCCATAGAGCAGAATCAGACTCCCATGCAGATGGTACCGCAACAAGGCCCGCCGCAGGTGAATGCAGCTATCTTTCAGCAGCCACAGCAGACTGCTATACCGTTTCCCTCCAATGGCATGGTCTCGCAACCCACTGGCTTCATGCCGAACGATTCCTTCCAGCAACAAAACTTTGTCACCCAGCCGTTGCCGCAACTGCAGCCAAACTTCACTGGAGCTGGCTTCGGTGGCTACACTCCCATGTCGCAACAGGGGTTCCAAGGCGGTGGCATGGCATCCAGGCCTCAGACGGCGGCTGCCGCGTTTCCGAACCAAGGCTTTGCAGGGCAACAAGGCGGATTACAGCCAATGCAGACTGGCCAAATGACGAATCCTTTCAGGCAGTCAATGCTTATGACACAATCGAGCATGGCAAGCAGCACGCCGCGGTTTGCGTCGCCCCCGGGGACGGCATTGAATCGCCAGTCAACGAATCCTTTTGCCCGCTCTCCTCCGCCTGGGTCGTCCCCTTTTCAGTCACAGCCGCCTGCAGCCGCGCCTTTGCAGCCCATGGCCACAGGCACAAACCCGTTTGCGCGGGCAAGTGTTGCTGCCCCAGTTCAGCAGGATCCCCAGGTGCAAGCGGGCATCATGCCGCAGCCAACTGGAACTACGAACCCTTTTCGCCACGGTGCGTTTGTGAATCACGGAACAGGCATGGGATGGCAGCATAACCAGGCTCCCATCGGCGGTGGCCTCGACCAGCTACCCACGGTGCCCGTTTTCCCACGGCCGGCACAGCAAACCCCTTGGCAGCAGTAGCGGGCGATTGTCATGAAATCCAACCAACACGGAGATCACGAATGCTAGACGTTGCGCGTCTTTTGGCAACGTGGCGAGCAACCTCCCCTGCGCACTGCGCAAGTAGAAAGGGGTTATCCGCTTAACATGAACGACATCATATTACTCAGCGAGGCGTTTTGCGGAAATTGAGACTGCAGAGAGACGAGGAAGTCCACGAAGTGCTCTTGTTTGGCTAGGCAATGTACTTGATGGAACGCTGCTTGGGCTTCTCGGCAGTCTGGTCACGGTGGCTAGGCCGATTTCTTGGTTTCGCGCGATGGTACACATTTTTTGCGACTAGCCTTGATAATAGACAATAAGAAGTCATGACTAGACTGGTGCAATCTGCAATCCTCTATGAGCTTCCTGTCCATTTGTCTATGGAGAGCGGTTGTCTCTTTGATGAAGCCTGTGTATCCTGCGTTCTGTAGCTAATGTAGCAGATGTCATTAAGTCGTCAATGCTTCTACTGAACCAGCCACTGCATATTTTGCCGGGTCTCTTGGTTTTTGTGATTGGAGCTTTTTTGAATACCTTGATTTTATACTTCGTTTTGGGGATGTTTGCATCTTCGGGATATGCTAAGCGACGATATTTCTAGCCTGGCACATGGGGCTAGCCCGACGAGACGTCCGTAAGCACGGTGGGCGAACGCGGCGTCGCTGCTCTTCATGAGGGAGGCGTCGAAAAGTAGCCATGACTCCAGAGGTGCCGTCAAGACCAGTGTTATATCCAAAGGGCACGTGTGCCTTACGATGGCTCATCGGCGCCCATCTTGCTGGCGGTTTGGCCGGTTGCTGCGGCCTCGCGAGCGCCCGCCGTAGGCACCGACTTGTCGACTTTGTCGTCGGCGACAAAGACGCCGAGGCCGGAAAAGGCCTCGAACAGGGCTCGTGATATGTACTCATCGGCGCTGTATCCACCGACGAGGTATTCCTTCTTTGACCGAATCACATCGATCCACTCGCTGTGGTAGTCTAGCAGGCGATCGGAGGAAAGGTCAACACGGCTCGGCGCAAGATCCAGGCCGCCAAAGGGATCGTAGGGCTTGTCGTCGGCAACGGGCTTCGTCTTGTCGCGGAGACCGCGGATAGAGAGCCCCCCGGGTCCCGAGGCGGCCGAAACTGCGCCAAGGGCACCATCGCGCTTTTGTTGGCCACGCTTCTTGAGAAGCACCTTGTCCATGGCCTGCGACGCCTGGCCGACCTCGGCGGTCTGTAGCGAATTGAGCATCTCTTCACGGAAGCGGACCGCGCTGGCCTTTTCAGCAGCGTCGTCTTGGAGGTCCTGCAGGCGACGCTGTCGAGCAGCCTCCTGCTCGGCGGCCAGGCGCTTCTGGCGGGCATCGTCGGACTCGCGGGCGAGCTTCCTGTTGCGCTCGATATCGGCCTTGTGTTGGGCCTCCCACTCCGCGAGCTGGGCCTCAGCTTTCTTGCGCGCGTCGTCGCCACCGTTGACGAGATCGTCGGTCAAGCACTCGACCATATAGAGGTAGTCGTTGTAGTCATCGAGCGTCTCGAAGTCATCCTCGACCTTGTTGAAGACGTTTGCGACGCGCCGCCGTATGTCGACCTCGCGCTCGACGCCCAGGTCAGCAAAGAAAGCCGACTTGAAGCCACGCAGGCGCAGCGTCTTGTGGCAGCCTGCGTAGGGGCACTGGTTGGGCCCGTCCTTGAAGATGCGCTCGACGCACGTCTTGCACATGCGGTGGTAGCATTCCGGGTTGATGCGGAACTCCATGTCCCGGTTAAAATAGCGCGTCGTCTTGCACACGGGGCACGTCTCGTCCTGGTCGGCTGGCGGCGGACCGCCGTTGCCGCTGCTGCTCAGAGCCGGATCCCCATGTCGCACCGAGACGGCGGTCCCCCGGGACATGGCGACGACGGACTTGAATCCTCTGTTGCCACCGACGACGGACGAGGTGCGAGATCACCAAGGTCGTCGAGGGGGCGAGAGGGGGATGCGGGAGAATGGCGGACAAGGAGAAGTGGTCGTCAAGGTAATGTCGAAGCAGGCGTATCAGAGCAAGGTCGAGATGACGAGAGACGTTAGCCAGAAGTGGAGACTAGACTAAAACTGGCCGCGACTTTGTTGGTCCCCGGGTTTCACTGAGGTGCCCTGGCTTTGACAGCAACGCATCAGAACACTCTGGTCCCTTCTGCGTCGGCAGCGCAGATTCGTGAGGTATGCGGCTAACGTTTTCGCCCTGCATGTGTGATTATCCCTGCAAAAGATCAAGCCATGCTTTCGTGAGACCTGCTAGCGCAGACCCTAAGCTACCTCTCCCCCTACTTTCGAGCTTGTCACCAGATCCAGGCATGAGGACGGCAGGGCATCAGGACACCTAAGTTCTTACATACCGGTACAAGGCGCAAATGGACCTGACGGCTTCCAAGGGGCTCGCCGCAGCGAGCAGTGGCACGACAGGGTTCACTTTTGACTGCAGCACAAAAGAAGAAGAATTTCTCGCTAATAACTGGACCCAACCGTGCCACGGCCAACGCCTGTCCTGGGATTAGTAACAATATGGCCATAAAGGACGCGCATACTGTAGGCACACAGTCCCCCTCTGGCGGGAACCTGGAGCGTTTGCATTGGTCGGAGGGAAAAGCGCGTTCGAAATAGATGCTGGTGCTCCCCTCCTCACCTGAGCGCCTTTGTTAGACGGGCCTCGGTGAATTTAGCGGTCAGTCAGTCTCTACTGCATGGGTACAGTGCATAACCAACTTCTTTCCCGAACTTCGCAAAATCCCAACATCTGCCTCAGGATTAATCGTCGTAGCCGCCATCGAGGCAGGCGCTTCCCCGTCTCCTCGGACAAGGCTTATCGCCGCTTGACTTTTGGCGCTCTCTACCGGAGGCGTCCATCAGGCGCTCCTTCTTATTTGCGGGGAGCACAGTGTGCACGATGGCCTTTATTGTGCTCAGCCACCGAGCCGTGGGCAATGGTACTGTGTACATGAAGCCCTCGTTAGGTCCGTCAGGGTACTGTACAGTTGGCTTAACACGTGCACACTGTACAGTACAGTACATGGCTGGGTAACCTTTCGCGCATTCCTCAGCGGGCCCAATAATGTCTAGCCTTTTTTCTCACACGACGAGTCAAGGTATCAGGTACCGAATACAGGGTCTTCCCACTCAGGGCGTACTGTAGCAGGCCAACGGACCTTGGGCCTGGGGAGGGGAAAAAACATATCGGTTGAAATTTCTCTCTCCCTCTCTTTTTTCCTTCTGTTTCCCACCCAACCTTATCTCCAAAAACCCAAACCCATAACGACGAGTCGGTTCAGAGGTACGGTCTTCGACCTATTTCTCTGTTCTTGCTCTTGTTCTTTCAATCCAGAAAAACCAACCAAAAAAAATTGAAAACCACCAAAAAAAGCCATCCTCCCGCGCCTCTTTGTCTTTGGTATCGTCGACTCAC
The DNA here is from genome assembly GCA_000956045.1 of Hirsutella minnesotensis 3608. Classification (NCBI taxonomy): domain Eukaryota; kingdom Fungi; phylum Ascomycota; class Sordariomycetes; order Hypocreales; family Ophiocordycipitaceae; genus Hirsutella; species Hirsutella minnesotensis. Next base: position 607,712 of record KQ030509.1, on the reverse strand, counting down.
CGACGCCGACCGACAGACATCAAACCCTTCTTGAAGCGCCTCATCGCGCAATCACAGCAAGCGAGCCCCGTCGTGCCCTCGACAAAGCATCGCTTTACCTCAAGTCCTCTCTTCGCACCCTTGATCTGTGTGTTGAACCCTCTCCCGGCCTTGTTGCGCAGCCGCGATAGTTTCATCGCTAACCCGTCGCTCCTTGCGAAGCCCTTCCATTCTTCACGTATCCGGCAAGAAGATCATCAAGATGGCCGCTACCACTTCTTCTGGCGCTGTTGATCAGCTTGCCAACGACCTCAGCAACACCTCCCTCAACGGCGGCGCTGATGCCAAGGCCCCTACCATCGACACCAGCGTGTCTGCTGGCGCTTCGGACGATACCGCTGCTCCGACTCCCAACTCTGCTGCTCCTCACCCCCAGAACTCTGCCTCCCTCTACGTTGGCGAGCTCGATCCCTCCGTGACCGAGGCTATGCTTTTCGAGCTTTTCTCTCAGATCGGTGCCGTCGCGTCCATCCGTGTCTGCCGTGACGCGGTCACTCGTCGCTCGCTCGGCTACGCCTACGTCAACTACAACTCGACTGCTGATGGCGAGAAGGCTCTCGAGGAGCTCAACTACACTCTGATCAAGGGTCGTCCCTGCCGAATCATGTGGTCTCAGCGTGATCCCGCCCTTCGCAAGACTGGCCAAGGAAACGTTTTCATCAAGAATCTTGACGTTGCCATTGACAACAAGGCTCTTCACGACACTTTTGCTGCCTTTGGCAACATTCTCAGCTGCAAGGTTGCTCAGGACGAACACGGCAACTCCAAGGGATACGGATTTGTCCACTACGAGACCGACGAGGCTGCTCAACAGGCCATCAAGCATGTTAATGGCATGCTTCTCAACGAGAAGAAGGTCTATGTCGGCCACCACATCCCCAAGAAGGACCGCCAGAGCAAGTTCGAGGAGATGAAGGCCAACTTCACCAACATCTACGTCAAGAACATTGCCAGCGAGACTTCTGACCAGGAGTTCCGTGACATGTTCGAGAGATACGGTGATATCACCTCCGCGTCCCTCGCTCGTGATCAGGAAGGCAAGACTCGCGGGTTTGGTTTTGTTAACTTCACCACTCACGAGAGTGCTGCCAAGGCAGTTGAAGAGCTGCATGGCAAGGACTTCAAGGGCCAGGATCTTTACGTCGGCCGTGCACAGAAGAAGCACGAGCGTGAAGAAGAACTCCGCAAGTCTTACGAGGCAGCTCGCATGGAGAAGGCCAGCAAGTACCAAGGTGTGAATCTCTACATCAAGAACCTCGATGACGACATCGACGACGAGAAGCTTCGACAGATGTTCTCCGAGTTCGGTCCCATCACCTCAGCCAAGGTTATGCGCGAGTCTCCGGGTGAAGGTGGAGAGGACAAGAAGGATGACAAGGAGGATAAGGAGAGCAAGGAGGCCAAGAAGGAGGAGGTCGAGGAGGTCAAGGAGGACGACGCCTCCGACAAGAAGTCCGAGAAGAAGATGGACAAGAAGCTCGGTAAGAGCAAGGGCTTCGGTTTCGTTTGCTTCAGCAGCCCCGACGATGCAACCAAGGCCGTCGCAGAGATGAACCAGCGCATGATCAACGGAAAGCCCCTCTACGTTGCTCTCGCCCAGCGCAAGGATGTCCGGAAGAGCCAGCTTGAGGCAAGCATCCAGGCTCGCAACCAGCTGCGCATGCAGCAGGCCGCTGCCGCCGCCGGTATGTCCCAGCAGTACATGCAGCCTCCTGTCTTCTATGCTCCAGGCCAGCAGCCTGGATTCATGCCCCAGGGCGGCCGAGGCATGCCCTTCCCCCAGCCGGGTATGGGCATGGGCAACGTCCAAGGCGGCCGACCTGGTCAATTCCCTGGCTACCCACAGCAGGGCGGTCGCGGCGGCGTTCCCCAGCAGATGCCTCCCAACATGTACGGATTGCCTGGTCAGTTCCCTCCTCAGTACGGACAACCTGGTACTCCTCAGTTCATGGCTGCCATGCAGCAAGCTCAGCAGGCTGCTGCGCTCGCGGGTGGCCGTGGTGGCCCTCAAGGTGGCCGCGGCGCGATGCCGCCTCCTAACGCTGCTGGCGGCATGCCTGGTGCCGGCATGCCAGGCTTCCCTCCCAACAACCGTCAGCAGGGTGGCATGGGCCGTGGAGGCAACGGTGGCCGCAACGGCAACTTCCCTAACCAGGGTGGTCGTGGTGGCGACATGAACCCGAGCGCCGTGCTTCAGGCTCAGCTTGCGAACTCCCAGCCCGCGCAGCAGAAACAGATTCTGGGTGAGATGATCTTCCCCAAGATCCAAGCCATCAACTCGGAGCTTGCTGGAAAGATTACCGGTATGCTTCTTGAGATGGAGAATTCGGAACTCATCAACTTGTAAGTTTTCCATAACTTTGATCTCGGCGATCAATGCTAACACTTTGCGCAGGATTGAGGATGAGGCTGCGCTGAAGGCCAAGGTTGATGAGGCCCTTGCCGTGTACGATGAGTACATCAAGGCTCAGGGACCTGCTGGCTCTGAAAGCGGCGAGACTAAGAAGGAGGAGGCTCCCAAGGCCTAAGCGAGATCCTCCACGCCATGAAACCCCTTTCTTTTGTCATTTTTTCCGTTACCTGAACTTTGCTATGGGATGAATTTCCTTTACATTGGCAAGCAGCATCGTGTATGCTCGTGCTCGCCTGTCTTCCCAAGTCACATTATGTACTGATAGACTTTTTCTGCTATTTCCTCTCGAGGGAGAGACCAAAAGTTGTGGGACGTTGGCCGGGGTCGTTCTCCGGGAGCGGGTAGACCTCATCATCAGACCAAGGTCTGGTATGGCGACGTCGGCGGAATGCAGTCGAAGAAAGGCGTTTGGAGGGAGAGTGTCATTTTTCGTGAAGACTGCCTGGAGGCGAGGCCTATACCCCCCAGAACGAATAGCCTGCGCTTTCGATCCAGGCTTTGACACGGATATTTATGCGGATAGGACTTCTCAAAATATGACTTTGTCACGAGAGGTGTATGAGCCGGCCGCTCATTTTACGACGGTGCCTTTGATGATTGCAATGTTTGCCCATAGTGCGTCTCTCCTTACTTTGACACGGGGCAATCATTGTGTTTTAACTCCCTATTTCATTCGACGTGCCAATGTGTATACTCCATGAGTAACAGCAAAGGCCGATTAGCTACCTATGTAACCTATGTATGTTTCGTGTGTGTGTGAATGCTGGTGTATCGGGTGAGGCAGCGAGACTGGAGGCACGAATAGGGCGAGAATGTACAGACGTCGGCGTCACTGCTCAGTAATGACACTGCCATGTTTGCAATCCCGCGGGCCGTTGAAAACTCTTTCTTGTTTCCAAAAGTCAGAGCATGGAGTCTGCTCGCGCCCTTGCCTTCCTTACCCTACACATTCGCAGCAGGCAAAAGGTCCCCCTTTTTTGGGTTTGTTCTCCCCCTTTGGTCCTCCCTTCTTTCGTACTGAGCGGCCGTCGGAGATGGGTTGCCCCTGATGCTGTAGACGATGGAGGGAAGCAGGATGAGGAAACGGGCGGCGAAACGAGGGCCAGTGAGGAAATGCAGGGACAGACGAGAGATGAGGGGGTGAACGAGTCAAACGCCAAATGAAAACGAGAAAGAAGACAGAAAACACCGCAAAGCATTGCCAAGGCCGCACCGTAGTTACCATTCCCCTGTTCCCGTCCCACCCGTGCCGGAAACCCAGTTCTAAAAGAGCGCAAAACACCGGAGATAATGCCATGCACCGGACCAACCGACCGACCGACCTCTGGGCCCCCTCCCTTTTCATGGCTCCCGCGAAACGAGAGGGAGGGGGCGGAAACAGACCAACGCCTCTAGTGAATCGAGCGCCCGTACATAGGAAGCGTTTCCCCCTTTTCTTTTCGGGAGAATAGGTTTGTGCCGGTGAAGCGCTGTGAAGCTTCACGCACATCATGAATCGCGGCCTTCGTCGATGGAGTCGGCGCTGATGCGGCCGATTTCCGGTGTCATGTCATATTTTTTGGTGCGATCAATGGAGTAGAGCGTCTCCATGACCTTGTTCTTTTGCTGCCGGCGAATGTCGGACAGGTAGTCGCGGACGCCCACGATGCCGCGGATTTGGTCCTCGAGGGTGAGGGTGCTCGAGTTGAGGCCGCGCACCAGGTGCGACGCCAACTTGCCGCGCAGAGATTCGAGCGACGACTTGAGCGTGAGCAGCTTTCCGTGGTGACCGACGAGGTTGCCCTTGTTGCGAACCGTCTTGCGCCTCACGTCGTGCAGCAGCGCCTTGTTGCGCTCAAACTTTCTCAGCTCTGCCGCACGGGGGCCGAGTATCCTTGCCCAGAGCCCCGACAAGAGCTCCACGTGGAATTCCTCTTGAGTGGATGATTCGTGGGCAACGTGCCTCGCCAACTTGAGAAAGTGGTCATCAATGTCGTCGAACAGGGCGAACAGGCTCACGCTGTGCTCCAGCTCGTCTTGGATCGCCTCCTCCAGAGTCGAGATGAACGCGGTGAAGAGGCGCTGCACCATTCGCTGTTCGCGCTGAGGATTGCTCATGCCAAAAACTGCAGTAGTGAGGCGACCAATCCGAGTAGGCTCGCCAGTGGCATCCTCAAGTACTTGAGCGTCGGAGAGGAGATTGTGGAGGTTATCGTAGGCGTGACCTAGGCGCGAGGGCGGAGGACGTGTGTTGAGTCTGTTGAGATGCATCTTGGCCCAGTCCATGACGTTGAGAATGCTGCGAGCGAAGCATTAGCACAAGCTCATCTAGACTTTCCGGCGAACCGTGCCGGGCTACGTACGCGTCAATGTCACCATCAACGTGGGTATGGAATCTGGTCAAGTCTAGGACGAGCTTCTTCATCGTCTCGCTGATGGCATCGAGGCTTTGTACAATGGTATCGGCATCTGCCATGCCACTGATCCTGACAGACTCGCCAAGGTCCCAGATGGCGATGCTCGTAGACTGAAGGTCGCGAACGTGTGCGACAGCGGGTTCTGAAAAGTAGATTAGCGGCTCAAAGGAGCGGGCAAGGCCGGCAACCTTGACCAGGTCCCCTACGGGCCGCGGCGCCGCAGGCTTGGCGAGCATCTTGAGAGTGGAGATGGAGAGGAGAGCAACGAGGAAGCTGGTCATGACAGTGGTCCAGCTGGATGTGATCTGGTGGTATAGCTTCTGCATACAGATGATGGCTGTCTCTATTGGCTTGGTCCGCTGAAGGATCTCGGCGCGGACGGCGAAGCGAATGTCTGGCATGGCGCGGTCGCCATTAGCAAACATGGAGGTCCGCACCATCTCGCGCAACCAGGACGAGATGCGCTGGGCTACACGCCACTCACAATTGTCTGGATGTGACGACGGCGCCGCGCCGGACAGCGGCGCTTCGCTCAAGGGGCGCTTCGGCTTGGCTCTAATCGTCTTGAGACACGTTCTCTCGGGACTGGGACTGCGGCCTTTTTCGGGGCTCATGCTCCCCTGGGGCAGTCGGGTGCGAATAGCCTGCTCGAGTACCATCTCATCTTCACTGGCGCCGTCGTCTGATTCGGGCGACAGTGGCCTATATCGCTGTTCTTGCGGAGGATTCCAAAAGCCGCGACTCCGATCTCCGTTGCCGAGGTTCCGCCAGGCTGGCGGAGAGTACCCACCTCCTGAGGCGATATCCGACTCCTCGAGATCCTCCATGGCCGGCTCGCTGGGTAGCGCCGACGACTGGCGCAAGCTCGTTGGACTTGCTGGAGGCTCGAAATCCTGCAAGGAGGCGTCGAGGCCGTCGAGAGGGTCGCCCATCTCGAGAGGTAGGGGAGGATGGGTCCGCGACGACGAGGGATTGCCGTTCGCGAAGAACGAGTTGCTGACGGGCGGGATCGCTATCGCCATGCGCGCGGGCTTGCGCGGGACGTGGCGAGTCTGTCACGAGGCGTCGATATGATGGCAAGGCGGGCAGAGCTGCGACCGAAGGTAGAGCAGGCAGTGGAAGGCGCGGGATGCGCGGGCACAGGCGTGGGAGGTAGAGGGCGAGGAAGACGAGGAGGATGACGAAGGAGGCGAGGTAGCTACTTGGCGAAACGGTGATGCTGACAAGCGAAACGTTGTTGTTGACGGTCAAGAATGACGAAGGCATGGACATTGGCGGACGTTGCGCAAGCTGAAAAGACGGGCGCAACGGCGTCGCAATCGTCTTGGTGGCGGCTGTCGTCGTCGATATCGCTGTCGCTGTCGCCGTCGTCGCAAACTGCCTCTGCGTCACTCACAAACGGCCGAGGCCTCGTCCCGGGGTTCGATGTCGGTGTCGCGCGGCGTCGCAGACGGGATCCACGTCTCTTCGGGGTGCAGCAATGTCGAACAGCAGCAGAAAGCGACCAAGAGCGCCGGACTGATGCGAGGTCAACGGTTCCTGAGACGTGCGGACGAGGGGAAGTAAAGGGAGGGTGAGAAGTCGGAAGCAGACGAGACAAGGTGATTGGATTCGGCAGCATCTTGTTGCTGCTGCTGTCTCTGCTGTCTCTCTCTTTCTCCCTTTGCCTTGGGCCTCCTGCTTGGGTCCCCTCCACACGCCCCCCTCTCTCCTCTCCTCGGTCTGCCCATCAGCCCTCTGCCCGCTCGCTGTTCGCTCCATGGGAGAGACGTCCACGACCCCCCACCCCCCTGGTCCGGAGGGGCGGCTCCTCGAAATGGAGAGGTTGGGAGGAAAAAGCAGCGCAGGGCAGCAGAAAGGGTGGTTGATGGTCAGCCAATCAGCAGACGCGGGAGGGCATCCAATCAGCCGTGTCGCAGACCCGCACCCCCACCTCGAGGATGGGAAAGCTGTCGACGTCGCTCGGCTGCTCCTCAGAAGCTGCAGGTGCTGCTAGCTCGGCCTGCTTTATGCCTGCTGTCCAGTTGGCCCTTGCGCCTGGGCCTTCTCTTGATCGAGTGCGCCTGTTGCGCCTGCGACGCAAAGAGCAAAGTGTACCCACGGACGGCTCTCTCAAGGGAGGAGAGACGCCTCGCGAAAAAGCAACGGATCCGAAACAGAGAGGGACAACAACAGACCCCGAGTGTCGGCCTCCCTCGAGCAACCCGGACAAGTTGGCCGAGGGACCTTGGGAGGTGGGTACGGTAGCCCAACCAAGACAGTAGCTGCAGCTCAGACACACTGTACCGAGCACGTCTTGCAAGCATGCGCTTCACAATGCGCAACGTTATTCCATTCGCGCCCGTTGCTCGACCCCGCCATTGACTGTACCCCGCTGCCGGCACTGCGCCAACGCTGCACCGTACAGTGCATGCATGATGCACGGTATGACGCCCCAGTCGCCCCGTGCGCAACGCCCGCCCGGATCCCCTCCGCTCCTCCACCCCTCCTTCTTGCCTGTCCTGTCAATCTGTCCGTTCCGACTTCTCCATGTTGCCCTTTCGCTGGCCTGGACCTGCCGTCTGATTGATGGTGGTGAGTGCGACGAGGTAGGGACGATGAGCTGTCCTTCCCACCCTTTACGACGCAAGCCACCGCTCTTTATTGGCCCAATCTCGTTCGTCTCATCAGCCGTAAGGTACTTCGTACAAGCACCCCATCTCATACGTAACGCACAGTGCGTCATCTTTCCTGTCGAGACGGCCTTGGCAACAGCACCGCACACTTGACTGTGCCATAGAGTGAATAATAAGGTACGGAGACAAGGTACGACGTACAGTACGTAAGCCAGAAAGGTACCTAATTGGAGCCCGGCGTACTTCGTACACGTGTGATCTTCCCCCTCTCCTCTCACCATGTTCCGTCCATGAGCCGTCACCAACGGCGGGAGCTCCTTCTGGAGCGTGAATGCAACGGCCCGAGCGTCCCATCCTCGGGCCCCGCATTCCGATTTCCACAGCGGATGTGCCCGCTCACCCCCAGACCCAACTGAGCTCCCTTTTTTTGTCTCCCGCAGCGACCTTCCAGGTAGGCGGAGGCCAGAAAAAATGGCCCCCCTCCCCCTCTGTTTGGCAGCGAAGAGGACGTGAAGAGGGGTCGTAAAATGGCCATTTATTCTGGCCCCCGCCTGCCAGGGTCGTGGATGGCCGGGCCGGGATTGGCAAAAGACACTCGGTCCCAACGTCCTTGCACTGTCTGCAGGTCCCTGCGTTTTGTCTTTGAACAAGCTGCGCTGCCTTTGCATACATACGCCCGTACTGCTGGGTACCGTGTCTGTCAATCAATGCCTCGTTGGCCATGCTTTCATCAGGTACAGTACCGCGGTGACAGTCCCATCCCATCCCCAGCTTTCTTTGCATGCTTCGTCTTCCTTATCCGATCTTTCGGCCGAGATATCGACGACTTGGATTGAGCTGCATCCTCTGGTCCGAAGGCGCGGCCAAAAGTCGTCATCTTCCCGAAAATGCTAAACAATCGGGCTTGGCGATGTGATGTATTCATCCCGAGCAGGCTGGCTCGAGTGCCGCTATCTAACGAGTGGAGGTTTTCATCCTTGCATGGTTGACCTCGACTTTGTCGAGGACGCACGCATCCCACGTCTATTGCGCGCAGATAACCGGGCCAAGACCGGCAAGCGCGGACCACCTCTGACTTTGTTCGGCATCGCTCTCAGATAGCCTCATCTTCCTACATGGCCATGTATTACCACGAATCCACAATGCTCCACCACAATCCTTCGCTGCCATCAGTCCACCTTTGCATTGGCCAGGCTCCTGGCTGCTGGGTTACTGAGGTTATTGACTTGTCGTACTTGTGTCCGCTTGTTGTACTTGCTCTGCTTGCGAAGTCGTTTTCTGGCCACCATGACAGGAACAGAGCTCTTGGTGACCAGATAGTTTGAGAATGAACCCAGAATCACGCTGTTATGCGTTAGTTTTGCTCAGGATCATTGTGAGTCAGAAGCAAGAATGGATCGACTTACCCCTTGAGCGCACTCCGCCCGCGGCTCCCAATTACAACCAGCGTTGGGTTGACGAGGTCGATTACTTCCGTAATCAAATGCCTCGGGTTTTTGCAGTGAAGAACCTCCACTATCACCCTCACCTGTAATCGCGTCTTTCTGAGCAGGCGTAACACCTTGTCCGTCATCTGTTGTATCGCTCGGTGCCTCTCCTCGCCAGCTCTGTCACGCTCTTTTACCGAGGGCGCAGGCGACGTTCCAGGTGTGCCGCCCGATTCGTTTCGCAGGTACGGAGCCGACGCTCTCTTGAGTTCTGCAACTGGACTCACAGGCACCGGAACCGACTTGGAGTTCGTAACCGTGTTAATGGCTGCTGCTTGCTCCTTCATAGCTTTCGGATCATCGGGCACAGAAGCGCCGTCTCCAGATACGATGCCTGTTTCTTCGTCTACGCAATAAATCGCAATCAGGGTATCGCCATCTCGAAGAACCGTCCCGATAGCCCATTCCAGGGCGTGTGTAGACTCGTCGCTGAGATCTGTTGCCACAAGGTATTTTCGTAATCTTTGGTGCTCCTCTTCGGCTTGCTGAGCAATCTTACCGTACTCTCCCCGATAAATGATGCGTATGGCCCGATGCGATTCCGGGTTTGTCATGATGTTGGTCATGGAGAAGGACAGCTTCTGTGCGCGCTTTATGTCGTCCATGTCGGCTTCCTCGTCCGAATCCACCAGTGATGGCGTCGTCGATGTCAACCCTTGATCGTAGCTCGTGTTTGGATGTATACCGCCCTTTGAAGCTTTGCAAGTGTCACCAGAGGAGTTTGTGATCTTGATTTCTGGCTCCGGAATGAGAGAACGGTACTGATAAGCAGGACGTTGCGACGCCACCTCAGAACCTGTTCCATAGTTAGCGGTTGAACTGCTTCCAACATAAATTCAGGCAATAGAGTAACATACGCTCTGCTTCCGCGGCTGCCAATAAACTCAGACTTTGACGCTCTTTGACAACGTGCGGCTCGTTCTTGGACTTATCTTGATCGCCTCGAGCATCCGGGTTGAGATTGCGAGGTGCCGTCTTGCGTCCCCGATCCTCGTCATCAGAAGAGTACGGTTCGTCTTCCTCGCTGGATTCAAGCTGCTCGCCATCAGGTCCCAGGTAATCCTTGATCAGCCGACCTTCCCCAACCTCGACCGAGCGCTTTCGCATTGGAAGTTGCGCCAGGCTTCCACTAGAAAAGGCAAGATTTGCGTCCGAGAGACGGCGGTACGCATTATTGATGTCGACAATCTGCCCGTCTCCGAGCATCGTCTTATTTGATGACATTGACGGCGAGGGCCCTCCCGGCGAGCGCGATCTGGTCTCCCACCGGCTGTGAGGCGACTTCGATTTATTGCCGAGACGACTGCCTAGAGAATCATGGCGGCCCCGATCTCCAGGAAGCTTGAGGCTGCTAAGATCCGGGCTTTTCATGGATTCCCCAAGGTTGGCGGCGGGCTGTCTCTTGTTGGACTGGGCCGCCCTCTTTGGCTGGTTAGAGTTGTGGGGAAGGATACCCGAAAATTGGTATTCGGCAGTTCGATCAGTGCGATTACCCGATCGAGGTCCAAATCCCGAAGTTATGGTCCTCGGAAGCATGGACCCCAGAGACATTGCAGACTTGAACCTGGGGTCCATATTGACGCCCGGTGAGACTGGGCTTGAACTCCGGAACGTAGCTGACGGCGGTGGCGACGCAACGTCGGGGTCCAGCATGCTGCGAACCGGTGGCTGTGTCGCAGCCATAGGGCCGTCGACATCGAGCATACTCCTGACGGGAGCCTGGGTCGAGGGAGCTGTGCGCGAATTGTCTGGCTCTTCTTCAATATCGAGCATGCTTCGCATGGGAGAGCGAGGTTGCGCTGCGTATGGAGACGTTGCGCGCATCCGTTCCGGTGATGCGCCGCCTTGGTTCTTGTTCTTGTTCTCCAGCAAGGCCAGCACCTCTTGACGCTCCATATCGAGCATGGCGTCGATGCTCATCGGGCGGGGGTGGTTCCCCGACATGATGGGCGATTTGGTGAGCGTCGCGGTTTGGAAGTGGCAGAGACGGAGATTGAAAAATGGAAGATTAAGTTTGCTTCGAAACGACGGTCCTCGAGAAGAGCCTGCGGTGACTCAACTGCTGGAGCGTTTCTTGAAGCGGGACGACGCCACAAGCCTAGCGGGGCAATTCTCGGTAAACGTGACAGCTCGTCGTGGCCAGTCGATGGCAAAGGAGCATGGTGTTGGAGACAGGTTCGAGAGAAGCGACGAAGAGGCGACAAGCCGATGGCCTTGGCAAATGTCAAAGCATGGCATCAGACGCAAAGGCGCCTAAGATTATCAAGAATGAGAAAGCAGGCAAAGACGCCGCAGTAGAGTTGAGGGCGATGGATTCGGCGTCGAACAAGTGTGTACGAAGTACGGCAGAATACGATTATCCGAAGCGAACCGTATCGAAGCAGCCAAGTGCGGGGGGGTCGTGTTACATGGAGCGAAGGGGGGGGCGTCGATGGGTCAGTGATGCGCAATTATGGCAAGATCGCAAGTCGTGCGAGGCTGTACAGTTGATGTAGATGCGTGATGATGGGTGGGCGCAAGAGAGACTTGGGAGGGGAGAGCGAAGGAAGCCTAGCAGCAAGCAGAGATGAGGTAACCCTCAATGGAAAGGGCATTCGTCAGAGGTAGAGGGGGAGAAGCGCTACTACCTTACGTACCCGTCAAGGTACAGACTCGCCTCGAGTGGATACTCAGGGTACCAAACCGGGGCCTCGAACCTGGTACCGCTCGCACTCGAGTGACATGGCAGGGGATGCGAGGGTCCGCCACGGATGCATGCTGTGCGTGCCCACTGGTTTGGGAAACCTCGCTCTGGATACCCGAGTGTCTAAGCTGCTTCGTAGAGGCCACACAACTGCCGCCAACCGCCGCCGCCGGCCGGCCCTGCACCATCAAACCCAAGTCCGGAAAGCTCAACTCGCAAAGGTGCGAGAAACACTGCCCCAACGCATCAAAGCCCACAGCGCTGCGCCTCTGCGCCTGTTTGTTGCAGCAGCGCCTTTCTTATCTTGGCTCGCCGTGTCAGAAATGGATCTCGAAATGAGGGGCCCGGACCAGGAACCGGGCACCAAGGGAAAGGGCGCACATTTGTCACGCGAACAAGCCCCTAGGGAACGGGATTGCTTGGTCCAGTGGACTAGATCGATTGATTGATTGTCGGTGCCGTCAACAAGGGCGCTCCTCGGTCGGCCTCCGCTCAGCCCTGAGCCGCTTAGGAAAGGCACGGCGAAAAGGTTAATAAAAGCTTACTTCAGGCACATGACCGGTGCCGATTGACAGTCACATGACCCCTAGCAGTGACTCCCTTCCTGGTCGGGACATTGTCCGATTCGTCCACCAATGAATCATCCGGGCAGTGGCTTGAACCGCTCTCGCGTCTCGACGCTACCGCAGCAAGCGTCTGCATCTCACCGGCGAAGGTTGCGCCAATTCCTTCCGCACAACATAGCAAGACAATCGCCTCCCTGAAATGCATTTGATGCATTGGCGTGCCGACGGCCAACGTAGCGCCGCCATTGTTACCTTGAATTTACATAGAATACATGGTTCTCGCTGTGTTCGCTGAGCAGAGCGCTTGTGCATCGCTCTATATTTGCTCAAAACTTGCCCTTGCCCTTGAGCTTGAATGAGTCCACGTTGGCTCTGGCCGATGTTCCGAGTTTGTGGACGGCCTTGCGCTTCTCCCATACACTCGACCTGCCCTCCACCACGGCGATGATCTCTTCGGCGATTCGATGGGGAAATTGTTTTCGCCCACTCCCCTTGGACGGTTTCTTGTCGATGACATCGAGGATCCATTTGAAAGCCGTTCGTCGGCGCTGCCGTACCGCGAGGGGCTCCGGCACCTCCAGAGCTCGTCCACCTCCTGCCGCTCCTGCCACCATCCTAATGTTGACGAGCGGCGCGACGGAGTCGATGGCGATTGTAAGATAGAGGACAGGATTCAGAGGTAGGTGTGAGGCGGGAGGCGTCCCCGGAAGAAGAGGGAATTTGGGGCTGTAGATCGGAGCTGGTGAAGTTCGCAGAAAGTTCATGGCCATGGCCAGGTTCTGTGTTCAAAAGTCAGCCCATCACGCTTCCCCGGTCAGGCGTTTCGGTGACCAACTCTTTGAGCAGCGGCGAGCTTGCCATCCCGCATCAGGAGCCTCGAGATTTGCTCCAGCACGGGATGGTATCTCTGCTTCAAGTTGAACCCAGGGGGGTATGTCTTGGGCGGAAGACCAAACTTGTGGCCTAGGTTTTCCAGCTGACCAGGATTCGTCTTAGCCAGCTGCGTCGACGATTCGGTGGCTTGCAATTCCAGGTCGAGGGCTTCCACATCCTCGGCAGGGGGGATCGCGCCCTCGCGATATAATGTGTCCTCTTGCGCGGGCGTTAAGCCGCCCTCCACCCCGCTCCTGGCCACCCGTCCGCCGTAAAGCATCTGCTCCAGTGTCTCGTCGTCTATTGCATTAATGAATGATTCTGAGTCGTCGACCTGGGCAGCAGATGTTAGCAGGCCGTCTTAGGATCAAGCTCGGGCGGGTGCGCCAACCATTGAAGGTGGTTCTTCTACTTCGTCGACCTCGGCTGATTCTGCATCTTCAACCGGGGGTAACTCGGTGTCGCGCTCTGCTGGGAGCTCGCTCGGGGATATCCTGGTCGCAGGTCCAACAACATCCGGCTTGCTCGGCGGTCCTTTGACATCGTCAGAGTACCATCTCGGGGCTCCTCGCGCATGTACGAAGGCATCTGATCTGGGTTGTAGCGCTGGTCTCGTGCGCAGCGCAAGGGTTCTGCACACCCCCAGGACCCTCCATCCTGGAGACATGACGAAGCTAAGGCGCGATTCGTGATATTTCGGGCGCCGCGATCGGGGTGCCGGCAGTTCCAATAGAGCGCCTCGCTCGCCGTGCACGCGGTATTGCGACAAAATTTCCAGCTGTGCAAAGCTCCGATTGAAGCACTTCGGATCAAGGCTTGGCCGAAGCCGATGCTGTACTTCGTAGGTCATTCCTAGCGGCTGATTACGTGAGGCGTTCAACCACCTGCCTTCCTCTATCGCCGCCCCTCTCGGTTTGGACTCTCATCCAGAATTTGGACTCTGATAAATCAACAGTTTATGAATTGCCATGTTGTTGATGCCGGTTGGACGTCGCAGGTGTCTTTTCAAGCACTTGCGCGTTCAGATTGCCCAGGGTTCAGGAGGTATGGCGCAGAGCAATTCAGCAGGATGCTCTCCTCTGAGCCAACGACCCTCTGTCCATGAATGAATGGGCTGCAGCTGAAGTCGAATGGTCCAGATGTTACAATTATATCCTCATCGTCCCCAAAGCCTACCTAGGTATGCATGATAGGTCAGGCAGCGTCAGGCTCGATCTTCGTTCTCGGTCTCAGCGTGTCTGCCTCTGCCAGCATCCAGCTCTGCAGTAATTATCCTCCGCACGACCACTCGAGAGCTGCCTGGACGAGACATCCCATGCCCTTTCCCATGCAGCGCCCTGGTTGTTGTAACATCAATTTTTCGGGTCTTCACGATAACACTCATCTTGTCAAATCACAATGCTAATAATTGGCCTGCCCTAGAAAACTATTACCTCGCGTTGTTTTAGCCCTCAAGACTCCGTGAACCTTATCCAGAAACAAGTTGTGAAGTGCTGCCTGTCGAATTTATTCTAGCCAAGTCTCATGCCTTCGTACGCACTCCATTTTGTCGTATGCATGCCGGCTCTCCAAGTTCATACAATGCTAAGCGCTCACAAGTCGAGGCCGTCTTGTGTCCAAGTCCCCATGGAGGAACCAAGCTACTTTGGCTGGGACTGCGATAAGAAAACAGGTCTTTCTCGGTTTTGGCGAAGGTCCAGAGGCCTCTGCGTCGTGGATAGATCTTGCCTGGTATCACCGTCCTGGTATTTTGATCTTGGCACTTGCAAAATCATGTATTACCATGAATGCCAAGATGAACTAGAGGAGCCGCCAGCGGCGCCAACCAGCCAGTTCACCGCGCATTCGGCGGCATCCTCTCTTGCGTTGTTGAGGTTCTTGCCGTCATACCAGTACCTTGCCTCTACTGTCTGGCCGTGCACAATGACCCTGCTCGACCATGCCGTGCGGCCTCCTGTGGGGTAAAGCTGATTAGTCGCCGTTGCTGAGCTCAAAGCCCATCTCCTCAATCAACCGAGGCCATATACCTACCACGACGGTCGGACACGAGCTGGAACACAGGCGGTAGCAGTTGGGCTTGGCGACATGCCTCTGCAGCACGATGTCAAAATTTGACTTGACTTTTACGCATGAAGCGCCGTGTGAGGTTAGCGTGACAGTTACCTTCAAGACGCTCTTGCCAGGAGAGACTGGTTGAGGAGTTGGACTCGGTTGGGCTGTACGTTGAAGAGGTGGCCATTATGTCGTATTCTTGGAGACGCTCACAGACGGAGACTCCCAGAGATAAGAAGAGCGGCAAACAGACGAGTGACTGGAAACTCGGTAGCTTTTTGCAGGGCTCACGTCAAACCAGGGACCGACGCAAACTAGCTTAAGATTGGGAAGAGTGGATCAGGTGAGATAAACTGGAACGAAGGTGCTTGTAGAGAGTCAGACACGATGAGAGAGACAGTAGGGTCTCAGATTACGAGGAGACCTTTGTGGCAGAGGGAGGTCTTATATAATCCCCGATGTCGTTAACAATACTTGGTAGCGGCGAGTGATGCCGGTGCAGACGAAGACGGGGCGTATGATGTGGCAACGGCGGATTTGGTGCAACTGGACAAGGCCGATGACAGCTCTGTGTGTAGTCCCGAGACTGGCGGATGCGGATGAGCACGGCAGACTGCATAAAAAGGAATGGTGAGGAAGGAGAGGGAAAGGTTGAAGAGGGTGAGGGAGTCTTCGATGCTAGAGTGGAAGATGAGTGAAGAAGGGCAATGGTGAGCAGTCATTCGCATCGTCACGCTTCAGGGCTTCGAGTGGTGCACTGATGGCTTATTCCCCCTGGAAAAGCACTGTTGTGTTGCTCTCCAAGCGCCTGACTCCACCACAAAAGTTCACAGGCTGCCCAGGGATCTTGGCCATGTGCGCATGTATTGTACATGCTGTCTTTAAAGGTGCGTATGTGCACGAAGTACGAGCGTGTGAAAGGGTGAGCTTGTCTATACTTGTGAACGTATGTGCATGTCAGTGTGAGCAAGCGCATAGACGGGTACATGATGCGAGCTCGCACGATGCGCCCCATCACGCATCGGGGAATGAACCTATCAGGACGAGACGTGTACGTTGCTCGCGGATCCGCCGCATGACTGAAATGGTATATTTCGTAACGAGGCAGGATATGGGAAGGCCAACAACTGGGTGATCAAGGATTAGAGTTCCGACAGCAGGCATGGCATGCCGAATTGCAACTGTCTGGCCGCGGCAAAGACAGAGGTCTCGAGATAGGTCGAGAGAAAGACGCAGGGGATCGAGAAGTTGGGAGGGGAGGGGGGGCAGAGGTTGGGCCAGAGCGCCAGCAGCACAGCTTACCAAGACGCCAGACGACGATGAGTGCAACGTCGGTACGCTGGCGGTCTCAAGGGAAGGTGTAAGAGAAGCATCTTGGGATGGGTTGGTGGCTGCGGGTCGGGGCACAGCAGGACAGGGCGGGCAGCCGGGAAGAAGAAGATTGGCGTTTGAGTACAGGGCTTGTGCGAATCTGGGGCCGAGTCTGGGGATATGCCCATGGCACCTTGCCGTTGATCAGGTCGGTAGACGGAAGCCAGCGAACAAGATACCTGCCAAGAAGGCACAGACGTTTCTGCCCGGCTGATGCAGGCCCTCGGGATTTGCCTTGTTTTTTTGGCCGGACGATCCTGAATCTCATCCCGCCGCTTGCTCTGCCGAGTCACCGTCGCTCACACGCAACGCAGCACCGCGCCCGAGCTACCTGGGCGTAGACGAAGAGGTGGCTAGCCATATTCGCACGACATGTCGTTCGCGCTGGCTGTTGGGCACTAACTTTGAAAAGTCAAGGTCCATGTTGGGTTTCGATTCGCCCCCTGGTGGAGCTCGTGGCGTCCACGGCATCGGCGCTGAGGTCGTTCATTCGAGGGCAGCAGCCTCGCCATTGACTGAATACAGGCAATTAGCAGACGTTCTCGGTAGGGTGAAAGGATGGGAGCAGTGTCATTCAAGGCCGATTTGGCAAAGCCGAGTCTGTCCACCTTTCGCACCTGGCAATGTGTCGGTCAAGGGAGCACCGTCGCCCGGCCTACCTCGTAACCTCACCGTGGGTCAGGAAAAGCAGCAGCTTCCGGTACCCTACACTGAACACAGTTGTTACTTGCCGCAACATGTCACGCCATGGTCTGAGATGCACCTGCCAAGATGGTCCACGGGCCCCGGTGCGTTTTCTCGGAAGGAGCTGTCCAGGCCAAAACTCTCCTGTACACTCCTCTTTGCAGAGAAGCCATCTACTTAGGTATCTGATCTAGCTCAGATCCACCTTTCAAAATAACCTCACCTACCTCACCTGTATAAACCACCTCTCTCTCACAAGGCCTTACACAAACTCCCAAGGTGGTTCGGGAACCCGGTCCTACCGATTCAACTTGCATGCACACAAGGGCCACACGTCCTCGACATAGGCATGCCACGCCCTGCCGCGCCCTGCCCCTGGCCCGGCGCATCCTGTGTGGTTGCGCCATATCTGGAATGGCGGTATAGGAGTTGCAGCACAGTTGCAGCAACGTGCAGCCGACAGCTGTCCGTGAAGTGAGTGGCCTGTCGAAATCGACGTGAGAAATTTGTCCGGGCCACTTCACCTACCTCTCCGTTACTGTCTACAATCCACACCTTGGCTTACACATGGCAGCCACTCGCGATGTCCCCTTCTGGCCACGACTACCACCTGGCCCAAACCGCTCTCATGCGCCCACTATTCGAGGCCATTCACTCATGTTCAACGCCCGTCCGTGTCACTGCCTAGCTGTCGGGTGTGTACGCCATGCTTGGCCCATGTCTTCAGAACCCGAACCCTGACCAGCCTGGGCGAGTCACCGCCCACGTGCTTGCTGGCCCAGAAGCCTAGCCGAGCCCAAGGATATGAGTCGCATTGCGTCTACCGTTATCGAGCCCCGTCAATGGGTGCAGCTAGCAAACATGTGCCGCGACTGCTGGTCTACCTCCCGGGACAGGCGGACCGGCGCCCGGATAACGACCTGGTGGCGCATACGGCGAATTCACATTGGGCCGACACCTTCCGTCCGCCGGATATGGAGGGAGTCTGTACGAAGTAACATCGGACCAGCTGTTTGTCGTCCATCAGCCGAATCTGAGAGCCCCGATCTCCAGGGTCGATCAAGTACCGACGAGACCTTATATTGGACGACGCCTTAAAGCGTATACAACGCCCCCGAACGACTCGCGCGTTCTTCGTCGTGTGCTATTTTTGTTGACATATCCCTGATTTGCAAGTCATGAGACTCAGTAAGCCGTTCGCTGAGTCGGTCGGGAGGCCAACACAGTGAGCCAAGGTAATGACCTTTCGTAAGCCAAATGTAGTCGCTGAACAGTCACAAAGGCCGGCCCTTTCATTCCTGGTAAGCATGTGTCTTGTCATGTTTTACCACTCCAAGCAACCGATTTGAGATCGACGTGTTAACAGTCCCGCGATGCCTTCAGGGTCCAAGAAGTACGGGCTCCTTACTCGGGCGATTGCAAATGCATGGGAACATGTCATGCCAAAACACACCGCTTAGCCAGGGTTGGCCTTGTACGACGCCTCTGTATAAGTGAAGGAAGATAACGAGACACGTGTTGATGCCGCAACTCAAGGCGACCGGCTTTGCACAGCCCCCCAGCTGCAATTAGTTGGGTATCTCGCTGGACTCACAGCTTCAAAGGTTTAGGGCTCGCTTTTCTCGCTGTTTGGTGCCGCTAATGGAGCCATCCATGACGCTGCATTGGCCTCGCATTTAGCGATGGAAACCTCGCCCAGTGCTCTTGAGTGTTATGGCAAAGCTCTATAACGAGGCAGAATCTACGTCAATAGATTTCCGCTTCCCCTTGGAGGGCTTGAGAGCGTGTGCGGGAACGGAGTCTCCGCTTACGGCCATGAGGGCAACATATCCTCGCTCGTTGCCTAGAACCAACGGACCCCAAATCTAAGAAGCCGCAGATTCGTCCCTGAAGACTTGCCGGGATGATTGCAGACTCATCTCAAAGTCGAATGACGGCATCTTCAATCCGATGAGCCATCGGTTTTGATCCAATCCCGTAGTTCGCCCCTCTTTTCTCTTTCCTCCTGAGGCGACTTTCCTTCCCTTTGGTTCGTCGAAGCACGTCGTACGCCGATACATCTCCCAAGACCAATCTCGGCCTTTGTTTCAAGTAACCACTACTGCAAGGAGCGTCTTCTGGAAATGCGTCCTCGGTGTTGGTCACTCTCGGCGACCTCTGTCAGGGGGGTTCGAACGACAATTGTCGCCACTTCGTGCCGACAAGCAGAAAAGAGGCTAGTATATGAAAGGGCTCTCATTTACATGGTTCTGTAACTTCTTCTGACGTGCGAGGGTTCTAGTACTTGTGATTTTCCGACGTCATTACGAGCAACAGAGGCCATTCCTCGGTATCCTTGGTGAAATGTGGTTAGCCAAGAACCTTGAGGCATTGAGGATCACGCTTCCATTATGCAAATTTCCGCCACCCTGGCACGAACAGCAGGCACATGTCCCTTTCTGAGTCGCAAAGCGACCTTGTGGCGTACGATTTCAGGAATGCCTAGCTGGCCAAGCCGGTCCTCCCGCTCCCGCTGCCTCAATTCGAATTTCGCCAGAAGATGCTTCGTGTGTCAACTTGAGTTCTGTAAGGCTGGGATGAGCTCGAGGGTTCTATGCAAACAGTCTAGTCTATGGGCGTTGCCAAGTTGGGTGAACATTGTGCTGTCCGTCTTTCAAACTTGCGATCGCCAGAAAGCATGAAGTGCCAAATTTCGACTTCTGGGTCTGAACTCGTTCCAAGACAAGAACGAAAGAAATCTGGAGACATCTACAGTGATCATACCGCAAATATGAGACTTCAGGAGCTGGTCCTCAACACCAAACTGTGGCACAAAGATCCGGGCCTTCCTCACCAAATTTACCCCTGAAGCATATCGCGGATGCTCCGTACCTCGGCAACAGCATACACTATATGAACTTGACTTTGCGTTGGGTTCTTTGATCAGGCAATATGGCGTCGCGGATGCCCAGAAAGACTCTGAACAAAAGGTGGGCCACTAGATCTGCCACATATCGAGGGCTTTTACTAGGCGGGATCGCCCATGATAACAGTCTTCGACTTCTTTCCAAGACTACAAGCAAAGTTCAAAAAGTCGAGGCATAGGCTTTTGTAGTGCGCCAGTACTACTGAGCATATTTGATGGAGAGTCGGAAACGACTTCTTTGGCCACGTCGCTTTGCGGTCGGAAAAATAACATCCCTTCGCGATGTCAGAGGGCACTCCAGAGGGTCTCTACCAACTAGACCTCGTCGACGATTAATTTCGCCGTACATGAGGCGAAACGCGCAAGCTCTCCCACTTCCGTCGCACTCAACTATGACACACCTTTACACGATCTTGGAGAAATCCTGCGTCGCATTGCTCGCCTCATCACGTCTTCTCTTCAGAAGTTATGTGAGCCGCCGCCTGCTGCCTCACCAACAATCGCCAAAGAACCAGGGAACTTCTGCTCGCGCGAACCCGCTGCTGCATCTCGACATGCGGGCTAGCGAATCCAGCGCTTCTGTGCAACACTGACCACGACTCTGGCCCCGTTTCTTGTGCGCCTGGACAAAGCAAAGCAACGCCATGTACCCTCTTGCCGTCGACAGCGACATACATACCCGACTGACATCGCAATTAACACAGGTAAGCGGGAGGAGCCGGATATGTCGCTGGCTTGTTGCCTTTGACGATGTGTCGATGTCGATGCCCTACCGTATCGATCGTCAGCCCTTTCCTTCCTATAACTTTAGTTAATCTTCGCATGTGGCACAATGAGCGTTGAGTCTAAAGCACTCGAGACCGCAAGATTCCCATGCCACCTCCGACACTGTCGAGAAACGTCAAAGTGTCGGGCCAGGCAGACAGCCTCTTTACTCCCGGACCACCGTGCCCGGGAGAACCTTGACGTTTGAGGCAGGCCGGTTCATGGGGGAGCCTCTTGTCATTCGCCCGCCACTCCCTTGCCGCGTTTCACGTTGGGTACGGCCAGACTGGGGGGGCGGTCTAAGGAGGCAGCAAAGGCTTTTTCGAATGGTCCGTCGTCCCCCTTTCCCGGACACCCCTGCGCAGCTCCCGTTTCTGTAACAGATGTAGGCGCAGGCTGCCGACGCGCCACAAGATCAGCCGATCGATAAGCAGGGCTCCTCACCGCCGGACTTTAGCACGCCCCGAGTCGCCTCTCACGACGGCCCATCGTCGCGGCTACGAAGTCGTCAGTCGTAGACAGCGCCAGCGGCGTCTTCCCGAGGCCGAAACACGTGGATCGAGGAAACCGACGCTGTTGAGACCATCGGGACGAGGCGGTGGGGGTGGGAGTGACAAGTTCATACGTCGCGAGCGCCCGTCGGTAAAGTCGCCTCGCTTTTGCAGAAGTCGCCCTCGGCCGGCCCATGTGCCTCGTGCTTCCATTCCGTCACGCAAAGAGCTGCCCGATCATCCTTATGAAGTTACTCGGTCTGGTGTAGCCGGGTCTTGGGATCGATTTCTCTGAAAAAGTGGAAAACTTCAACATATCGTAACGAGCACTGCCCAAGTTGTGAACCTAATGGAGTGAGTCTCAATCTCAAGGTCGGATTCAGGGGCGAAATATGATCTGAGCTACAGGGGCCATTGGGAGGTGGCGATTCGAATTGCAGCTGCCGCGTGTATGAATACCTGCTTCTAATTATGCTGCTTCTCCTGGCCAATCCTTTAGCCCGCTTCACCGTCACACCTCGCCGCAGACTCGTGAGATACTCGCACTTGAGTTACTCGTTTCGCCCGATGTCACGCGCGCAAAGGTATCTCGACCTGGGACTCCCAAGATGTATGTCCCCTCGATCCGGCGAGTTTGAAGCTGTTGCTCGTTCCCTCGAAAGCCCTGACCTTTCCAATCAAGGGCTTGGCATCGCCATAATATTTGAACCGGTACGTGCCCGCCTCGGCATCGCCGGCCGTCTCCCACGAAATGTCTACCTCGCTGTGACCCAAAATCCAGTTAGTCCGTCGCCACGTGAAGACGAGGAACCAATCGTGGTCGTCCCGAACACGTTTCCACGACCCGTCCGGGCTCTGCCGCTCGACCGCCGCATACGTTCCCTCGAGCCGCAAGTTGTTTCGAGGATTGGCACCTTGGAAAGTTGCGTTGACGACAGTGCCCAACATATATGAAGGCAAGGGTTGGCGAACGACGTGGCCAAAGTCCAAACCAGAGGGATGACCATCCTGTACGACGCCAGAGATGAAGGAAAGTGCCCTTTTGCGGTTATCGGGAGGGACGGTTCCTTGATTAGGAGATTTCGTAGAGTCTGGATGAAGATAATGCATATTGCTAATCGTCAAGTTGATGTAGGCATGAAGCTGATGAGGCCCAAAAAGCGTCGACGCGCCTTCGTAGCGTTGAACCTCGTACTCTTCCGGCGTGGCGCAGTAATGAGAATAACTGTTCGCAGGTCCACCAAGGACAACAATTGGCTTTGTGTTCAGAAAATGAGCAGCTTCCTTGGCGACAGCAGCCTTCCAGCGCCGGCCGCTCATGGTAGTCGCTTCGCTTGGGCTCACGATTATGAGAAGCTGCCCGACACGCAATGTCTGGATATCGACAATGTTGGGTGTCCAAGCATATGGTTCGTTCATCTCGCCCACGTCAAGGAGAATCGGCTTTGAGCCTTGGCACTTCTTTTGCTTCGCGGTAGGGGTCCTAATTAATCCCGACACCAATCTCCACAGAGGGTTAGCACTGGGCTTGCCAGAGTCACCTTGAGTAAAGTCAAAGGCGCCTGGCCAATCTGAAGTTCCTGCTGCAAAGGAATAACCCAATGCAGCCGGGCAAGTCATTGCCCTTGAGCCATTAGGCAGGTTGAATTCCCAGAAACGCATGTCGTGAAAGAAGTGGAAAGCTTTGACGCTCGGCCCGACCACCTGGGTGCCTGATTTATCGAGAGAATCCTGAGGCAAAGTCAGCTACACCGAGTGCGTGGACGTGACATGAGATGCGGAGTGAAGTTGGGCATTAGTGAAGCGGAAATTGGCAGAAAAGAGAAATTTCTCACATAGATCTTCTTTGCTCCTGCGTACTGTCGGCGACCAATCTCATGACAACTCCTCACGCCCAAGTCAAGGGCCCGAAACTCAGGCCCGCGGCCATGACAGCTCTGCGATTTTCCATCTTTGCACAGACTCTTTTCAAAGGTGCACTGGTCGCCGGAGCCGTCATCACAATAGGCCCCGAGGGTATTAGGTGTCGTGTCACCCACATTGGCCTGACTGAAGCCGGCAACGAAGCCATCAGCAGCCGACGTCTGGCCCCTCATTTCCTTCTCCAGCATCCACGCGGCAACGCCCTTGTTGTCAGCAGCAGCGTGCGTGTGGTTGCCGAGCAGTGAAGTGCCGTGAACGGGGAACCAGGTCAAGACTCCGATGCTCTTGTCGTCCGAAGCACG
Organism: Hirsutella minnesotensis 3608; assembly: GCA_000956045.1. Taxonomy (NCBI): domain Eukaryota; kingdom Fungi; phylum Ascomycota; class Sordariomycetes; order Hypocreales; family Ophiocordycipitaceae; genus Hirsutella; species Hirsutella minnesotensis. The sequence goes on along the minus strand of KQ030509.1, from coordinate 584,147 downwards.
CCTGAAGCGAAGAAGAGTCATTGTTGTATCTGTCTCAGCATCGTACTGATCTCTCTCTGCCTTGGGGTTGGCGAGGTACGCGAAGAGGGATCGATTAATTGCGCCATCCCGGATCGTGGTAGTCCCAACATCTAAGTAGCCCTAGATACGGGTGATGATGTAGTTAATTAGTAATAGACACATGAGTAAGGAGAGCGAGCCCAGAAACGCTTTCCAGCATTTCACGCCGCCTTACCTCTTGCAGGTTTTCGTGAGCTCGCTTGATCGACAGAACCGCACCGTCAACCAGCGCCTGGTAGCTTTGCTTGTCGAAACCGCGAGTGGTGATTTGGGGGAGAAGGTAGTTGAACCAAGCACCCGGGCCAGCATGGCTATGAGTGCCAGTCAAGGCGACATTGTTGTGCCCATAGACCTTGTACTCGTCTCCTAGAGCCTTGAGCCCATCCAGGACGCCGTACCGCGTGGCCGTGTCCCCTGATTGAGTGTCGAGTACCAAGTAGACGAAGCGATCGTTGGGTTTCTTGGCGTCGGCGATGATGAAGGCACGGCTGTGCAGGCGTTGACGTAGTCCGGTGCCGACCTGGTCCAGGTTGGCGTAGCCCGCGAAGCCGATCTCGACCACAGGGCCTGTGATGTCGGCTTTGCCCACGCCGATGAGGTACTTGTCACCACGGGCGCTTGCAGCAGCGGCAGCAGCACCGCAAACCAGGAGCGCAAGGATGGCAATGAAGCTGCTAAAGACTGACGTCCCAAGGAGAGCGGAACGTTGTGCTCTTGATGGAGCCATGGCGACCGAGGTGAGTTGATGATACTGAGGCAGAGATGGCCGGTTCTGAAGGAACTGCGAGCCAAGGAGTGTAGATGTCGAGCCTGACTGGGGCTCAGTTGCAGGTCGGACCGAGGCGTGTATGTGTATCCTCGAGACTGGTGACTAGGCCCTCAGAAGACTTGAACTCAGGCTGGTGGTTGCTTCAGGACAGGCGGCACGCTGTCACAGCTCGTGACCTAGTTCAGGGAAGGCAGGTCAGCATCGTGAGTGAATGAAAGGTCATGACGACGGTGGTGTACTCTTCCCATATACCCGTACCTAGCGAGCAACGAATCGCGTCTCTTTGCTAAAGCAGCCGAGGCCCAGCCGAAGGCAGTTACAGTCACAAAACACCTGGACTCTGGGATGCCGTCCTGGCTTCAGTAGGCTTGGACGAATCGAACCTGCGCCATGGTTTCCCGGCTTCTGCTCCTCCGGCCCCTCAGGTGCCAGTGCCAGCCATTTCAGGGACGAGACTTGCTCTTTCCGGACCGGCCGTCAAAGAGGGGGGGGGAAGAGCCGCCAGTCGCCCATTCGACGGACCCTGGGGTGACGAGCAGGACGGCACGGGGCGGCGCATTTGCGACCAGTGCGGGTCAGCCAATGACGGGCTAGAAGGGGCAAAGACCGCGAGACAGAGGCATGGGAGGGTCGCAAGGGCCCGTAAGCTCGAAGCCTCGAGTGTGTCCGGAAAAAGTAAGACTAGTGGTTGACAAAGCTCTTTGTGCCGCCCTGGACAAAGTGGGTGTGCTCAGTTGCAGCGAAAGTTCACGAGTAGTCGAAGCGAGGGTGGGGGAAGAGGAGGAGGAAAAAGAAAGGAGGGGGGCACGCTCCCTTCGCTACCAAGTACATCACCGGTGTCATCGTCACGCGCCTGTCACGGAGCCAGCGACAAATGGAACCTGTGCCCATCTGACGCCTGCCTGCCATGTACGATGTGATGTAGTTGCGCGCGATAGATGCGGTCGCATAGTCAAGGTCTGGAACAAATCCGGGAACCGTCGAGGAACCAACAGACGGCAAGCTGATGTATTGCCGTCAGGACACAACCGCGTCTCTCGAGGTACAAAAAATTTGTGTCTCACAGTAATGTACCAGCAGGGTCGGCGACTTCATGTAAGAGACTCTCAATGTTGTAATTCCCATCTCACGCCAGCCCTGTGCTTCTCGCACTTGATCCATGAATTCCGCGGGAGAAATAGTCATCAGCCTTGTCAGAAACCACACTTCCGCGTAGGCAAATGTTGACGTCTCGTACCAATACCTATCGGTTTGGTCCAGATGGTCGATTAATCGTTAGTGGCTTGAAAGGCTTGCGCAGTCGGTCCATTGATGGCGGAGGACCCAAGCCTGCAGGCCGCCTAACACCAGCCAGTGGCTTTGTCGACATAAAGGTCGTTGTGTGAAAGCTCGTGGCAGGTCTGGCAGGCTCTGGCTCACGCTGTTTCTCTTTCGCTTTTCCTGGTGATGGAGAGTGGGGTGGTGAGCTCGAGAAGCACGCATACGGTCGCTTGGAACTCTCGTTTGTCGTCGCAGGCGCGCTTGGCCGAGTAAATGACTTTTCTCGCGACAGCTTATGTCGCGAGAGCTCAGGATCGATGCTTGGCCTGAGCGCGTCAGCCCCCGACATGGCCGTTGATGCCAGAGCCGCATGTCGATTTGCAGCTGCTTGATAGCGCGCCAGTGATTGATCTGGTGGTAAGCTTCTTGAAGGCATCGTGGGCTGATTTTTTGGCTCCGTCGTTACGAACCCTAGAAGACTCCGTTGATCAGGTCGGCGACGGGTTGTGCCACGCCTAGAGACATCTTTCGCGCCGTTCCCCTTTCCTTGACCACTGGGTGCTGCCGCTGCTGCCGCCGCCGTGAGGGCGGCTTTGTGTGCGCCGGCAGAAACGAAGCCTGGCAAGGAGGCCATGGTAAACTCACATGACCTTTCCATTGTGGTTGAGTAATCTGGCCTCCATGGCTGCTCCTCATCATTGCCCTCGTCGTTCGTGGCATGAGTGACGCGCGGTCGCTTTGAAGCTCTGGCATAGTGGCCCCCAGCATCATCGAGGCCATCAGGATCATTAGTTCTGAAAGGTTCAATCGGAAACAGGTCATCCTCTGGTGAGAACATGGCTGGAACTTTGTCATAAATTGCCTTTTCAGTCGGTGCTGGCCTCCCGACTATTCTGGCCATGCCCTCGACAAGTGGCCTGTCGAAAGACGGACCCTTCTGAGCAAAGGTTGCCGCGAACGGAGAAATGAAAGGCGAAAGCTCCACCTTGGTGCCCGCTCCCTGCGATCCATATAGAGGGCAGCTGAGATAGAGTAGTGCCTGTGCGCGTGTCATTGCAACGTAGAGGAGTCTCCTCTCTTCATCCGAGTCTTCGGCCCGCGAGTGGGGGATGGATCCGGTGTAGACGGCTGGAACGAATACCACCGGCCATTCAAGTCCCTTTGCTGCGTGGATGGTCGAGATGGTAACGACAGATGCTTTGTCTACATCACCCTCGTCCTTTTGAGCGTCAGAGGCTAGGGCCACGTTCGCGAGGAAGCGGCTCAGCAAATCGTCGTCTCTGGCTTGTTCGAGACCCTCAATTTCTGGCAAAGCCTCGTCGTCCGACTTCCCATAGTCGCGCATAAAGTCGCCGGCCAGGTTCACAAGCTCTCGAACATTGGCCCATCGCCCTTCGTGGTCTTCCGTGTATTCCCCTTCGAGGTATTTTTGAAAGTCAAGCTGGCGTATGAGATCCTCGATCAACTCTACGAGAGTGTAAGGACTGCTGTCGTTCAGCTGCTCAATCTTCTTGCGGAGACCCGACACAACCCTCAACAGTCCGGTATTGAGCTTTTGCTCCATGCTGCTCCGAATATTTGTCTTGGCGTTTCGTCCCTCGCGGCAGTGTCGCCATAGTAAAGACCAGAGGCTCATCTTGCCCTTTTCTGCTTCCTCGAGGAGAGACTTAATGGTTGCCTCTCCGATTCCTCGTCTTGGAACGTTGATGATCCTAGCCAGTGCGTCGTTAGCGTCCGGATGATGGATGACGCGAAGATAGTCGAGTAGGATTTTGATCTCTTTGCGGTCATAGAATTTGTGACCCCCAATCATGCGATACGGCATACCGGCCTTGCCCAATGCCGATTCGATATGTCGGGAGAGTGAGGCAGAGCGTAGCAAAATGGCCACATCCTGATTTCTCAGCATTCCACCGCAAAGCATGATGATGCGTCGGATTTCGGTCACGATCCACTCGCCCTCGGCGGCCGAGCTCTTCAGTTTTCGCAATACAGGCTTTGCACCCTTGTTATGCACTGGCACGAGCCTCTTTTGATAGCGCTTTTTATCCTGCTGAATGACGTCTAGAGATATGTCGAGAATCCATTGAGAGGAACGATAGTTTTCTTCCAAGGAGATCTCGTCCGTATCGGGGTAATCGCGTAGTAGGCGATACAAGTTGCGAATCTCGGCCGAACGCCATCCGTAGATGCTCTGGTCTGGATCTCCGACAATGGTGATGCGATTTTGTGCCTGCGCAAAAAGCTTCATGAGGTCGTACTGAATTCCGTTGGTGTCTTGGTACTCGTCGATCAAAACGCTCTGGATATTGGATACACAGGTCGGATGGTCTCGGAGCAGTTCCACGCAGCGAACGAGCAGGTCATCGTAGTCAAGCAGATTTGATCGGGCTAAGTGATCTTGGTATTCGTCAAAACAAGTCTTGAGCGCCGGGTTCTCTGCCGTCGGCCGTCCTGATTGCGATGAACCTTGAGCGGTCCCCTTGGCTTTCTTCTTGCTGATCCAAGCTTTGGCGTAGGACGGTTCGATATGTAAGTCGAGTCGTTTACAAATTCGTTGAATGACTGCTCGGGAATCGCCGTCGTCAGCGATGCCGAAATTGGGGCTTAAACCGATCCGGCCCCCGTACTTGGCAAGATAGCGCCTCGCGATGGAGTGAAAGGTGCCGAGGATGATGTTTCTTTCAGACGCCTCGCCAAGAGCCTTGCCGATTCGCTCTTTCATCTCTCGCGCCGCCTTGACCGTAAAGGTTGCGACGATAATGTCCGATGGTTGATACCTTGTCTGCTCGACCAGCCATACGACGCGCGAGGTAAGAGTGTGCGTCTTTCCGCTGCCCGGACCGGCGAGAATGGCCACTGCCGGCGCATTGGACGTGACGGCGCGCTTCTGGGCTTCATTGAGGGACCGAAGGATGCTGTCTTGGCCAGCGATGGCCGGCATGGTGTCGTCGGGCGCGTCCTTTGACGCGTTTCAGTCGCGAGACGAGACTGTCCGTCTTCATTGACACTCGGAGCTACACGACACGGCAGACACGGCTCGTTGGGGGAGCCGAAGGACCATACGAGCCAGATGGGTACGATGTTTGAGATCGAAATGAGCGTGGTTTGGATTTTGTCTGATCTATGGAGCACGCGACCCTTTACTTTGGACGCTATCATTGTGGCGCGTCACATCGCGAAGTCAGGTGATGCGAGGAAATAAATGCTGGCTTTGGCTTTTTGGTTCAAGATACTTGAGCGCAAGGGGTGTTTCCGCTGGGTGAGCGGGTAGTGGGTACTTTATGGCTTCGCTCTTGATACAGCCTCAGGCAACGCCTTTTGTTGTACCGTTCGAACGTCCTTAAATGATCCTTTCTATATATCAATCATAGACCAGAACACTCACCTGTTTGTCCTAAGGCCAAGTCAATGCCGCCCATCATCGTGTCTTTGTTCGGAAATGCATCCATCGAGCTTCAGCGAATCATCGACTACTATCCCAGCTCGACCAAAGAGGAGAAAACGTCGAGGTCGTGGATGACCCAAGACCGACCGATTGGTGCGACCTACGAAAAAGAAAGCAGAAGCAGGCATCAACAAGAATCAACGACAATCTCTCAAGCTCTGCCGGTGCACAGACCTGCCTTCGTGTATACATTTAATTGGGGCACAACGCACGCAGCAGCCTGGCTGGCTGCATGCGAGTCCAAGGGTTGGCGCTGTAGGGAACCTGGTAGCTTGGCTACTTGGGCAGCCGTCAGGCGGCGTCTCCATCACGAGCCTCGGCAACGGAACATTGACGCTGACTGTTTACCTGAACAGTAGCAGCACTCGTTCAAGTCTCTCCGTGAACCCTTCGCCCTAAAACGGGCAGTCGCGAATGCTCGAGCCTGGCTGGCTGGAACCCCTCTCTGGCGCTGCGTCCAATCGGCGGGCGCAACCACGATGGAGGCACACAGCACGCCGTCTTTGCTGCGGGGATGCGGTGGTTCCCGCGCCATCAGTGGCTCGCAGAAGTTCTCTCGCTGCCAATCATGGCCGTCTTTTGTCAGGCGGCTTCCTGACCTCGGCGCTTAGCAGCCCCCCGTCGTCACCTGCGCCGGCCAACCACGTCTCGCAGACGGCGCCGACGCTTTCAATGCCTCTGCAAAGCTCGTCACTGCTACTGGCATAAGCTACGTACGAGTGCTCCCGCAGCCAGTCAGCGCTCACTGCAGAAAAGCTGAATGCGTTTCGCTCCTCTCGACATCCTGGCCTCGCCCGTCTCCCAGCCCCAGGGCCTCGGCGCTTAGCCACTATGCTACCGTATCGGCATTCCCTGATGGCGACGTCGTAAATACCTCGTCTCTCTGTTCGCCTCCTCGATCTACTATCACTCTTGACCTCATATCCCCTGTGCTGTCCTCAGGAGGTTTCATTGCCCTGATATTGAATCTTTAAAGGGTTCCTATCCTCCTCGTCATGCCGCGGGGGGTCCTCATCCACCCAATCTCTACTCTCCCGGCTCTCGTCAATTTGGTTCTGTACCCTGTTGCTCTCTGCAAACCGGCCATTGTCGGTTTCGAGCAAAAGGTCGACTGGCGTCCTGCACCTGATCCGTCTCGAGGACCTACACTCTTCCCAAGGGTACTCGACAATCCGGCCTATTTGCCCGCAGAAATCGGAGGAATAGTCGCAGCCTACGGAGTATCCTTGGTCTTTGTAGCCATTACGCTCCTTGCATTGGCGAAGAAACGGCGAGAACACCTCAAAGCGGCCAAAGACGACTTCGCTTTTGAGGTGCACGCGGACCTGTATAGTCCGGAGCAAGTTCCGGTGGCCTTCAACAAGTTCCCCGACGCCTCAGAACCGGCAAAAGTTCCCAATTTTTCCTATCCTTCGCCAATAGCGACCAACTTCAATAGACCGACTGTGCCCATCCAGCCGTCGCCCATATCCATTGCCAACGCCCCCGGCATAAACCTCGGTGTCGATCAGACGGTTGTCCAGGCAGATCGAGAAATGGCGCAGCAGCAGCTTGAGGAGATGTACCGCTATGTCATGGAGCATGATGAGGCAAAGCGAAAGGGCATTGTGCTGGATGCACCCGTCATTCCCGGACAGGCCCAACGGTGCACCCAAGAACCGGCCAAGTCCAAGAAGGAGAAGTTCAAGCCAGCGAACTTGAATCTGGGTGGAGTTTCTGAGGGGAAGTCGCATTCCAAGGCGCACTCGTTCTTTTCTGCTCTGCGTTCGCCAAGGAAGAAGTCCGCCAAGACCCTGTCCATCTCTTCTCCCATCATGACTCCTCAGTCCTCTACGTTTTCCGGCGCGGATGCCCAAGAGATGGGCCTCATGACTCCCAGACCTTATGCCCCTGTTCCTCCAACGGTCGAACCCAGTGAGCCGGCGCCGATTGCCGCATCTAGGACCAGTAAAGGCTCTCAGCCCATGACTCCAGATATGTCGCCACAGAGCGTTCAGAGCATCGACGAGCGTCTTCAAGCTCAGCTCAGCCTCCCCGGAAGCAGCAGGACTTCTTCGCAACCCGTTCAAGAAAGGGATCCCGCGTCTGCTACTTCGGAGCATTCGCTGACCCCGCTCGTCGGCCTTCCGTCTTCGCCAAAGCCAGGGGCCAGGTTTCCGACGCTGCCTTCCTCGCCGGTTCCCGGAGCGACCTTTAGACGGCCCAACGCTCCGTCGGCGGTTCGTACGGGCGGCACTTTGCCGCTGCGAGCATATGAGCCAGCCATGGATTCCCCGTCAGCGATAGCAACGACCACCAAGCAGACGGTGTTCGAGAGGAGGGGGCCCCTCTCGCCAACCACGGGCAGGACTCCTCGTACTGCAGGGACTGTGCCATACACACCGTATCAGCCCAACACGCCTTGCATACCCGTGACGCCTTCGCTGGTGACCAAAGAGGATAGAAAGCGAATGAAGAGAATGATACCCAAGACCCCGACCTTGGAGATGGTCAAGAGTAATGACGAGATGTGGTGAATGTTGCTACAAACCTGACACTATGTGGTGGAAAGGTTGCTGAGGCTTTCCAGATGCTAGTTTTGTATATATTCCTGGGGTTGGTCCCAACTGATGACGACACGACTCTTGCATTCTTTTACTAGATGAATGCTTGCAAAGGCCATATCAGGCATCTGGTCTTTGATGCACGGCACGACGAAATGAGGAGGGGATACCGGACGAAGACACGAGGATACGCAATATAGGAAGATTGAAGCAGGGGTTTCCCATGGAGAGCAGGCATGTCTGCATCAAAAACCTGACGTGACGGGTCGAGCACAAAGCTTCCTCCTCGGGGCGTGGATCCCGTGCAGCTGACTGCAAGCGCAGCTCGTGATGCAAGCACGTAGGCTGATAACCTCGACGAGTCTTCATCCACGGTCGCCGACCTGGCGTCCGAGCTCGTTTGGGAATCGCGATCGACCCGGCCGGCCCCGACGTGCGTACGCATGCCATGGACCGGGCCCCCTTTTTTCTGTCAAGAAGGGGGTTTGTGAGCAAGCCCCCCGAGTCGGCGACGTGGCAGAGCATCGACTCGACGCCGCGGAGCGATTGCCGAAGCGGCTTTCGGCACACCCCAGCGCCATGGCGGGTCGAGGGCCGTGGCGTGGGCTGGAACGAGGAGGAGGGAGAGACTGGAGAGAGCGTTGATTCATTCATCCTTGCGCGCTCGCGATCCGTCTCCTCCAGGCGATCTCCCCCCGTTTTGGGCCCAATGCGGCGGCGCCAGCTGAAGAAACAGGATGGCTTTTGTCAGAAAATCCCATGATATCCTTTTCCCCCTCCTCCGGTCTCGTCTGCGCTCGCCTCCCCCCCTGTGCGGTCTCGGGATTTTTGGTTCGTCGGCAGGCAGATGAGGCGGGAGTGATGATGATGAGTCGTGTTTCCTCTGCGCGGCGCAGCTCAGAATAAAACATGAATGCAATCGTCGGCTCGCACGTTGCAGCACCGTAGCCTGTCTCGCCGTCTCGACCGGGCCTGTCAGTTTTTTCATTTTCGTGTCTCGTCTCTGGCTGACGGGAGCTGGATATATATGGACGGTAGGTCACTTGCAGCAATGTTTCTGCTTCGATCCGAGAGGCACATGGGGGAAACGAGAATGTCCCCGGAGGGCTGACTTGGCTCCCCCCCCCAGCCTCGTCTATCGCGGACCACGAGCCTGCCGAAACCCACGTCCTTCTCACATCGCACCAGACGAGAGCCGTCAGCCTTTCTGGACAAGTAGATGGGAGATGTGACGAGCGCGTCCTCGTGGGCGCCGACACAGGGCCACTCGAGCGTCCGCCCTCGCCCGTCCAATCGCCGAACATGGGAGCCGTGTCCCGTCTTGCCGGCCGCCTACCACTCCCTTGGCCTTGCGGCAGGATATCATCTTCCACCAGAGGGATACAGCACTCGTAGGGCATGGGTCGACAAGCCTTGGGCCATCGGAGCATGTCCGTCGTCGCCGTGCTGGGACAGGGCACTTTGTCGGGATTTCCGACACGTGCCTGGGAGCTCTAGATGCTGCAGCAAGATACGGAGACGGCGAGACTCGGAGGCGCCGTTTCGCCGTCTCGTAGACCATCGACTTGTTTTCGCACGGCAAAGCTTACGGTAGAGAAACCTCCCCCGAGCGGCCGTCTGGTCTCCGTCCCTCTCTGCCCTTCCCCTCCGCGAGATAGACTCTGCCTATGCAGCTCGTTTCCGACCCCGTTTCACTGGTCCCTTTATAGGCCGGTCGCGTACCGTTCTTGGTGGTTCTTTGAGCAGACGGTAGGCCCAAGTCCTTGTGCGACATCCCCCCTATGAAACGGTCGCTTTTGTGTACCCCGTCCGCTGCGGCACGCGCCTGTCCTGTTGCTACCGTGACACTCGCCGGAGACCATTTGGCCGTTGGGGAGGGGAATACGAAGTACAAGAAATCGGTGCCCCCGGAACCGCTCTGAATCGAGTCTTGCTGCTTAGAGGACCGCCGCCGGCTCGGACCCGAATCGTCGGATATCCACTGACTCCGTCAGTCTATACGAACTGTGTGTGTGTGTGTGTGTGTGTGTATAGGCATATATGCACTAATCAATCTAATCGGGGCTTAACACAGAGTGAATATACAGTACGACATTCTTGCAAATGCTTTGCTTTGAATTCGCATCCCCAAAACCCTCCTCACCTCGGCCGATACGTCTCGGCAGCCACCTTGGCAAGGGGGTAATTGCAGTGTGCCATGTTCTTTATACTGAAACAAACTCTTACGACGAGCTGGCAGGTCGTTGCTTCGGGGGCAACGTAATTTCATATTTCGTAGCAGGAGCCAAGAGAAAAGCCAGGGGTCTTTGACATGGTGAATGGTGAGTGATGCACGATTGCAATCTATCAGTAGTATACAGGAGCCTTCGTCGCGGGAAAGTACAGTACCATCGATGATTGTACAAACGTACTGTACAGTAGAGCCCTCGCAAATAAATCTCATGTAGAGTATGCACGTATAAACGACTCGTGCTTTTATAGAACAGCATTCGTACGAGGCGTTGTATCGGTAATGCCAAGATTGCCGCGGAAACCTCAACCTCGGCTCGCCGGCAAGACCAACACCAGCTCGCATGTGTCTTGCAAAACGCATCTCCTGGCTGCCGTTCATGCTGTTTTCGCCACCTTGAAGACACATACCTGTATCAAAAGTCCCTCTGGCCGTAGGGCCTCAAAAGGCGTCGGCACCCGTTGATTCGTCTTCCGAAAATATCTCGTCAGGATACCCAGCAGCCTAGCCTCGGCGCAGCATTCTGCATACATGCGAACCTTATGTCGGCCCGACAAGCTTAACCCACTTCCACATCTGTCACGAATGGGTCTTACCCTCATTGGAGCCGAGCCTAGGCATCTGCTCTAGCTCGTGCCCTCGCATGTGAGATGGAAAGGCGCATCTTCAGAGCTTATGAGTATCGGCCGGGGACGCTTACGTCTTGGTCACGGCAAGATACAGTTGCTCCTTGCAGCGATACAGCCTCAGGCGGTACGCCAGGTTGCACGTAGATAGATACGGCATTGGTAAAGTAGAGTTTTGTGCTTGTGCTGCATCGTGCTGCCGGCTTCGTAATCTAGAATACGAACGCAGTCTGATAGACGTGTACTATGCTGCACGTTAGTGCAAAGTTCCTGGCCAAAATCATACCGGCATACAGTATATCACGATGCCTTGCAACGTCTTGTGCATTTTGAAACGCGGCTTCTTAGTTCAACCTTGAGCGTCGAGAAAGCCTCGCTCACAGGATGGCTGCAGGGGCACGTCCATACTGACTCGGCACTTTGTAAGTCGTGAATCTACCCAGCATTAGATCCAATGAGCTGCTTCACGTTGGGAAGCTAGTGAAAGGCAATAAGAAGTAGAGAAAGCACCTTGCCTCCGTACCCCAAGACTAGTCAGCGGGCCAAAGTGTCCACGTTCAGTGAGGTCGGGATACTTGACTCTGCCTTTCTCAGCAAGCTATGTCTGAGAATGGAGAACTGCCAAGTACAACTGGGCGTACTGTATACTGTACATGTGCTGTACAGTACAGTATGTGCTCGCGAGTTCAGTTGATCCTGTCCTGGACACTTTGAGCTTGTGCACACATCGCAAGGTGCTGCTTGTAATGTAGCGCGCGACTCACGGAATCCGAGATATGATAGCCATTCGCCCGCTTGCCGATATCCGTCTAAGTCCAACGGGCAAAGTTGTCATCCCGACTTCGAGTGTGTTAAAACGGAAGCAATCATGCCGCAAAGCACATGTGCTGTACGCAAGGATCAACGAATGCTTCCCATTCCCTCGAGTGAAGCCTGCGGGTGAAGAACGAGCCCCCAGTGGCGGCTGGCCCTTGATAGTGGACAAGCGAGGTCCCATTGGCGCACTACCACCTTAGCTGCGATGCGATGGAGGCTACTTCAACGTCTTTGGAGACCAATAAACCAGGCGTGCTTCTCGGTCCAGGCTTCTGCGTGGGATCGGTTGTGTCACATTGACCCCACGGCGATTCTGCGCTTCTCGCCGGAACTTTTTGGCGAAGACTCCAAGGTCGTGTTTCCAGGGATTGACAAGACCTCAGAGATCGTGTTTGAGGTCTTCAATGGGAACAACCCCTGTTTTCTTCAGAGGCTCGGCAGCTGATTAGACACACATCCCGATGCAGAAGAAAGGTTCTACTTCGTAGCGTATGAGGTACGAAGAACATTTTTGCTTGCACCGCACAGGATGCCGTGACTACTGTTTGATGGCCAAAGACCGGCAAGCCAGATTGGTGAAAACCAAGCTGGAACGGGTCCGAAGACGTCGAGAGTGTGCCCAGAGTAAGGGATGCAAAAAAAAGTGGTCATTCAAAGACGTCCTGGTGAGTAATCGGCCCTTTGCGACTGGAAGGACACCCGCATGCCTGATGGATGGTTGTCGCGAAATCATACTGCTCCAATTTGACGTTGTGCGACCGGTATTTTTGGCAGCTCGCGCGTCCTTGGTGGTTGGGGCTGGACTGGCAAACGAAAGAGCAGCGCGTGCCCCGGCAAGTGAGGTCCAACGGGCCGTGGAAAGGATACTTGGTACGAATCGGGGAGTGCCATCTGAAGAAGAAGCGGATGCTTCCGTTGCGCTGATAATTGGTATATCCTAGGGCTCCCGTAGATGAACGCACGCTCTGCAGCGGAGTCTTGACGAGAGGGAAGCTATCGCTGTACGACTTCGCGATCCATCGATACCGGATGCTGGACTGTACGAATCCAGTGCCGTGCAGTGCTGGCATTCGCAGATGACGAGTCTATCCCTGAGCGCTCGGGTGCAGGGACGAGGGGGCCCATACTGCCACGGTATGCGAGGTTTGCCGTGTTCCACCAAGCCAAGCCGAAGACAAGAGATGAAAATGCCTGGTATGAGGAGCAAGCGAGAGCCGAGCTCCATCTCATCGTCGGTTGCGTCGCTTGATTCCCGACTTGCGAAGTGCTGCTCGGTAATTCAAGCCGTGTTGCTGGAGCTTGGGCATGGTCATGCTTCTCCAACATACAGCACTTCTCTGGATGCGACTCTTTTGCGCTGTGTCCTGTCAAGGAACAACTGTCAAGGAACAACTGTCAAGGAACAAGAGTGAGTTTCTTTCGGCAGGGCTTCATGTCGTGTGCCCATGAGGTTGTCGTTGAGGATTATGCTGGGACTGCGATTGGTCGTCCCAATGGTCGCGACAATGTCGTCGATTCCGGAAGCGAACGAATTGGGATTGGGGCAAACGGCCAACAAAGGCGCTAATGCAGTCAAGCGACGGCTACCACGTCCACTGGCTAGGGGTGGCAGGAGCTGAAGTACAGTGCATACAGTACAGTACGAAGTGCGCGATTGTGTTCGCCGGCCTTTCCCCATCTCCTAACGACGGCACAGTTGATGAAGTTATGACCGGAGAAGAGAATTTGATGAACTGGTGCCAGATAGCTCTTCCAATCGTCTGTTCATCGTTGAAGCAGAACCCTGCCCGCTTGCTTCTCAATGAACTCAATGGACAGGGATTTGATGCGGTGCAGACTTGGGGGCTGCATCGTTTGCTTCGATGAACGTGGCAAGCGAACTGTCCAGAATTCGTCTTGCCGCAGTTTCATATATCCACTCGAAAAGGTAGCTTTCAACGTCTTGATGCCGATAGCCCGTTGATAATTCCGTGGACAGTATATCAGATTATCTCACATACTTGACAGTTCCAACCTGGTCTGGCACGTGAATTTCTTTCTACTCTCGCCCGAACCCCTGTATTAAATACAGTGGATGATTGGCAAGAGATATCGACGGGACTTCCTTCATTGCAGCCATCATGCAGGTGCGAAACTGCACTTTCACGTTGCAGGCTGCCCAACCGCCCCCTGATGAGCACCGTTGAAGCAGAGTCCTTTGTGCCATGTATCGATTCGCACTGTCTTTCTACGAAGTAGATCTGGGAGCGTGGCCGCCTGGCAAATCAGCGCCTAAATTTGCGAAACACACTACGCTCATTTGGCAACGATGGGCAAACCTAACGGTCGAATGCCGTTCTCTGCCGCAATTCCATGTAAACTCAATCTACGTACGAAGCAGTGGACTGGCGATTGCGCGGAGATGCCACATGTATCATTGCCTGCGGAGCAACCAAGCAGGAGCCCATCACGATTGATGAGGTGCATTGCGGTTACGTAGCCACGGACCCCAACAGTGCATCGGGGGCCGGGCAGGTGGGGCTCGTGGCCTCGGCAGCTTTTGTAGCGCACTAGACCAGTGACCAGTGACCAGTGTTAGAGAACGGGCACCGGGGCACGCTATGCACGCTGGCAAAGGTAGGGACCTGTCAGAATGCAGCTCCAGGCCCGGATTTCCCAGCAGGGAGCCAAAACTGGACTTGTTCTGACGACGGAGCGCTGGGCAGAAGTATCGACGAAGCTCGACGATAAGAAAAAGCCCGTAGCCCTCAAGTTACGTCATGGCATCGTGGCCCCGACTTTGCTCGTAGCATTCTGCTCGGCCAGGCTTTGGGGATCAACTGGCTGGCGCCCGTGTCCGCCAACACATTGGCACATGTAAGTTACAGTACAGTACACGCAAGAGCTGATGAAGCTAGCGTCGGTTTCTTGCAGCAGCGTTTCTGACGCCAAGAGTGCCTGCCCCGAGGAGCCCGACTTGGTAGACGGAAGAGAGTTCGTGCGCGAATGAGTTGGCCGGCCACGCAACGGACAGCGTGCACTGTGTGTATGTATGTGCATGCTGGATATAGCACAGTGCGGTACTCTTTACGTTCTCGAGCAGCGAGTCCTGCGACTTGGCGCTAGATATGCCGGGCCATTTCCCGCACTCTCTACTTTCGTACAGAAAGGCCGAAGGATTTGAAGCAGGCAGGTGGAGAGAAAGCAGTGGCATCGTGAATCTGTGGGCAAGGGCTGAATTGTGACCCAGCCAAAAGTGCCCCGACATGCTCATGGCCGGAACTTGGCTTGAGCAATTCGTACAGTTCTTCGTACTCGGCGAACCCCCATACGTAATGTACGCCCCATCTTCAGCTCAGGCTTCGTCAGACTGCAGGGACCGGAACGCTGCAGACGGTGGATTCATCGTCGCCGCTACTTAAGTTACGCTTCTTACGAATCAAAAAATGTGCCCCTACGCGCGTATTGATGTATTGCGCCCTGCTTCACTTTGCGGCTTTAATTCAATTACGGCAGCCTGCAGCTGGCGGCCGGGAACTTTGCGGCATCGGAGCTCTGCCCTACTCAAGCCACACTTGACCCACTTTTGGTGGTTGATTAGCGGGAGGAGGTGGTTTGTTAACCACCCCCTTAATGTGCCCCAATGAATGACAACGGTCCCCGGGCACCATACTGTGCAGTACATGCGGCCCTACCCAGCGCGAGCTACCTAGGTACCTACATATTTTCGTTTCTGTCCGACGCCGCTGTGAGTCACCAGAAGAGGTACTGTACAGTGCAGTACAGGCCTTGGCACCGCCGGCCAGAAAAGAGATTTTCTCCTGCTGCGGGACAACACCCACCCACGGCCCCAAATCATACGATTATTCTGGGTTCACGTCCGGCAAGTGTCGCACGCCCCCCCTCCGTACCTTGCCAAGCTTCTCCTGTATGTACGCACAGTAGTACTGTAACTGCCTCCTCGGCCTCGTTGTGTCTGAGGCATCTTGGCCTCTGTACCAGGAGAGCGTTTTGCGCGGCTGTTTCGCCGGCGCACGTGCATACGCGCTCAACAGTAGGTCGTCTTGGAGACTTGTGGTTTATCCACCTTGGTAGTATGTTGGCCCGGCGTCTTCTTCACTGTCCCTGTCCCCGCGTGGCCCCGGCACCTGGCACCTGGGTGCGCTTGTTCAGCCGTGGATGCGAGTGGCTCAGCGCATGCGTGTGTGCGCGTTCTAGACGGGGGTACAATTATTGAAGACGGCCTTGGTACAAAGTACCTCCGGTGGGCAGCTCGCAGCAAGCGATTGCTGCTGGGCGGCACTGGCCAATAGTGGCGCACGGGATGGATCCCCGCGCACCAGCCATTGGGGTTTCCGCCTTCCACTCGCCCGCCCGCTCCACTCATCAATCAATTGCGTCGTCTCTCGCTCTCTCTTTCGTACTGTGTTTTGCCCGCTCGCCCGCTCCACCCCAAACAGACCGGGCCCGCTGCCATGCTCGCTTCCGTTGCTCGCCCGCGCAGCCCGCTTGGCGACTCGCACGAGTCCATCGCAGCGGCGGCCATCCCATACAGAAGGTAGATGTATCCGGTACCGCGCGGTGTGTTACAGCGTCCACCGCAGGCATCAGGCAGGGACCAGAATAAATGGCCATTTGACCACCCCCCTTCACGTTCTCTTCGCTGCCAAACAGGGGGGAGGGGACCATTTTTTTCCGGCCTCCGCCTGCACTTCCGCTGGACGGCTCTGGAGCTCGCGGGAGCCGGTTGTATCTTGTAACTTACAAGGCCTGAGGCACCCGGCCGCCACTATTGAGTCCTACTCCCTTGCGGCCGTTTGCCCGTCCTTTTTTGCTTTTCGCCTGCCTCGTATATACTTCGTACAGCTTCCCATCCCAGGCAAACAGACATTTCGCGCCAGCAAGCCTCCTCCGTCCGCCGTGGCCGATCAACTCCTCGAGGGACTTTCTCGTGATACTTGCACCGCTCCGTTTCATCCCCCAGTTCTTGCCTTTGTTAAAGCCCGCTGCCCCCCCTGCAACCTGGTCTTTGAGACTAGTGATTGGCAACCCTCGATACCCCGACTTTGACAGCACTTTTCGACCGCAACACACGCAGGATACACTATTGTTTGTTCGACTGCCGGCCCTCGAGTCGACAATACAGAGTCAACTGTCCTCGAATAGGTAGCCAGTCCTGCGACTCGATCCTGCCATCGCCGACTGGCCTCTCCCGCGCCAGGTCTCGGCCCTGCTTGACATCGGATTTTGAAGTTTTCTCCGCAATCATTCCTTCTCAGTTGCTGCACGTCTCGGACCTGCTCCGGTGCGCGTAACTGCAGTATTCCTCCCCCCTGCTGACTTGCCTCGCTTTCGCCTCTTCTTCCCTGCTTACCGCCGCCGCCACTCTTCATACTCGACGCCCCCGCGACGCCTGGACAAGGGACTACTTCGTACTGCTGCGAGTCTTCCCACTGAGCCGAGTCCGTCTCCCCTCGTCTTTATGGTTTTCGCAGAAGGAAAACTAGGCGCAGCGCCCACGCACCTCGGTCTTCGTGCGACCACGTCTTAATTCGCCTTGGTCTCTCTTCCGTTTCATCGACGTCGCTCCGCTCGAGTTCACGGCGCCTAGAACACAATCGGCCTTTGCGCTGGCAATCAATACCGTCCTTGCACAGCGCGACGCATTCGGATTCGCATCGACCAGCATCGACGCCCGTCTAATTAGCCCCAAGGTTCGAACAAAACGAGTCTTGTCGGCTGCGTTTCCATTCATCCCCCCGACGCAGTCTTCGGTACCCGCACACCGACCGCCTGTTCACACGCATGAACCTTCTAGGTCCTGCTTCGTGATATCGCTCTCGCGCCTCATCCAATTTTAGTCCTGTCGATCACATCTCGAATACAAATCGAGACCCCCGAGTTCCCTAGGAAGCGACCGGGCAACATTGCTACAACGCTGCCCGGGCGCTACTGCTTGCCTCGGGCACCGATCCTGTTCTTCGCCTTTATTCTATCAGCCTCCAATCGCGAGATTACTGATTGCAATGGCAGAAGATGATTCATCCAGCCGTTTTGGGCTTGACGAGCCAGTATTCGGCTTTATGGGGGATGGGGCGACTGTACCCGAGGCCAACCCGGATCCCTCGGTCGGACCTACCGACAACACGCAGGCCTTTTACGGCTCTTCATGGGATTTCCAGGTGAACCCTTCATTCGATACCTTTGATGTGACTTCAGCCGTCACAGCACCCTCAGTTTCGGCCGGACCCATGGCCCCCTCCTGGCCTTTGCCAACATACGATCAGTCGCAGCAGTCATCACAGCCTCAGCGACGTTCCCAAGCCCAAGCTCAGGCCCCTTCGCCATCATTTGATGGTTTTCCGCCTCCAAAGATGGATTCGAACGCCGTCTTTGACTTTCAACACGGAAATACCAGACCGAGGAAAATTCAATTAGCTAACGGCATCCAAAGTCGCATAGCCTCGGGCATGTCGCATGAAGAGCTCCGGAATATCGCCATGCCACCACATCTACAGTATCACTCACCCAAGAGCGCTTCTAGCCCTGATTCTGCCAACAGTGATGCTAAAGGCGGCGCTGGCTCGTCACCGGAGCTCAGCGGCTCCATGACGAAAAAGGATTCCCGAAAGCGCAAAGTGTCTGACGAGCTCGACGACGACGACGACGCAGAGGATGAAGACAAGCCCATCAAGAAAACCGCCCATAACATGATCGAAAAGAGATACCGTACCAACATTAACGATAAGATCGCCGCGCTGCGTGACAGCGTTCCAAGTCTCAGAATCATGTCCAAGAGCGCTCGAGGCGAGGATACGACCGAAGATCGCGAGGAGCTCCACGGTCTGACTCCCGCGCACAAGCTAAATAAGGCAACAGTAGGCCTTCCTTTGCAAGTGTTGAAATTCGCAATATATCACTAACCGTCGGTGTAGGTTTTGAGCAAAGCGACAGAGTACATTCGTCACCTTGAAAAGCGCAATAGCCGACTCATGGACGAGAATGCGGCAATGAAAGAAAGAATTGCAGCATTCGAGAAGCTCTTCATGGCCGGCGCAATGAATGGCGCCATCAGCCCGATGCAACACCCACCGACACCGATGCAATACCCGCAAGAAACTCAGCACTTTGCGAATTCACCATTGAATACCCCGCAAGAGAGCAGCGCCAATACAGTCGGCATGATCAACGTGCCCGAGGATATGAAACGCATCATCTCCGCGCAGATGGCTGCTGGTCAACCGTACCCTGTGCCCCAACAGCCCTACCGCGCCGGCAACCCGGTTTTAATACGCCAGCAACAGATCCAGCAACAGCAGCAACAGCAGCAGATGCAACAGAATGGCTGGGTCAATGCGAGCCCATTCTTTGGGAAGCTCATGGTTGGATCACTTGCGGGCCTCATGATATTAGAGGCCT
This sequence comes from Hirsutella minnesotensis 3608, assembly GCA_000956045.1. Taxonomy (NCBI): domain Eukaryota; kingdom Fungi; phylum Ascomycota; class Sordariomycetes; order Hypocreales; family Ophiocordycipitaceae; genus Hirsutella; species Hirsutella minnesotensis. The sequence goes on along the minus strand of KQ030509.1, from coordinate 564,997 downwards.
TTCAGGAAAGTGAAATCAGCAACGAAAAACCAGAAGGCCGAGGTCTCCTGGCCGTACCTGTGCAATTTGCCCGACATTTGTCGTCGACTCTCGACCTACACGTCATGGGCTACCACTTGCACACCTCTCTGAAGCTGCTGCTTTTCCTCGGAGCCATTCTATGGGTGTTTGTCCCGTCGCTGTTTGCCTCGCCTAGCGACAAACTCAAGAAACAAGGAGCGGCGCTCGAGCGTGCACCGTCGCTGGCTTCCTCTATCCATATTCGCCGACAGGCTTGGCTGACTGCCATACAAACAGTCTGGGTCCCTAGGCACAATTTCTTCCTCGAAGCCTCGGCTCTTATCCTGAAGGCCATCAAACTCAGTCTGCGCAATGCGATCGGCACTCACGGCTATCAGGTGCTCACCGGGCTGACAGAGGAGCAAGAGACTGCTCGCGTCAAAGCATGGTCAATAGCGTTGGACTCACAACTCGCCGGAGGTGACGTCGACATCTGCAAGAGTCGGCTGGTATTAACATTACTCGCCGCGGAGACTTTGCCCGATACTCCGGCACGTATGATGCTCAAGGCGCTTCACATGCGAGTGCTCCTGTGGGACTTGAGTAATAGCAACTGGCAACTTGGACTGGTGAATGCCATCGCCGTAAGGGTTGCTAGAAAAAGGTGGAATGAGGCGCGGCAGCTAAATCGTTCGCTTATACGACAGCGGCTCGAGTCTACAACCCAGCAGGAGCAGGAACTTCCGGAACATCTGGTGGCCTTGGTCGAGCACGAGTGTGACGACGTGCTGAGTGATGCAGTGATCCAGAGAGCTCACAACTTGGCCTTTAACAGAGAGACTGCACATAACGTCGACAGGCCAATGGATGGCATGGATGCCGTGGTTGATGACACCGCGGTAGGCTCACCCATGGACGCCGTTGCTGCTTGGTGGTCTACTCAAGTCCTGCACGGCGTTTTGACGGCCAGTCTCGATGAAGAATCCGACGAACACGACTTGCAAGCGCGAAAAATCGAGACTGCGATTCAGTTTGCGCCGCAAGGGTCGGTGGCTCGTATGCGTGCAATCCTAGCCCGTGCAGTCCTCGTCGACGATTCTCGCACGGAGAATCTCGATGCAGCCCGTCAAGCGTTGGCCTCGGGCAAAATGGAGGGTGCAATTGGAGCCTCTGCACTGATGTTTGGGATGCCATGCTTCTCGCCGGATCGGGACCTTACGTTCACCTTGGACTGCGCCACTGCGATTTCTCGACTCTGTCAGAATATGATCAACACGAGCGAGGGTGCTCGACGCCTGGGCTTTGTGGAAGCTATTGCCAATTCGGAACACATGCCATCGATGTCGCTACTGGGGTTTACCGCTCTGATGGAATTGATGCAACGTCTGCTTGAACAGGAAGATCTGCGGCTCGACTTCGAAGTCACCTTGGGCAAGCTGTCGAGCAATCTCCGCCTGTGGATGGGCAGGCCGTGTGCCAAAAAATCTGGCGTCAATTCCGATCTCCGCAACAAGGTTGTTGAAACGTGTCTTGCCGCGACCAAGTCGCTCACCGGACCGGACAACGATACTGGATACGGGAGCCTGAGCGACAATGAGGATTTGGACATCTAAAACTCCGGCGGCGAGCTCTGTTGGCGTTTTGGGCTTCTTGCTGCAGATACCAGGACTCTCCACTTGATTTTAAGACTTGCACGCCGCTTTCTTGTAATGAACATGCTACGACCATATAAAGGCGACATTGGCGATTGGTGCATTTTTCAGCCATGGCTTGGCATCGTGAGTTTGTCACGATCATGTTCAGTCTATCCCAGGGTGTCAAATATAGGGCAAATCAGGCTATGGAGCACATGGAAAATGGGGCATGGGAACGGAACAACTCAGCGTAAACTGAGCAATGGCATTTCTCGGGCTCCCTGGACAGCAACATGATGCCTTGAATGTATGCTTTGCAACCAGGGCGATTGCAAAATGGACTCTCTACGCATAAAGTAACATGTCGTCTTTGATCAATGTGACGCTACTAACTTGTGTCGCAACTGCATGCATGTGCACTCATGACCGCCAAATCTCCTTGCTGATCTACCAGACGCCCCCAGATGGCCTGAAATGGCCGTTGAGAATCTCGATTGCTTGGGGGTAACGTATAAGCTCGTGAGGCGAGCAGAGAGCTTGAATGTGCCACTGTGCCAGGCATCAATCGCATTTGGCGCCGTCTACGAAGGATTCGGACCCATCATGTGCAACGGCTCCTGGTCGACGAAAGGAGGAGTCGGGTTGAAGGGGTGTCCGCTGTGAGATTCGAGAATGAGAGAGCAACGGCTTGATCAAATGCGCGCCATGGTTCATGTTACTGTATCTGCATGTCTGTTTTCTCGTAAAGCAGGCGAAATGACCCAAGTCGCTGGCCGGGCGGAGCGGTGCAGACACCGAGAAAAGAGAGAAGCCAGGAGGATCGACTGACGACGCGGGCATCCTCACCAGTCCGGCGCGGACCCACAGCCGTCGCCGCCGCCGACCATGAGCTCGACGGGCTTGACCATTCTCGCGCCGGGGCCCACGCCTCCCGTCTTGACGGCGTTGGGTCTCCGGGCGCGACGCGGCGCCGAGGCGCACGTCCTGCTGTCGAGCTCGGCAAAGGGCGAGTCGCCGCTCTCGCCGCGGCGCACTTTCCAGCGCGCGGTCCCCAGCGCGGCGTCGAGCTCGGCGACGGGCGGCAGCCGGAGGTAGACGAAGCCGTCGGAGCGGGCCTCAGCCGCAAAGGTGGCGACGGACAGGGCGTCGTCGTTCTTGCACGAGCCGTCGCCGAGGTCAAAGTTGCGCTTGTGGTGAGGACACGAGACCCACGGCGCATCGGGCTTGCCGCTTTGGCTGCCGCCGTCGCCCCGGGGCGTCTGGCCGAGGAGGCCGTCGGACAGGACAAAGGCGCGCTTGTGGGGGCACATTTGCTGCGTCGCGTAGAAGCGTCCGCGGAAGCGCCACACGGCGAGCTGCGTGTCGCCGCGCTTGATGGTCGCCGAGATGCCGTTGGGCAGCTCGTCGGCGCCGTCAAAGTGAGACGCCTCCACGACGGGCTCCCACGCGGTGCTGCTCCAGTGCTCGCCGAGACCCTTGAAGTCTTGCGCCGCCGGCTCCTTGGCCCAGTACACGGGGCGGCTCTGGCCTCGTTCCCGCTCGACCTCGACCGTCTCAACGCCCTCGTTGGTGTTTTGGAATTGCCGAAACTTGGCCGCAATGGCAGGGTCTTTGATGGCCTCGGCCCATTCGTCAAAGAAGCTTTCCACGAGCTCCTGCATCTGGGCCTCGAGGGAGGCGCAGATGCCCAGCTTGTCCTCGAGCACCACCTCTTGCAAATACTTGAGGCCCCCCGGCAGGCTCTCGAGCCAGGGTGCTGTGCGCTGCAGCTTGTCTGCCGTTCGGATGTAAAACATGAGATATCGGTCCAAGATGGGCACCACCTCGACCGGCGGCACGTCCTTGGCCAGCAGCTGCGCGTGCCGGGGCTTGGCTCCGCCGTTGCCGGCGACGAAGATGTTGAAGCCCTTTTCAGTGGCAATGAGTCCAAAGCTGTCCGCATGTCAGTATGCCTGCAATTAAGGGGAGAGGAGATGTGCCGAGAATCCACTCACTCCTTGCTCTGAGCTTCGGCGCACTCGCGGACGCAACCGCTGACGCCGCCCTTGATCTTATGCGGCGCCCGTATGCTCTTATACCGTTCCTCAAGGCGCACGGCCATGCCTACGCTGTCGCCGATTCCGAAGCGGCACCAGGTTGAGCCGACGCAGCTCTTGACGGTCCTGAGCGACTTGGCGTACGCGTGGCCAGACTCCATGCCGGCGGCCAAGAGCTGGCCCCAGATATCAAGAAGGTCCTGCTTCCGGGCACCAAACAGATCGATGCGCTGGCCGCCCGTGATCTTGGTGTACAACTTGTACTTTTTGGCAACTTCGCCAATGGCGAGCAGCTTATCGGGCGTAATTTCGCCGCCTGGCACGCGAGGGACGACAGAGTAGGTGCCGTTGCGTTGTATGTTGCCCAAGAATCGGTCGTTGGTGTCCTGCAAGCCATGGATCGGCTTCTCCATGACGTGTCGGTTCCAGAGAGACGCGAATATGCTCCCAACAGCAGGCTTGCAGAGTTCACACCCCGAGCTTTCCTTGTCGTTGCCCGCCTCACGCATTACTTGGGGCAGCGTGGTCAATCGCTTTGCCATAATTATGTGGTAAAGTTCGGCGCGTGAGTAGTTGAAGTGAGGGCAGAGGTAGCTCTTGACTTCGTTACCGAGCGCGGCCATGGTCTTGTTGAAGATTGTCGTGACCAGAGGCATGCAGCCGCCGCAACCTGTGCCGGCCTTGGTGCACTTCTTGACGGCTGCTATATCCTGGCACGAGCCGTCTTTGACACTCTTGACAATGTCGCCTTTGGTGACGTTGTGACATGAGCAGATTTGAGCATCGTCTTCGAGATCGTCGCCGCCGTCTTCCTTTTGTGCGCCGAGAATGAGCTGACCCGGGGGTATATCAAGCGGCTTTGCATTCTTGATCAGTTGAACCAGCTTCACGTAGTCATTCGTATCGCCAATCATCATGCCTCCTAGGAGATATTTTCCATCGGCTGTGAAGATGTACTTCTTGTAGACGTTTTGAAAGGGATCCTTGTAAGTCAGCGTCTTTGTGGCCGCGGAAGGCCCCTTCTTTGAGTCTCCGTTTTGCAGCCTCTTCGCTCGTAGAGGAAGATACTTTGGCCCATTCACGTCGGAAAAGAATTCGCCAAAGCTTGCAACGTCGACTCCGAGGAGCTTCAACTTGGTACTGAGATCCGGTCGCTTGAAGGCTCTGGGCGAGTGGAGCTTGGCTTGCGTCAGGTTGAAGGCGAGAATATCGGCCATCTCGACGCCGGGCGCAATGAGCCCAAATGTCTGGCCTTGCCAACTTGCGCATTCTCCGATGGCGTAGATATCTGGATGGCTTGTGCTAAGTCCGTCGTCAACCTGAATCCCCCCACCGCGCTCGGCACATTCAATGACAGATGCGCGAGCCAATTCATCCCGGGGATTGATTCCGATGGCGAAACAAACGGTCGAGCAGTCTATTTCAGTACCGTCCTCGAAGGCCACGCCCGAGACGCAATTTTCGGAGTCTACCTTGACGCGTTGTATCCGCTTGCTGAGCATCACGTCTAAGCCGAGGTCCGTGACTTGCTGAACGACCATGTTGCCCGCGGTCTCGTCTAGCTGCCGGCTCAGTACCCATTTATTCCTCTCGACAAGTTTGACGCTATCGTAGGCATCGAGGTCCATCATGGCTTTGGCTGCTTCGAGACCAAGTAAACCGCCGCCGACGACGGTGCCGACTGTACCCCTCTTCTTGCCGGCAAAGTCAATAAGGTCCATCAAGTCGTCGATTGTGCGGTAGACGAAGACTCCGGTGGCGTCGAAACCAGGGGTGTGCCGGGGAAGTGCGGCCTTAGAACCGGTCGCGAGGACGAGAACATCGTAGGGAACCACTCTTCCATCTTGACAGGATACTGACTTTTCGGCATGGTTAATGCTCGTGACTTTTGTGTTGATGTGGTAGGCTAGGGCATCTTTTGGAGAGCTTTGATACTGCAACTTGGTTAGACAGTGTCTATGTGGGTGTTCCGGGCAAGTCACTTGCCCAATCCAAGGAGTTTAGGTAGAGGTTTTGGACGTTTCGGTGTTCAAAGAAGCTCGTCAGGCCCACTCGGTTGTAAGCAATGTGAGACTCCTCCCCGAGTACTGTGATATTGTATTCCCTTGACCGAGCGTCGTATTTGAGCAGTTTCTCTCTTGAATGCGCGTCAGTCGGCCACATCCCGGTATGGAGAGGAGGTTGAATCACTCACATGAAGGCAATGGCGACCATTCCCAGGCCCACCACCACAATATTCTTCGGCGCGGATGCCATGATGTTTAACGAGCGCCGCCTCGAAGTCTGGAGCAATACGACAGGCAATGTGAAGAAAGACAAAGGCGACAGAATTGATGCACAAGAAAGGTCACACAATCATCATGTGATTAGCGGGCCATGTAGAAAACAGCGAGTAGGCCCCGGCAGACGACATGGCACGACCTGAACCGCGGTGGGAGACCATGTCCTGACCAAGGTGCTGATAAGGCATTTACACACGGAGTCGCTGGCCAAGAACACGGACGCAGATAACGAGGATGAGGCCCGTGGCAGCAGAGACAGCCAGGGCATGAAGAGGCCCGCGGAGAAAGGTCGTGGCTGATAGGCGTGGGTCTTGGAGGGCCTGTCCGAAACCGTGCCGCGACGGGGCATTGCTGTCACTTATCGCCCGGACGATATGGCCGACAATCACAATTGCCGTCATTGGCAGAATCCGACAGCTCAAAGGCCGGTCCACTTAGAACTGTAGCCCGACGCTCTCACGGCTGACGCGGTGCGCAAGGGCGACGCTGCCGTCCTTGCCGATGGGAAATAGACAGTCATGTCGTGATGTAGCATTGCAGCCAACGGACAAGCCAACCGCCGTCGCCGATGCCGTCAAGCGGGCCATTGTTGGACAGCAGGGCGGGAGATTTCCCGGCGTCAGCTCGGCATCTGGAAGGCGCTTCGTTGTTCTTGAGGGCAACGGCTCAGGGGAGGGCGGTGGAGCGAACAGTTGAAGTTGACGGGCGCCGCCCTCTTGACTGATGTTTGGAAGTCCAGCGAGCTACAGAGCAGGTCGTGCCTGCCCGCTGATAGCGATTTCCAGTGACCAGTTGGTGCAACGCCATTGGTCGGTGCCCTGGCCGCTAACAGATGGGCCTTATCAAGTTATCAGGACTCTGATTCAGGAGCCATGGCCTTTGGCATCTGAGAGCCGCCCACGGCAGATGGCATGAACCCTGCACTTTGAAACTCGAGGCTATCGGGCCAATCACGGCTTGGATCCTTGTCGTTGGCAGAGCCTCTCTACCGGTCTCGTCGACTGTCTAGCCAAACTATCGACAGACCCCAAGCTGGTAGCGCCTCCCAGCGGCCCGCAGCACGTGGGCGTCGTGCTGCGTCATTCTGCCAGGGCGCTTCCGGGCGACTTGCAAGCAGCCCCACCATCGGGCAGCACACCGCCAAGCAGCTACGCATCACGACAACCTCCATTTCTCGAACCCCGACCAGTGGCCATCACCTCGATCGAGCACGTGCGCCCGCGCAGCTCACAATCATCAAGCAACCGCACAATGGTCGCGTCCGCCGCCGCGACTCCAGCCATTGCGCCCTCGGACGCACCACGAGCATCGCCGACCCCAGCCCAGCCGGCCACGCCGTCATCATCATCATCACCACTGCCACCACCCTCCTCCGCCGCCGCCGCGCCCTTTCCCTTCCCGCGCGAATACCACTTCCCCGCCTTCTACACGCGCCAGACCAACCTGACGACGCACCACGCCCAGCTGTCCAAGTGGTCCGCCCTCGTCCTCGCCTACGCCCGCCACCACCGCCTCTTCCGCCTGCACCTCTCGGCCGCCGCCGACTCGGACCTCTTTCGCAACCGCCGCCTCGCCCGCCGCCTCGCCCCCGACGACATCCGCGACGTCGTCGACTTCTTGCGCAGGGACGGCCGCGCAGAGTACCTCGGCGGCAGGGACGCGGGCGACGTCGCCCTGCTCTACTGGCGCAAGCCCGACGAGTGGGCCGCCCTCGTCGAGGCCTACGTCGACGACTCGGGCCAAAAGGGCGGCGTCCTTACCCTCTACGAGTTGACAGAGGGCGAGGCCACGCGTGGCACCGGTAAGTCGACGGCCTGTGGTTTCCTCCAGACAGCGCGCACGTCTACTCACACAAGCGACTGGCAGAGCTCCATGGCCTGGACAGCGAGATTCTCCTCAAGGCGCTCAACATACTCGTCAAGCGCGGCAAAGCACAAATCTTTGGCCAAGAAGACTCGCTTGGCGTGAAATTCTTTTAATTCTTCAGTTATCGCTTCTGCCATCCGTAACATGCTCCGCCGGGGGATACGACGCCCCGAGCTGTAAACAACATATACATCAGAGCCACAGCAATGTCGACTGCATACCGCTCCGGAACAAACACCCCATACGCCGTCGTAGTATGCACCACGCCTCACCAGAGCTCGCTCTTGTTAAAATTTACCACCAAAAACTTGTCGTCAAATCGCACCGTCTGCGCCATGGCCACGTCGAGAAGCCAGTCCGGGGCCACAATCCGGGGCTCCATGTTGCCTTTGACGGCCATGTCCTCGAACCGAGGCCACAGCTGCTGCTCCTCGTGGCTGGTACCGCTGATGAGGTACACGGGCTCTGGCGGAGCATTGCCATCTTCCTCTGCCGTCGTCGGCTTGATAGTCGTGCCGCTACGCGCTCGGTACAGCTTGAAGATGGCGCCATTGGCCTCTGCGATGGCTCGGTAACTGTCGGCACCGTTGCGCACCTTGTCCGTACAGTAGATGGGTATGCCATGGAGAAGCCTGCCTCGATTGGCTTTTGCGCGAGCCACGGACCTCTGCAGGTCAATGTCATACTGCGCCTCGGCGTTGGAGTCCTGAAGCAGATACTCGCTGGGATCTGGGACGCTGTTTGTCTCGAGAACCGAGTCAATGTACTCCGTCGACAACGCCGTAGCCCCTCGCGCCAATGCGCAAAGGAATTTGACAGTGCGGACGAGCTTCGGCGCGGCAACATAGTCACAGGGATGACTCTCCTGGACAACCTGCACACCGAGATCGCGTAGTTTTCGCTGTGCAGACGAGATTAGCACGGGCAGCAACAGCGTTCGTGTACCTTCAAGAAACGTACCCGGTCGTTATCTTCCTTGCTCTTGTCTCCTACCCACCTCGGATACCCGGTGATTACGAGTCGCATTTCGACATCAGGCAGTGACGGTCGATGCTTCTTTGACGGCCGTTTGCTGTCATCGTGGTCCTCTACCGAAGATGCTCTCGTCGTTTTGGCATGTTGTTCCTTCTCCGTCATGTCGGCTGCCCTCTTGCCGCCCCAAGGGGCGCCCGTTTTGCTCCGCTTCTTCTCCTTTTCGTACAGCGCAATGTCTGGCGCAATGTACTGAAGCAGGTCCCGTGCTTTGGCCTTGGCGCTGCGACCGCCAGTCGAGACGACAGAGGGGCTGTCATTCTCTTTGCCGGAGTTGACTCGTCGTGACCGCACAGGAGTTTCCACCGCAGTGCCCGTCGACCGTTGTTTCTGCTTTGAGTCTGCGGACTTGTCATCTCGCATAACGTCAAAGTCGCGACTCGACTCATGGCGGCCGATGACCACGCCTTCCGCCGGTCCCTTGTGGTACGAGTTGTCCTCTGCGGCTTCCAGTATCTTTCGCTTTCTCTTTGCCCTGGGTGACATGGATTCCTCACCACCAGGATAGTAAATCTCCCTAAGCCGCGCTTCGTCGATAAAGGTCTGACCAATAATCTCTCCTAGATTCGTTCGTGGCGGAAAGTGATTATACTTGGGTAGATTGATTTGTTTCTTTTCGCACTTGGCGTAGCTCTCTTCCAACCAAAGATGGTTCACGACGGCGACACCCCATTCAGGGGCAGCCTTGCACTTTTCGCTCGTGTCGCGTGCCGTGATTAGATGAGTGTTATCAGACTTCATTGTCTTTGTGAACTCGGCCCCGCACGCCTTGATGAGATTCTCCAGGTAGATGCGGGCTTCTCCGCCATAGTTGGAGACGGTGATTCGCAAGCCCTGGAAGCCTTCGATGCCGTTCTTGGGTATCGGATAATGCAGCAGTCGATGCAGAGGGTTGCGCCAGTGGTTGTGCACAACGAGGTAAAAGAGCCAGGCAAGGCTGCCGATTTCTTTGCAAGATTGGGCGGCCTGGACGTATTGAGGGCCATCGCGATACTGGCAAATAAACATGTTGCAATCTTCCACGTCCCGAACCATTTTGCCCCCGCCCTGAACAATGATGTCCTCGACGACTTTGCTTAGGCGACTGGAGATGTTGAGGTCGCTTGAAAGGAAGACCTTGCGGTCCTGGAAAACAGTGACTGGCTTTCGCGCAGTTTCGCTGTCGGCCGGGAACGGCACGCTTTGCGGGTTGGCTGAGGTGGCATCGATCAGATTGGAGTTCACAGGTATCTGCAGGTCCTCCTCTGGGCGCTTACTTAGGATCTCGGGGTCCGGAAGTAAGTAAGGGCCTTCGTCAATGCGCTTCCCTAGCTTGAAGCAGTCGTCGAACCTAGCCATCATTAGAAGAGCGCGCAAAGTCAAGGAAGAATCCGGGCTTTTTTTTACCAGTGTGGCAGCACGACCTTGCCGCGAAATCCCTTCTTCAGGGCACTCGCAACCTTGGGGTCGTCCATGCTCAGAGCGCATATATGAGTCGTCAAGCGACTTGCATCCTTGGCCTCCTGGCCCCCCAACGCCATGGTAGCGCCGATGATGCTCTCTTTGTCCATTATTGGCAAGTCTGCGCAAGTCACGATGACCTCTGCAAAGATCATGCGGGGGTCGGGAGAAAATGGCCGAACTTGGGCCTGCTTGCGCCGAGCAATGGACATGGTGATCCATTGGGTCGTGACGACGGGTATCATGATGGCTTGCGACTCGACATACTGCGGAAAGTCGATAGTGTTTGAGATGATGTGTGTGACACGCTCAATCGGAATCGATCCATCGCGTCTCGGCTCACAAATCGAAGCCCCATTATCCTCGAGGATGCTCGATAGCTGCGGCATTGCGGTTAGCACAATACTCAATCTAACGTATCGGCGGGTGGCGAGCGCGCTTTGACTTACTTCACCAATCATTTTGGGGGCCAGACAATTGCTGGGCACGAAAGCGATAGCGCATTCGGCAAAGATGCCGCCGCCTGCGTCCGCCATTGTCGCTGCCTCGGAACCGCGACTGCGGCGATCACAGAGAGAGCAAGGCGGTTGAAGAGTGAAGACGTAAGGCCAGGGGCCCAAGATACGGGGGACTCTGTCAGAATGAAGCAGATCGCGGGGCAGCGCACGAGCAAGTGAAAGCAAGTGGACCGGGAACTATTATGAGCTGCCGACGACACGTCACTCATGCCATTAAAGCAGGTATTTTTGTATTGTGCGCGTGGCGCGTCGTGATTTAATGACAAGTGGGTCTGGAAGGTACGACGCGAACAAGGCAGGCAGCCACGTGACTCTCTACACCCACTTTGAGGTACTTTGCAATCAACTGAGAAGGCACCAGACGGTCAAGTATCCCAATGTTCTTTCTTCCGCTCCAGACATGGGCTCTCAACGCGTCTCTGCCCACAATTATGTACGAACTTACGTCATAGGCGCGTCCGTCGTTGCTGCAGACCCGAAAGCGTGCACGCTCAATTCTATTACAATAACTTATATACGATGTAGTGACCTCGGTCAAGCTCATAGGCTCAGGACAGCATGCATGATTTTCGCCAAACGCCGCGCCGCTCGCTTCGCCTCGCAGGTTGAGCCTCAGCATCAACATCAACCGGGCCTTCGGAAGCGCGACTGTATGCCAAGGAGACCCGGCGTCAAGTCGTCAAGAATATCATGTTTATCCGTGAATCGTCGTAACTGCGTCATTGCGTCATGAAACTCTTGCAAGCCGTCTTATCCGGCTCTTTCCATGCAAGCTATTGCTACGGCTGCCCCCATCAAGGAGCTCTCCTTGGCTGGAACGAGACATATGCTTCTGGGCTCTGTAGAAGACTTGCTCTGAACCAAGTCGTTGATGTACCGCTGACAAGTGTCCAGGTACCCGGGATATTTCTCGATGACGCCGCCGTTGAAAGCTACCGTAGTCGTCTCCAGTTGCAAATCAGCCTCGGCAAGGACTCTCTCGGCTGAAGTGTCGGGAAGCGTCGATATGAACGCCTTTTCAGCCTCGAGTCGGCAACGCCAAAGTGTGTAAACACATGTAGCGACAATGGCGCTGGAGCGAGTCGAGACAAATGATGCAATGGCTTTGACGGCAAGCATGTCGGAAGTAGTGGGCTCGTGAGATGAGGGGTGACGTTCGGAAAAGGCTTTGATGGCTTCTGTCAACTCGGGCGTGTCATCGCTATGATGATTGTCAACCACAAATCACAGGTTAGATAGACCGGAAGGCGCGCCATACCTCTCAATGAGGGCAAGTGTATCAGTTCCCAGTGAGTAAGATGCTTTAAGAGATGAGGGGACGATGCCCCCAAGCAGGCCGGTAGTCGGTATAGCCTCGAGTATCGCAAGTCGTGCAATTTCGCCCATGTACATGCCACTGACCAGATACTCAAGGGGTTGATAGTCAGGCCGAGGGTGATCTTCATTCAACCCGTGATCCCACCTCGTCAGGGGCAAAATACCGTGGCCAAACATGCTTAGTTCCGTGTTGACAATGACGTGACTTGCTTCGTCAAACCATTGACTAGATCGCACCCCGAATTTGGGCCTTCCAATGCCCATGACAGGAAAGAAAGCAGCCATGTTGAGTCCCGTGCCAAGGATTAGACTAAAGCGAGTTGATGTGTATGAATAGGCTCGCGATAAGAGGCACGCGCTTGAGTCGTTGAGGATGGCTCGCAGCTCGACATTCAGACCACATTGCTTGCAAGATTGCTGAATTATACAGCCAAGATCTTGCCCAAGCAGGTCCTTGTCTGCCGAGAAGCTTTTGCCCATGCGTTGCAGCTTGCCGCCACCGACGGACGTCTGTCTTGATAAAGTGTCAGTACTGGAGAAGCTTCCTGAAAAAGAAACAGGTGACTGATACTCACTCGATGGGAAAGCTCCATGCCAGTGCCATAGGCAGAGGCTTTTCCGGGCTGTATTCACGTTTGAGTCCTGTTGACAAGGTTTGTCGAATTCTGTCGGCCATCCAGCTAAAGAAAGCCATACCCTCAAGGGCCTTGACATGTCTGTCGATACGGAATTCTTGCAGGCTCAGAATCTCGCTTTGCTGGGTTCCGCCTGCGCTTCGACCCCTCAACTCGACCAGTGCAACTCTCAAAGTCGAGCCACCAACGTCCAAAGCCACATATTGGCCTGATTCGCAGCCGGTAGGCAATTGATGACTGTAAGAAGGGAGCATGCATTCCATGTCTGTCCTGAGGCGCTCCAAAAACTGTTTCTCTAGCCCGGAAGAAAGGTTTAAGAGGCCATGACCGCTGACGGGGCCAAGCAATGCAGTTTCGGCCTCTTTGAGAAACTCTTGGAGACTTTTGGCTGGGGGCAAGGGTGTGAATGGCGGCCGACTCGTGCTCAAAGGACGGGTCCAGTAAGCCAAGAAGGCCTGCAATAAAGACTTGCCCCGTAAGAGGCTCTTCAGAATGGCGGTAATAAAAGCTTTCCGTAAGGCTGTCATTGCGAGAACGAGCGATTGCATGACATGAAGAAAAAGCGAGAAGGACAAGCCAGGTCAACGAGAGTCGGGACCAACAAATTTTTGTAGCGGATACGCGTCAAGAATGGCAAGGTGAGGTGAGAGACCGCAGCTGATGACGAGGTTGAGTTGGATCTAGTTCATCCGGGGCAGGAAGGATATGTAAATAAAAGGGCCTGTTTAACGTAATTTGGCGCTCAGCCGGGTGTAAGGTAGTATGCGAGCAGCGACTCAAGGAAGAAGCGAAGACGACGCAACGAGCACAGGCGCCTGGTAGCCGAGAATGAGACAGGGACGGTCCGATCGACAGGCACAGAGGCTGGGCCACGAGACGGGAGGCGCAGTGCAGGTGTACAAACAAGGCGCAACGCCCCAATGGAACCTATTGCGATGAATGAGGAACTCTAGAGTTACGGGCATGGACCAGCTTGGCGAAGCTGACAGCAATCAGTCGAAAAGCTCAAGGTGGCATAGCAAGAAACAGAGAGGTTGCAAGAGGGATGGCGCCGGGGAGAAACAAACAAAACCACCACCACGGGCAGCAAATGGGGAGGCAAGTCGACGTTACAGGGGAGCATGGCCATCTGAGCAAGGGGGATTTCGGCATGGTAACGCACCATATCCTTGCGGCACGCAGCTTCATCGAGGACCGCGGGCGGCCTATCGGGCTGCGGAGCAGATGTCTTGGTTTCGTTTGCCCATCTTGAGTCCCAGGCACGGGCTCGGCCTTGCTCACGTCTGCTCAGCGAAGCGAGTCCCAGTGGACAATGACTGGGCGTGGGCGTTTGGCGAGGGGTGGCACGCCAGACCCGTGATTCAGCCAACGCCTACAAGCAGGATGGATGGTTGAAGTTGGGATTGAGGCGCATGGCCTTACCCGGAGGCGGGCGACATGCGGGCGCCAAAGATGATCCATGGAGCCGCTGGAATGGGGAGGGGAAACGAAACAGGCAAACCCCGGGGGTGGGTGCTGCAAGGGCGCTCCCCACCAAGGAGGTACGTACGAAGTACCTTGGTTTAGACTCATACAATACCTAGATCCGGGCAGTCTGCTGGCCAAAAGTATCGTACGCCGAGCACGCTTGCGCGAATGACGCTCTCGCAGACTCAAAGGAGCTCGTGCATGGTTACTCTTTGAGCATTCGGGAAACGTGTCAGTACGTCCCATTGATCCGCATCACCTCACGCGAGGTGCTCTGAGACAAGCTTTCGAGGCCGTTGTGCAGAGAGTGTAACTACCTGGTAGGTACGTTTCGGCGGCGGCTGCTGGCCCAGTGGGGCTCCCGATCTGGATTAGGGACCGCGGTGGGGCACGATGAGAGGGGTGCTCCGCGCTTGGCGTGGGGCTTCCCAAACCTAAATTGTGCCCCAGAGATGGCAGGCGGGGCCAAAGGGAAAGAACCTGGGGTCCAATGGAGGCTGTAACGTTGCGGCCAGCGCCTACCTCCAACTTGCAGGTTGCTCGGCCCGTGATCAAGAATCTTGCGAGGCTCATACACGCCTGCGTTATGCTTCTTCAGGAACCACTCTCAAACACACATGCACCTGGCATGCCGACGCGGCCGTCTCTCATCTCCCTCGCCTGATTGGGCGCCTTGTCGAGGTTCCGCGGGCCGGTCTGGCATTTCCGCACCGGGTCACAAACAGAAATCCCCGGAAATGTCGACATGGCAGCACGGTTATTCGATCCGATCTGAGGCGACGCATTCGAGAATGTGCGCCACCGGCGAGTCGAATGCGATGGACTATGCGCTGCATGTGCAACACATGTACGGTTTCACCCATCTTGGCATACGTTCTCGCGAGCTTGTCCATGTCGTCCATTATTCCATTCGGCGTTCACACCGCTGAAAGGGCACGGCAAGTGGAGACATGGCTCCCACCGCAACATACGAGAAGGCCTCGTTGTGGGGGTCGCATCTAGACATCCTCTCGGAGTTGCCCTGGCCTCGGATAGATGCGGAGCAACATGCTTCCACAAGCTGGCTCAGGTCGGCGGCTCATAGATATGATGCTGCAATCCACTCGTTGGACGGTCGAGACGGTTGTAGAAAAAGACCCGGTAGAAACGGAACCGCAACCTCGGCTGAAGGAGGAAGCGACCTGAGCCATGATTCCGGTCGTCACTGCCAAACAGCAGTCGCCTCTCCCTTGGACACTATGCGCAACGTAATTGTTCTTGCTCGCAAACCACAGGCCGGCGACTGATTCGGAGACACAATGGTCGAAGCAGGGTGCGACAGTCACGTTCACGCTTGACGTTGGCAGGCATATCCGCAACCGCTCAGGAAACCATCGTCTCGGCTCATGACCCATTTCGAGACAAACGGTTAGGCGGCATTGGAACGTCTAGCTTGTCAAGAGGGAGCTCTCTCAAGCTGGCCGGCGGGCCACCGGCAAAATCATGGACATCCACTTCTTGACGGACAGCCGGGGCAGCAGATGGTGACGTTCCATCTGTCCTTGCCTTCCGAGACCCGCTTCTTGCAGTATTCCGAGTCCCGGGGAAGATCAGAAACATGAGACATTGCCCTTCCTTCCTTCCCTCCATTCCGGAAGTGACACTGATTTGTCGCCAACCAATCGAATCCAGGGGCGTCCTGCCTGTTCCTGGAGTTAACTTCGTTTGAGGAAGCAACATGTGTGGTCGTCGGAAGGTGCCATGGGGAGCAGTCGAGACCGATACAAACCAGCACAGTGTGTCTGCGGACGCACGCACTACCCTCCAAACCGCCGCATCGCCGCCACTTCGCCGGCATCGTCGTTCCATCCACCCACGCTTGTCCGGCAGTCACACGTAGCGCGCAAAACGATCTACCAGGCGTCTACTTTGTTCGTTCACCGCGCCACGCCGCTGACAGGCGTTTGATATGAGGCCGGCCCAGTTGTCACAACGCTGTAGCTGACCTTGACGGCACCATGCCATGACTTGAGGTGAACTAAGCAGCGCATGTATCAGCCGAGACAGGATGCCACGACTGCCAACAAAGCAGATGCCGGCTCTGTCGTCATGGATCCGCCCTATTTCCTCTTTTCAGCATCGCAATATCCACCCTCCATCTCTCTGTAGGGACCATCAGCGCGGGAGCTGCTTTCCAACGCCTTAATTGCGCTCTTGCCCACCTCGACTGCCTCCTTCTCGTCCCTAGTCATATCTCATTCAGGCTGCCTGACTTTACTTTTCCAGAGTCACTCAACCTAGACCTACCTCGGGCCTGGCTACCCTGTTCCAGAATATCCCACCCTGTTCTATCCATCTCGCCAACCATCCATCCCAACCCCTTCCACACACCATTTTCTTTCCGTTAAACACATCTCTGATCGGAAAGCACCAAGAAGCACCACAAGTATGCGTCTGATCATTCGCGATGATGCCCGTGCGGCCAGCACTTACGTCGCCAACTACATAGTCGACCGCATCAAGGCCTTCAACCCTAGCCCAGAGAACCCCTTTGTCCTAGGGTTGCCCACTGGTTCCAGCCCTCAAGGCGTCTATGAGATTCTCGTCAACAAGTACAAGGCCGGCCAGGTATGTTGCGTCACCTGGTTTGCTTGTCTTTTACGCAAGCTAACATGGTCAACGGCAGATATCCTTTGAAAATGTCGTCACGTTCAACATGGACGAGTACGTGGGCATTCCGCGGGATCACCCTGAATCATATCACTCCTTCATGTGGAAACACTTCTTCTCCCACGTCAACATCCACCCTTCCAATGTTCACATCCTTGACGGAAACGCCCCGAACCTCGAGGCCGAATGCGTCGCGTATGAGGATGCAATCAAGCGGTCCGGAGGGATCGATCTCTTCTTAGCCGGCATTGGTGAGGACGGACATATTGCCTTTAACGAGCCCGGATCTAGTCTTGCCAGCCGAACTCGTGTCAAGACTCTCGCCTACGACACCATCCTAGCCAACTCACGCTTCTTTGGCGGCGACATTGACAAAGTGCCTCGCATGGCCCTGACAGTCGGTGTTCAGACCGTCCTCGAGGCCCGAGAGGTTGTCGTCATCATTCTGGGTCAGCGCAAGTCACTTGCTCTGCAGCGTTGCGTCGAGCAGGGTGTCAATCACATGTGGACCCTTTCCAGTCTACAGCTCCATCCACATCCAATGATTGTCGTTGATGAGGATGCGACGCTCGAGCTACAGGTAAAGACTGTCAAGGTTAGTCATGCAGCTTCATATCGCAGCCCCTTGGGCGAGTGGTCTAACCTTACTTTCGTAGTATTTTAAGAGCATCGAAAAGGTTGCCCAGGAGGCCGGCTTTGAGCAAATCCTGCCTTCCAAAGTTCGGACGGGCAACGGCCCCGTGGCACCCCAGACCAAGATCAGCAAAGCCGATTCCCCTACAATCCTCTCTCCACAGCCGACCACCTCGCGGCTACTCGGAGCAACCCCCGCTACCGAGTATCCCATCCGATCTGTGTCGCCGGACCTTGTTCCGGACAGGATGGCCTCGCGCATTCCTGAGCCAGGGCTCAACACGAGGCTCACTCCCAACCCGGAGCAGCAGGTTCACCATCAGCCAAACGTAATCAGTGTGTAGTTGAAGCTTGACTTCAATAGGATCCAGTGCTAGAGGTCACTGATCCTTATAACGCGCCCATGCATTCTCATTTATACGGTGCGGTCATTGTCTGCTTTACTGAGGGTTCCTACACTGTCTGGTCCACATTGCCTTGGCTTTTGTACATTAAGACGCTTGCGCCGGAGGACAACCAAGGATCAAGAGATACCATTGTACCATTGAGTCTGTAAGGTACACATGACGATATTTTATACAAGATATGAGTCGAGTCAGATAGAAACAATACGCATAAATGTTGCTGCCTCGCTGATCAGCTGCAGCTGCAGCAGTTAACTATGTTCTCAGGTGCATGATGTACGTGGAATTGTATTGTTGGACTGTTGCGCGGATATGTACGTAACGACTGTCTCACGTTTTGTGACCTCGACCATTGATCTTTTGGGGATGATGGGTAGTGAGCGAAATGCAAGCAACACCGTTTTGCCATGGTATGCGTCAACAGAAAGATGAAGAATATATTCCAAAAAACACGAGGTGGGCGTAAGGTCAAAATCGGCGCTTTGCTCGAGGGCTCCGATGGGTATAGTCGAGGCGCGCTTCCCTCGATTGCGGCCGCAGAGGCGTCTCGGGAGAGGTGGGTGAGGAAAGGGGGACGGGGTTTAGTAACATGGAGTGCAGCAGAGAAACGTCCACCCAGAATGAGGAAAGGCAGAAGAAGAAAACACTGGAACGCGGCATGGCTGTTTCCTTTCGCGTTATGATACAACGGCGGAGACGGCGACGGGGACATTTGACACCAGCAGCGTCCCTTGCGAAAAGTAACCAAAAGCAGGCCGCGCCCGAGCGACCAAGAGTTTGAACCAGGCGAAGGAAAGGCGGGTTCCGAGAGATCAAGGGGACAATGGGGCGTCGGCGGCCAGCGCCATTTCGCGGGGCTCTTGAAGCCTTGCCTCTTGTCTGCGTCACTCGGCTGCAAAGTAGCGCTTTGCCTTGCTGCGCAGCTGCTGGGCCTTCATCTCGGGCGGCACAATGGTGTGGTGGACGACGTGCGGTCTATAGACGGCGTCGACGGGAGGTGTCCTGCGGGACTTGGGGTCAGACATGTCTTTCACATCTACGGGTTGGGGCGGTCAGAGAGTGGCTTACCAGTCGTCGACAGTCAGAGGAAAATACTCGTACAAGGGGTCGGGGTCGTCGGCGGGGCTGTGGACCATGTTCTGCCCGGCCATCGGGACGGCCTTGCCGAGCTGCGGGCTTTGCAGCTCCGCGCTCGAGCGGTTCGGACTCGGCTCGTCCTCGGACAGGGACAGGTTGATGGGGACCGCGCTGCTGTGCCGGCTACCGTGGCCGCGCTGGGCCTGGGCCGCGGCCGACGGAAACTTGGCGCCGGTGTGTGCGTCCACAGACCAGGCCGGCACCGGGGGCTTCGACATGTGTGGCGAGACGGCCATCCTCTTGGCCGGGCGTGGGCTCTGGTGCGGTTGCGAGAGGGCTTGATGATTTGCCCACTCGGCGGAGGGAGTCTATCACTGGTCAGTCGAACGGGCTCCTGAGGGAGCTCAAGCGCAACAACTTACCGAGGCGTTCGCCGAGCCCTGGAAGCGCTGCATGGACGAGTGCGAGCTCTCGCGTTCCGTCTTTATGGCTGCATGGTCGGAGCCTGACGTGTTCTTGCGCTCAATCTTCTTCTCCCCCGTAAGGTGGACGTCGCGCCTGCTATCGAAATTGCGCGGACTGCGGCCACGGACGATGACGGGACCGGATTGGATCTCGGCAATCTTGACCACCTCCCCGGATTTGATCTTGCCAAGCACGTTGATTTGGACGACATAGTGCTGCTGAAGGCCTTTTCTCCGGCCGTTGTTGGCAGTCGCGTGCTTGAACTGCAGCCGCTTCCACGAAACGGGGAGGGAGACGCGAGCGGCGTCAATCTCCTGGGCGGTGCCGAGGTCAAGGGGAATGTGCGGCGGCGCCGAGGCGCCCTTGTTCTCCTCGGGAGCCGAGGGATTGGAGCTCTTCCAGGGAATCGAAATGATTTCCGTGGCCTTGCCCTCTATGGACTCGAGAGCCGTGATGGACGCCGACAGTTCGAAGATGGGGCACTGGCGGCCCTGCTCGTCGACCAGCTGCGACACGGTCCGCGGCAGGGTGATTTGCCCGGAGCACTGCCAGAGGTTGCGACGATAGCACGTCAGCTCGAGGGGCCGGCCCGTGTTCTCTCCGCCAAAGACGTCCTCGGCGACGAAGAACATGCCATAGAGCTCGGCGCTCAGGTGCAGGTCGGCGAGATTTCCCGCATCGTCGACGACGTTGAAATTGCGGATCGGGTCCGAGAAGCCGAGGAGTTTGTTGTCGAGCTCCTGGGGTGACGAGGGCCCGTTGAGAGGATCTGGGTTCGGAGTCGGCTCGAAGGCGCGGGCGGCCGAGTAGGCAAAGGGGTCCTCGAACGTGGTCGCAAAGCTCTCGAAGTCGTACGTCGGTGTGAAGGGCAGAGGAGGCATGGCGCCGCCATCACTGCGCCGCGGGCCCAAGATACGCGGTCAGCAAAGAGGCCTCATGACGGCAGGGCTGAGGGGAAGGATGGTATCTTTGTTGGGGGTGATGCCAACAGCGGGGACTCACAGCAAGGCATCCTCAAAGTTGAGACCATGATCAAAGTGCTCCATGACGAGGTGCTGGCCGTTGCCGTTGCTTATGGCCATGGTCTCGCCGACGGCAGCGGCCGTCATTGCCGGCATCGAGTTGAAAGTAGCCATGGCATGGTCCGCCCGCCCGTCAGCACCGCGCGCGCGAGCAAAGACTCTGGTCAGAAGGCGAACCAGCTGCCGAGAGGGAGCCGCCGCCTGAGCGGAACGACCTGGGAAGCGACGAAGCCGATGACGGGGCAGCGGTTCGCGGGCGACGAAATCGATGTTGCGGCGGGATGCTTCTTTGGCGATGGAAGGGAAGTGGGTTTTTTCTCGCCGAGGCGGGACGACGCTGGCGATGGCCCGTAATCAGGGACCTCGAGAGACGGGTTGGAAGGGGGCTGAATCCAGTCAACTGGGGTGAAAAAGGGCCGAGTGCGTGTGTATACGGCGTAGGCAGACGCAGGAGACGGTGGTTGGCGGCCGAAATGCAGCGCGAGGTGCGGGCAGTCGGCGACGGAGCAGAGCGCAGCGCAGTGCAGTGCAGTGCAGTGCAGTGCCGCAGTGGGCGATCTAGTGGTAGCACAGATACGGTCTGATACCTCGAGGTACCAGAGCAGGAAGTGGCGATTTTCGATGGGCCGGGTTCACCATGAAACGCGCATTCAACGCTGCAGCCGTAATCGACTTGATTCTGTCGTCGGCGTTAATGGCCCTGAGCTCTTGCAAAAGTCCAAACTTGATCGTCTATTTTTCCTTCCCGTTGGCGTGCTGGAGGAGGGGACGTAAAAGGTGGAGAGTCACTGCGACTGAATGTACCGTAGGAGGGGCGAAACATGGACTTGAGCTTGGTGCAGTGCAGCATAGTTGCAGCACAGTCAATCTGCTAGTAGAGCATTTATTATTAATGGCCTCCGACACGCTCAAAACGACAAGGCTCGACTTGAATCATTTACTCGTCATGGTGCGTGTGTAAGCCCATGACTGCGGGGGCATTGCCTTGTAATGACTGGCAGCTCTGCCTCGACCAAGCCGCTCAAGGAACGACGGCGAGCATCCCAAGTCGATTTTGCCGGCCGCCGTCTTTGTCCTGCAGTCTTTTCGAGACCATGTCGATCCCTTTTCTTCAGTCTAGTGAGTTACCTACCTGGGTAGTCCATGCTCCAAGTAAACTTCTGCGCTTCTTCTTCCGCAGTGGACATCCGCTCCTCCGCCTAATCGACCTGCCCGAAATCCTTCAGGGGACCCCCCTTTGGCTCACGCCGTTCCGAAACAGGAATGCCCTGAGAGTCCCACTGGCAGGGAGACTGCGGACTGCCCTCTTTGAAGCTTCACGTACATGACAGAGCCGCAGCCGATGGCAGGTTGACGGGACACCGCGGCGTTGCACCATGTAGGCCTACCCTCTATCGCGCCGGAACGGAAGAGGGGGGGCTGGCGCCCGAGTGTGTGCGTGAGCGGCGAGCGTGCGTGTGTGTGTGCGCGGGTGTGTGGTGGCCACGCTGTGGAGAGAAGGGCAGCGATAACAATAGGTGGCGGCGGCCGTGGGTTCTTGGCATCTTGCCCCGGATTGTTTTCCACCGTCCGTTCCTTCCAATCTTGACAATCAGGATAATGATGATGTTGCCGTGCCATCTGCTCCCAGACGTGCTCCAAACTTGCCCGTAAATCAGGAATCAGTCTGCAGGGCCATGCTTCAAAGATCCACAATCCACTCCCCCCCCTCTCCGTTCTCCACGGATCCGCAGCTCGCATAATCCCGAACCGTCGGCTGCTCGACCCTTTTCCTCTCGTCTTCTCGAGTCTCGAGCAGTGAAAAAAGGGCATGAGCGGCATCCCAGGATCTCGATGGACAGGGCGCATGCGAAACTCGCAACCAGTTGCTATTTCCGTCCCAGTGCCCCTCTCCTCCTGCGAGTGCTACGCCCAATCCGGACCGACAATAGCCAGGCGAGCGATACGATTGGGCAGCCCGTCCGGGGTTCTAGAAGCAACAGGGGCCTCGTCCTGGAAGTTCTAGCGGCTGTCGGCAGCGCCAGTGGGCGTCATGTGAACCACTGAACAGTGAACCCCAAAAGACAGTCGGGGCGAAAAAGCAACTCATTGTCTTTAATCGTGGCGCCAATCATCTTCAACATTTCGTCTTCTCCAGCGTCCCCGGTCTGAAACTACCTACGTAAGCTGGGCAGAGCCATGCATCGGCCTTGATTCTGTCGCCTGCCCCGATGCCGTGCATCACCGCCCCAAGCGCCGCCCATTGTCCAGCCGATCCATCTTCTTCATGGGATATATATGCATGTCTAGAGACAATAGCGCAAGCAAACAAAGACTCCCCACAGCGAGTAATATGCCAGCAATGCCATCAAGTTGCAAGTGTAAATCGCTCATCCCGCCGCCGCACAAGTCATGTCGTTCACCTCCGCTTCAGACCGTGTCAATCTCGCTGCGCCCGCCGGCTCCAAAACATCTCACCGCCATCCACCCACGAGGGGGCCAAGGGGAAAGACAAATTAGTCAAGCTGCTTGTCCGCCCGATAAAGTCGGGTTCCGAATTTCCATACTTCGTCAAGCACGAGTTGGGTGCTCCCGCCGGGTCCGTCCCGCTGCGTCTCCGAGAAGATGACGAGATCGGCGTCGGCGCCCGGGGCCAGCGTCCCTTTGATGCCCTGCAGGCCCAGCATGGCCGCCGGGGTCGACGTGACGGCCCTGAGCGCCTGCGGGATGTCGGTGCCGGACCATTGCAAGAAGTTGTTGACGCATTCGAGCAGGGTAATGGAACTGCATGAGACATTTGTTAATACCGTGCCTCGCGTACATGTGAGTAGCAATCCTACCTTCCCGCAATGGTCTCGGAATTCTCAAGCAGCAATTTGGACCCCTTCTTGACGATGTTGCACGTCTGCTCGCCGTTGGTCCAGGGATAGGCTCCGTCCGGTAACCCGGCTAGGTGCATGGCGTCCGTTACGAGGATGAAACCATCCGGATGCGCGTTGAATGCAATCTTGATGGTTGTCGGATGCAGGTGGATTCCATCGGCAATGATTCCAAAGTATGGCCGCGGGAGGCTCTCGGCGTGACCCAAGACGCCAAAGATGCCTGGGTTCCGGTGATGCAGCGGTCGCATTGCGTTGAAGAGATGCGTTATCATGGTTGCCCCTTGCCCTACTGCCTCGGACGCTTCCTCGTATGTCGCCTCTGAATGGCCTATTGAATATATGATGCCCCTTGACGTGAGTTCTGGTATCAGCTTGGTCATTTCTCCCCGCTCGGGCGCCGCCGTAATCATCTTGATTGGGATCGTCGCTCCGGGATTCTGTGGGTTGACATTGCTGGCGCCGTAGCAGGCTTCCATGTCGGCGAATGTCTTGGCTTCTATCAAGACGTCGACGTCGTGTACACCGTTCTTGGTTGGATTTAGAAAGGGCCCTTCGCAGTGAGCCCCCAGAGACTCGGCGCCGTCCTCTGCTATCCTGGCGCGACCCGATGGACCAAGATATGGTAAGGCCTGTGCGCGGTGAACCGCCCGGTTAGCTTGCGGGGAGCTTCATGATGGCGACAGCTGAGCTAGCCTACCTTCTGATACAGCTCCGGCTTCTGGCTTGTAATGGTGGGCGTATAAGACGTCACGCCCGTCTGGATGAGTAGGTGGTTGATTTCCCTAACGCTCTTGCCATACTGTGTCATGTCATCGAGCAGGGTGGAGAAGTTGAAGCCAAAGATACCATTGAGTTGGCACTCGACCATGCCGGGAGCAATGATGCGCCCCCCAAGGTCAATGGTGGCGTCGGGGAGGTTGAGGTCATCGTAAAAGGTGGCCTGGCTGTGGATGATTTTGCCAGAAATGGAGCTGACCCAGAGATCCTCGTCGACGAGACTGTCGCCCCTGACCAGCCGGCAGTTGGTGAACTTGGTTAGGCCATTCCGCGGCCGCGTCTTTGGAGATAGAGCAATGGGCATCGTTCTTGGTTCCCGATTAGCTAGTTGATGGGCCTGCCTGGGCTGTAGGGTCCGGCAGCTGGTGAGGATGGTCAGGATGGATGTTGGTGGGGGTCTTGGAGGAGGAGTCGCGAGTATAAGGCGTGACCGGCACCAGGAAACGACAAGCTCTTTACATGATTTGCACCCGCAGATCTGGCAGTATCGAACTGCCCCGGAGTAAGAGGTTGGAGGGTACTATTCCGCATACCTCGCCTCGCCTGGAGGCCGTCTCCATGGCTCCCGTCTGCAACGGCGGCTTGAGCACGTAGCAGGTACCCGGATCTAGGTACGTTGCCGCCAAAAAGGTGTCTATACATGGCCGTACTGTGCGAGCGCCCTCGTCCATGCAACCTAGACATCAAAGTGCGGGCAATCATGACGCCGCAATGGAGCAACGGACAGCAGCGAGAGTGGCAGCCCATGTGTCAGAAGAGACCCATGCTCGTCGGAGAACCGGGAGCGTCACTCGGTTGGCTGCTACGGTGCCAATGCCACCAGGTCGGTTCTGAAGAGCTGTGAGGGTCCAGTGGGGACGCAAGGAGACGTCAAGCTAGCGCATTGCGTGCTGTAGCACGAAGTACCCGGATAAAGTCTCGCAGGCCTTGACAGGGCATGATGGCATTTTGCAGCGCACCGTCTTGCCGGCGCTGCGCGTTGGTGGAGCAAAGGTTTGGCAGGCTGAAGCTGGCCGAGTTGCCATGGCCGGCGTACTGGAACTACTGGGCAAATTAGTGCATTGCTCTGTTGATCGCTGCAACATGTACTGTAACGAAGCAGTCTCGTCGGGGTTCCTGACAATCCTCGTCCCAAGAGGGCCAGCCTGGTGCGATGTAACGTTGGATTGACCCATCACCATCATCATCGTCCTCCTCGTGGCTCATCCATCCATCTCGCGGCCCCGTGGCCTGGCAAGCGGCCCCACTCCACTCCAACTCTAGGTAGGCACTCTGGAGTATGGGAGCTGCCTGAGGTATCCACCCGCCAGTCAGCAAAGGCCTTGAACCCCCCTGCCGTGCCGGGGCTCTCGCTCTCGTCACTGGAATCGAAATCCATCCGCGAACGCGGTCGAGTCCACGCCGAGTAAGGTGAACCATGACATTCTCCCTCATTTTGCCATCTCGCGAGTTTGAGCTAGCATCATCAGGGCCACAGACTCCATGGAATGCTGCACGTGCAACGGCTGGCGGTGCGAGCCCCCCCGGTCAAGTGCCGGTTTGACTCGAATGCCGGGGGGTTGGGACGCGCTCATGGCCGTGTTTCACATAGCACTGGAGTGCGAGTGTCGCATTGTTGAGATGAAGGAACTTGTGGAGCATTCGGTCAATGCAAAGTCTATGCAAAATTCCGCATCCTGGTCACGGGAGTGTCGCGAGACCGTGAACAGGTGCAGATATTCCTCTTCCAGTAGCTCAGAAATTGGCGGTAACACTTCGTCCGACCCTTGGAAACCTCGAACTCTTGGTAAGACGACCCGTTCGGTTTTGCTCACGAAGACGTGTAGGCCAGGAACACAACCTAAAGATCATAAGGTCCTGATTTTAAAGACAACGTGGGCTCTTCTCCGGGGGGAGATCTCGGGGAACTGACCTTGAAGTGATTTTACTTGATAGAGCTTGGGCACTATCAGACACGTTAGCCAGGACCGTGTCGGAAGTGCACGCCCATATTATTCCAACTCATATCTGGGGGAATATGTCAAGCGGGAAAAGAACTACCTGTGGCGCTGGGTATCTTCGAAGAGTTGAGCACTGGCGTCCACAACACTTTGGCGATCGTCTTTTGTTCACCGATGCTGGATATTTTGCGCGGGCGCCAAACCCGCGTGTGCTTCATCAGCCCCTGGTGCGATCTTGCTACTTGGAGGCTATCGCTGACGCCATATTTCGCCGCTTTTGTCTCGCATCTTGCTCGGCCAAGACTTTTGCAGTGAGCGATGCGGCCATAGGATTATTGATGCCGCTAATTCTCGAGTCTGTGTCCCGTTTCGATCGTTTGTCCGATTTCTTAGACTGGCTGTCGTCTCCTGCTTCTCCGTTCTCATTTGCCTCGTCATTCTTGCGCTTCTTCCTCTTCTTATCTGACTTCTCTTTCTTCAATGTATGTGTAAGGCCCTGTGCCCTTAGACTGTCAAGCCTACTTGCCAATCTCTGTTTGTCCTTATCTGTAGTCGGCAGAATAACAATGACATTCTCAGGATCGAAAGCTGTTGAACATTCGGGACAATTCTTCTCTTGGATCTCGTGCATGGCAATTTCTGCGAAAACGTGGCCGCAGGGGATCAGATACACCGCTTTTGTGGCTGGGCCCATCTCCTTCATGGAAATAGGACAGGTGTAACGATCGCCATTCTTGTAAAACACTAGTTTGGCGACATCACGCAGCGAGCTGATACCAAGAGACGCTGCGGTCGACTCGTCGGAATCAATGGAAGGCATGAGCCCCTTGAGGATCGCTTCGTAATTGTAGAGACTCCCGCGCCCGTCTGATACGGCTGCATCAAGGTCGAGCGGCTCGCCACTAAGAGCGCAGTGCGACCATGAATGATTCAGGGATTCGAGAGCGGTTGCCTTGAGCTCGGAAACTGTCGGTGCCCGCGATGCATTCTTGACGAGCTCGCGTCGCTTGGGGATGGAGCCCCCATCGTTGCCCATGCTCCCTGCGGGTGTGGCGTGAGGATGCTGCCGGGTTTGCCTGTGTCCAGTGTTTCTCTATGCCTTGATGAGGGAGAGCGAATAGAGTCGAGGTATGCGGTTCAAGGCGCGTCGTGGGGTGTGGCGATGTGCTCCCTCGATGATCGTTGTGTGTCGACGGGCTTGATGGAAATCAAGAAACTGAGTTACGACAATACGGTCGGGACGGTTATCGATAAGCATCATCGTGCATCACAGCGGGTATCTACGTATTTGCTGAGCAACGATTGGACGCCGAGTCGAAACATTCACCAGCTAAAGCTTGCCAGCCTACAGTGTTGGTAATTACGTACGCTCCTGTTCCCGTACTGTATGATTGGCATGTGTAATTGGAGACAAAGCGGGCCCAGGCTACAGTATGTCGCACGGCTCTAATTGCGTCCCCGAAAGCTCACCAGGGTGCCCATCAGGCGATCAAGCCTGTGCGGCTGTGCCGCCACTGACACCAGCACCTGCGAAGTCACTTAACTACGGGGAGACAGCTCGCTCTGCCGCCTGGAACAGCTGGTTCCCTGCAGCCTTGCATCCTCACCATCTTGGACCGAGCGAATGCAAGACGCACTCCGTCACCTGCCTCCCGCTTTACACCTGCGAACCACAGTCCTGCGACTTGGCATCTCGCTTTCTCCATCATGTCATTCTAGCCTGGCGCAGCTCCTTGTCGTGCAAGCGCGGCAATCAATCTCCCACTCGTTCTTTTCATCAGCGACCGAGAGGGGCAAGACGAGGACTCCCCAAGCATCACCAACTGCAAAGTTGGCCGCATCCCCGTCTCAGCTAGCCTCCCCGACTCCAGCAGCTTCGAGTCGACCGACGTCGTCCGATCGCATCCATCGGCGCCGACGAGCGACTATTGTTGGCTCTGGTTCATGAATCCCTGAGGCTTGGCCCAGAGCTCGAGGAGAGCAGCATGGCGCAGCAGCAACAGGTCGCGCTGGAGCGCCTCGAGCACATCACGCGAAACTTGCGTTCGCGGTAGGTCTTGCTGGCCTTGGTCGACTTTGCACTCTGCTAATCAGCCTACAGAACGGCAGATGACACGCGCAAACGTGCTGCGCTGCAGCTACGAGAACTCGTGGCCGTCTGTCATCGAGGTACGCGCACCCCGCCAACTTCCTCCCCCCGAATACTTGGCCGCCCTTATTGATCACGATACTATATAGATCTCAACCAGGAACAATTTCTTTCTTTCTACAATGCCGTCAACAACAAAATCACACAGCTCATCACCCATGGGAGCGACTCCTTCGAGCGACTCGGTGGCATCTATGCCCTGGACTCCCTCGTCGATTTCGATGGGGTAGATGTCGCCGCCAAATACACGAGGTTCACGCAAAACCTCAAGACCGTTTTGCGAGGAAAAGACATCAATCCCATGCAGCCCGCTGCCATTGCGCTGGGGAAGCTCTGTCGTCCGGGAGGCTCCCTAATTTCCGAGCTTGTCGAGTCCGAAGTCAACACCGCACTTGAGTGGCTTCAAAATGACAGGGTAGAAGAGCGCAGGTATAGCGCTGTGCTCGTTCTTCGGGAACTCGCAAGGAACGCCCCGACACTCATGTACCAGTTTATCCCTACCATATTCGACTGGATCTGGGTTGGTCTGCGTGATCCTCGAAAGCTCATACGAGCCACCTCGGCCGAGACTGTCAGTGCTTGCTTCCGAATCATCCGGGAAAGAGATCAAGAGATGAAGCAGCTATGGATGAGCAAGATCTACAACGAGGCTAGGCAAGGTCTCAAGATCAACACCGTCGAATCTATACATGCGTCTCTTCTTGTCCTCAAGGAGTTACTCGAGCAAGGTGGCATGTACATGCAGGAACACTACCAGGAGGCCTGCGATATTGTTTGCAAGCACAAGGACCATCGCGACCCGACAATCAGAAGCACCGTCGTCCTTCTCATCCCGGATCTTGCCAGTTACTCACCCGCCGACTTTGCGCACGCATGGCTACATAAATTCATGGTGTACCTGTCCAGCATGCTCAAGAAGGACAAAGAGCGCAACGATGCTTTCCTCGCCATTGGCAATATAGCCAATTCCGTCAAGAGTGCCATCGCGCCCTATCTTGACGGGGTCCTGATTTACGTGAGGGAGGGCCTCAGCATCCAATCCCGCAAACGAGGCTCGGTCGATCCTGTCTTTGACTGTATCAGCCGCTTGGCTGTGGCCGTGGGACAAACGTTGAGCAAATACATGGAGGCCCTGCTGGATCCCATTTTTGCGTGCGACTTAACCCCGAAGCTAACGCAAGCTCTGGTCGACATGGCTTTTTACATCCCTCCCGTCAAACCTACTATACAGGAGAGGTTGCTCGACATGCTCAGCATCGTTCTCTGCGGAGAACCGTTCAAACCCCTCGGCGCTCCGCAGCCGAATACTCTCAGTTCAGTGCCCGCCATCACCAAAGATCCGAAAGACCCCCAAGCATATGAACATCGGCGGGCAGAAGTCAAACTCGCTTTAAATACACTCGGCAGTTTCGACTTCTCCGGCCATATTCTCAATGAGTTTGTGCGCGACGTAGCCATCAAGTATGTTGAGGACGAGGATCCAGAAATCCGGGAGGCAGCAGCTCTCACATGCTGTCAGCTCTACGTCAGAGATCCAATTGTCAATCAAACAAGCTATCATGCTCTTCAGGTCGTTGGCGACGTGATTGAGAAACTTCTCACTGTTGGAGTCTCGGATCCAGAGCCAAACATCCGGAGGACAGTTCTTGCCGCGCTTGACGAACGTTTTGACCGCCATTTGGCCAAGGCCGAAAATATACGCATCCTCTTCTTCGCATTGAACGACGAGATATTCTCCATAAGGGAGGTTGCAATCTCCATCATAGGACGACTGGCAAGATTCAACCCTGCATACGTCATTCCGTCTCTGCGGAAAACACTCATCCAAATGTTGACCGAATTGGAATTCTCCGACGTTGCCCGGAATAAAGAAGAAAGCGCCAAGCTGCTGAGCCTTCTCGTTCAGAATGCACAAACCCTCATTAAACCTTATGTTGAGCCCATGATTTCGGTTCTTTTGCCAAAAGCCAGCGATCCTCTACCGTCGGTAGCCGCCACCATCTTGAAAGCTATTGGTGAGCTGGCGACTGTTGGAGGCGAGGACATGCTACCCTACAAAGATCGTTTGATGCCTCTGATCATCGATGCACTGCAGGATCAGAGCTCAAACATCAAGCGAGAGGCCGCGCTGAACGCTCTAGGCCAACTGGCGAGCAACTCGGGATACGTGATTGAACCATATCTCGAGTATCCTCAGCTATTGGAGATCTTGCAGGGTATCATCAGGACAGAAGGACAGAGGGGTCCCCTCAGGCAAGAGACGATTAAGCTGATGGGCATTCTGGGCGCTTTGGACCCTTACAAACACCAGGTGAGTCTCGCGCGCTCTGTATCTTCTTGTACAGAGCCCGACAGCTAACTTTCCAACACAGCAAGTTGAGGAGCGAACACCGGAACTTCAGAGGCGGGTCGAGTCCAATCAAATGACCGACATTTCGCTCATGATGACGGGTTTGACGCCCTCTAATAAAGAGTACTTTCCCACGGTCGTTATCAATGCTCTTCTTCAGATCCTCAAAGACCATTCCCTGGCGCAGCACCACGCAGCCGTCATTGAAGCCATCATGAACATATTCAGAACACTTGGACTTGAATGCGTGTCCTTTTTGGATCGCATTGTCCCGGCTTTCCTCCATGTGATTCGATCCTCGGCGTCGACAAGGTTGGAGTCCTATTTCAACCAGCTGGCAACGCTGGTGAGCATTGTTCGTCAGCACATCAGGAACTACTTGCCAGACATCATTGAGATTCTTCAAGAGTACTGGCACAAGTCCACATCGCTTCAGACGACTATTCTGTCGCTGGTTGAAGCCATTTCACGTTCGCTGGAGGGGGAATTCAAAATCTATTTGGCCGGTATCTTACCCCTGATGCTCGGTGTCCTCGACAAAGACTCGACCACCAAGAGAACGCCTTCGGAGCGGGTACTTCATGCATTCCTCGTTTTTGGGGCCAGTGCGGAAGAGTACATGCATCTTATCATTCCTGTCATTGTGCACACTTTCGAGAAGCAAGGACAACCGCTCTTCATTCGGAAGCAGGCAGTCGATACAATCGGCAAGATTTCCCGACAAGTCAACCTAAATGACTATGCGGCAAAGATCATCCATCCTCTCACCCGTGTACTTGACATGGGCGATCCATCTCTTAGGATGGCTGCGTTGGACACCCTCTGCGCTCTCATTCAGCAGCTCGGGAAAGACTTTCTTCACTTCATGGGGACTGTCAATAAAGTCATCAACCAACATCAAATTCAACACCAGAATTACGAACTGCTTGTGAGCAAATTGAAGAAGGGCGAGGTTCTCCCGCAAGATTTGAGCTCCAAATCCCGGTTCGCCGATTTGGCAGATGACACGCCACTGGCCGATCTCGGCACCAAGAAGCTTGAGATGAACCCTGTTCATCTCAAGGCCGCATGGGACACCAGAGGGAAGTCAACGATGGAAGATTGGCAGGAATGGCTGCGTCGCTTCAGCACAACACTGTTGACCGAATCGCCAAATCATGCCCTCCGAGCCTGCGCTAGCCTTGCGAGCGTCTACCTGCCCCTGGCTCGTGAGCTGTTCAACTCGGCTTTCGTCTCGTGCTGGAGTGAGCTCTACGAACAATTCCAAGACGAGCTCATCCAAAATATTGAAAGTGCTATCAAGTCGGAAAATGTGCCACCCGAGCTTCTTGGCCTCCTGCTGAACCTTGCCGAGTTCATGGAACACGACGACAAGGCTCTGCCCATCGATATTCGCGTCCTCGGAAGGGAAGCCGCGCGGTGCCATGCCTACGCAAAGGCACTTCATTACAAGGAGCTTGAGTTCTTGCAGGATCAAAGCAGCGGGGCTGTGGAGGCGCTCATTGTCATCAACAACCAACTTCAGCAATCTGATGCCGCCATAGGTATCCTCCGCAAGGCCCAGCTTTATAAGGAAGGCATACAGCTTCGTGAGACATGGTTCGAGAAGCTCGAAAGATGGGAAGAGGCTTTGGCATTCTACAACAAACGTGAGCGGGAAATCGCGCCTGATCAACCGGTCCCCGTCGAGATTGTGATGGGCAAAATGCGCTGTCTGCACGCGCTTGGCGAATGGGATGCTCTCGCAAATTTGACGAGCAGTACCTGGGCAAACTCGGCGCCCGAAGTTCAGCGAATGATTGCGCCGCTTGCCACAGCGGCCGCTTGGGGCCTAGGCAAGTGGGATTCCATGGACAATTACCTTTCGTCGCTCAAGCGGCACTCGCCCGATCGGTCCTTCTTTGGAGCAATCCTCGCTCTGCACCGTAATCAGTTTCGAGAGGCAATCGCCTGCGTTGAACAAGCCCGCGAGGGTCTGGATACAGAGCTCAGCGCCCTCGTCAGCGAGTCCTATAATCGCGCGTATCAAGTTGTTGTTCGGGTGCAAATGCTTGCCGAGCTGGAAGAGCTGATTGTCTACAAGCAATGCGACGAGAAGAAGCAGGCTACGATGCGCAAGACGTGGGAGACCCGCCTACAGGGCTGCCAACGCAACGTTGAGGTTTGGCATCGCATGTTGAGGCTCAGAGCTTTGGTCATCTCTCCTGCTGAGAACATGCGGATGTGGATCAAGTTTGCCAATCTGTGTCGCAAGTCAGGCCGCATGGGCTTGGCAGAGAAGTCGCTCAAGCAACTGATTGGGACCGACGCTTCATTGGAAACTATGATTCCCTACTGGCTGGAAAGCATGAATGAACGACCAAATTCGACGGCCCCGCGCAATATCCCGGCTCAGGTGATTTACGCAATGCTCAAATACGAATGGGAACTCGGACAGCAGCCCATGGCGCGGCGAGACGGCGTTGCAGAGCGAACTCTGTATTGCCTACAACGATTCACCAACGACACCGCCCATCGGCTGGACGTGGCCAAGGCTCATCTCAGTGCGCAAGCTGGCAGCGACATGAACATTGCGACCGATTACGGGTTCCAAAACCCGATGGATCCGACGCTCATGAGCCCGCAAACGCAACGGGCACTCTACGATCAAACTGTGTTGCTGGCCAAGTGTTATCTACGTCAGGGCGAGTGGATGATTGCACTTAACAAGGACGACTGGCAGTACAGCAAGGTACAGGAGATTTTGACCTCGTATTCTCAGGCGACAAAGTATAACCCGCGCTGGTATAAGGCATGGCATGCGTGGGCGTTGGCCAACTTTGAGATTGTGCAGACGCTCTCTGCCAGAAACGAAGGTCAGCTGTCGAGAGCCGATCAGGCCATGATCATTGAGCACGTCGTCCCGGCCATACAAGGCTTCTTCAAGTCGATTGCTCTATCCGCCGGAAGCTCATTGCAAGACACACTGCGTCTCTTGACACTTTGGTTCACCCATGGCGGCAGCTCCGATGTCAACTCTGCCGTCATGGACGGTATTGCCAATGTCAGCATTGACACCTGGCTCGAAGTCATTCCGCAGCTCATTGCTCGAATCAACCAGCCCAACAAGCGAGTGCAGCAGTCGGTGCATAATTTGCTTGCCGACGTCGGCAGGACACACCCTCAGGCCCTGGTCTATCCTCTCACTGTCGCCATGAAGTCCTGGCAGAACACACGCAGGTCGAGATCGGCTGCGCAGATTATGGACAGTATGCGACAGCATAGCGCAAACTTGGTGGCTCAAGCCGATACTGTGAGTCACGAACTCATTCGAGTTGCAGTGCTTTGGCATGAATTATGGCACGAGGGTCTCGAAGAAGCATCTCGACTTTACTTTGGCGACCACAACATCGATGGAATGTTTGCGACCTTGGAGCCCCTTCACGATCTGCTCGAGCGGGGACCTGAGACGCTACGCGAGATCTCCTTTGCTCAAGCTTTTGGTCGCGACCTGAAGGAGGCCCAAGAGTGGTGCCATCAGTATGAAACGACAAAGGACGTCAATGACCTCAACCAAGCGTGGGATCTATACTATCAGGTTTTTAGAAGAATCACGAGACAGCTCCCACAGGTTACGAGCTTGGAGCTCACGTATTGTTCACCCAAGCTATTGGCCGCCAAGAACCTCGATCTTGCCGTGCCGGGAACATACAAGAGCGGACAGCCCATTGTCAAGATCGTTTCGTTCGACTCTACCTTTAGCGTCATCAACTCAAAGCAGAGGCCTAGGAAACTGAATGCCAATGGCAGCGACGGTATCTCGTATGCATTCTTGCTCAAGGGCCACGAGGACATTCGTCAAGACGAGCGAGTGATGCAGCTGTTTGGCCTCTGCAACACGCTGCTTGCAAACGACTCGGAGTGTTACAAACGTCACCTTAATATTCAGCGCTACCCAGCCATTCCGCTGTCGCAAAACTCGGGCCTGTTGGGATGGGTGCCCAACAGTGATACACTTCACGTGCTCATCAAGGAATATCGCGAAAGCCGCAAAATCTTGCTCAATATTGAGCATCGCATCATGTTACAGATGGCGCCAGACTATGACAATCTGACCTTGATGCAAAAGGTCGAGGTGTTTGGCTACGCGCTTGACAATACGACTGGCCAGGACCTCTACCGAGTGCTGTGGCTGAAGTCAAAATCGTCGGAAGCGTGGCTCGAACGCCGTACCAACTACACGCGCTCCCTGGGTGTCATGTCCATGGTTGGCTACATTCTCGGCCTCGGCGATCGTCATCCCTCCAATCTGATGCTCGATCGCATCACGGGCAAGATAATTCACATTGACTTTGGCGATTGCTTCGAGGTGGCCATGAAGCGCGAGAAATAT
This sequence comes from Hirsutella minnesotensis 3608, assembly GCA_000956045.1. Classification (NCBI taxonomy): domain Eukaryota; kingdom Fungi; phylum Ascomycota; class Sordariomycetes; order Hypocreales; family Ophiocordycipitaceae; genus Hirsutella; species Hirsutella minnesotensis. The sequence continues at coordinate 530,071 of KQ030509.1, read as the reverse complement.
CCAGAGCGCGTTCCTTTCCGGCTGACGCGCATGCTGACCTACGCCATGGAGGTCAGCAACATTGAAGGCAGCTTCAGGATCACATGCGAGCATGTCATGCGAGTCCTCCGGGAGAATAAGGAGAGTGTTATGGCAGTGCTTGAAGCGGTAAGCTCCCGGCCCTCCAATATTGATTCCCTTTTACCATGGACGCTAATCATTGAGCATAGTTCATTCACGATCCCCTCTTGACGTGGCGCCTGACCAATGCTGCGTCTCCTGCAGGGCCAAATTTCCAATCGGAACGAGAAGCAGCTCTTGTTGGACCGAACGGAGTACGCGCCCGTCGCCACTCCATCTTGGACGCAGACGTGGCACCGTCGGAATTGCTTGCCAACGGTGAACCGTCCGCGCCTCCAATGACGCGGACTCGCGCGCGCACGAATAGCTCGGCGGCGCCAGATCCGAACTTGATCAACGGGGCGCAAGAGACTGAAAGCCAAAACGCACGGGCGGTGGAAGTGCTCGATCGCGTCGCCCAAAAGCTGACGGGTCGGGACTTCAAGAACAACGAGGAGCTGGATGTCATCAACCAAGTTAACAAGCTGATTGTGGAGGCGACCAAGCTCGAGAACCTCTGCCAGCACTACATCGGGTGGTGCAGCTTCTGGTGAAGAGCAATCGTTAGCGGCCGGTCCGCTCTGCGAAGCACATGTGGTCTTGGGACGTACATGGCGCGAGGGGTGTGGTTAGGCATGGACACCTGTTCAATGGAGGCGGACGAGTAGAGGAGTTTGGGGCATCTGGCATTTCGTCCCTATGGTGTTGACTGGAATCTTGCTAGTTAACCTTGTCATCATAGCGTTCATGGCGTTGGACGAGTCGTGTATCATGCAATATTACGAACGGGTCGAGCTGCCAACTGTGGCTCAATTGCACCCAGCCCAACAGGTGACATCTCGCTATGTTTTGTATAGACTCAACAACGTTGCGTCACCTGGCCAATGATGCTCCAAGTCCTTCACACGCGGGTCCGCCGTAGAAGCCGTAGGTCCTCCTCGGAACTGCTCTGGTTCGACGTCTGCGCCGCGAGCTCGGGATCGGCGCGTCTCCCACGGCCATCTCCTGCCATCACTCGTTGGGGCGACTCAGCTGTTGCTTGGAGCGGAGACTTTTGGAAGAGCTCGTCCATGTCTTCCAGGGCCCTGGCCTTTGTCTCTGGATACAGGAACCAAATGATCTACCGCAGCGGCGATTCGACGCAAGTCAGCCGTGTACAGATGGTGCGCAAACAGATTTTTCACGCAGGAGAAACCAGGTGCTAGCTAGCCGGGTAAACAGCATCAAAAGTAGGCGTCAAAAACGTACCGGCACGCACGCAAAGTTGACGGCCATGAAGAAGAAGTATATCCTGCTGCCGAGGTGCGCGACGCCGACGGGCCATATCTGGGCCACGACGATGCTCCCGATGGCGCCGCCCGAGGCGGCCAAGTTGAGGCCGCGGGCGCGGACGGGCGTCGGGAAGATCTTAAGGACGACTGTAAGCTCATGACGTGTTTTGGGCCCTCGTTTTGCTGTTTACCTCGGAGCTGTAGACCCATGCCGCAGGGCCGAGGCCAAGACTGTAGCCCATGGCGTAGATGAAGATGAAGGCGATGCAGACGGCATCTGATGCCTTGTTGACGTTGTTGGGATACGCCAGCGGGAGCGCGCCGTTGATCTGTCCAGGACTGGTCTCAGCATCAAGTCCATGCCACGTTCTATTTGCTCAGAGGCGTATAGACGTGTCACCCGTTCGACGCCGATATAAAGCAAGCCTGTGAGAAAGGGGGAGCGAGAGACTGACGAGCATGCCGAGGCCCATGACGAGGCTGCCGCCGACGAGGCACAGGCGACGGCCAAAGACGTCAATGGCCCACATCTCGACGACCGTCATGCCAATCTTGGCCGTCATCTCGATGGCGCCGGCCATGAGGGCGAGGCGCGTCGAGACGCCGAGGGCGCGCAGCAGTGTCGGCAGGTAGTACTTCATGGCCGTGGCGCCGCACATCTGCGCCATGAACTGCAGCAGGAACGCGCGCCAGAGGCGGGCAAAGAGCCCCGGCTTGCGGAACAGCGCCCTCGTCGCCGCCGCGCGCGAGGCGACGTCGGCCCGGATGGCGTCGAGCTCGTCGGCGACGGCCTCGGGCGAGCAGGTGCCCTCGCGCAGCGACTGCAGGACTCGCGCCGCGCCGTCCATGTCGCCCCGTTGCGCGAGCCAGCGCGGCCTGGCGCGGACAGTGTCAGCTCGTCCCGGTTGCTGGCGGTCGTGGATCGGGGGCTTCGACGTACGTGTCAGGCACAAAGTATAAGCCAAGGGCGAACCAGATGGCCGGCACGAGCTGTATGAGGATGGATATCCGCCAGCCCCAGTAATGCCCCTGGCGGCCGGTCCAAAACGTCATGCCGTACCCGACCCTGAGGCGCGGATGAGCTGTGTTCATGAAGCGGATGGGGAGCAATGGTTCTTGCAGAGGGCTCTGACCATAGACCGGTCGCCACGCCGGCGACGAAGCCGACGTGGTTCATTGTCACAAACCTGCCGCGCTTCCTGGCCGGAGAGACTTCGCTGGAGGGATCGTTAGTTCTCTGGCATCCTTGACTTCCCGTCATTCAAACCCCGAGGACCGGATCCAAAACTCACCTCTGATACAGCGGCACGCACGTGCTGATGACGCCCACGCCCACGCCAGACACCCATCTGCCCGCGACCATGAGCCCCAGCGCGGCACCGCGTGCGAGACGAGCACGTACGAGACAAAGGTGCCGGCGTAGTAGACGGCCGTGACGGCGCCCGTCTGCGGCGCCGACGGCCGGTGCAGCGCCGACCGCCAGCCCGGGTGGACGAGGACGGACGACAGGATGCCGATGTTGTAGCCCCAGATGGACGCCCCGACGGCAAAGTGCAGGCACAGCGCGTAGAGTCGCCGCGAGCCCGGTGCCATGATGGGCACGTACGGCTTCGCCATGGCCTCGACAGCTCCAAGTAAACTCGAGTGGGTATGCTCGTCAAGACTTACCTCGGAAATGGATCAAGGCCAGAGAGTGAGACAGAGGATTCATCCAAGTAAGGGCAGAGACGGCTCGACGCTCTCTATTTGTTCGGCTGCATGATGTCGATGGCGCCCAATCGGGAGCATGCTTCACAAGCAAAGCATCGGCCAAGGGCGCCCACACACTCGAGTCCCCCGGTCAAGTTAGTATCCTTCGAAACGGCTCATTTCAGACAGGTCAAACGAGCTGCCTGCGGGGTACGAGTCCAGCTGCTGCGGCTGGGACGATCGATCATGAGAGCGCGACGGTCAGCACCCAAAGCTCCTAGTGCTCGACTAACCCATGCGATCGAGCTGTGACACCTGAGACCGTTGAAGGTGAAAACGACTGGTGGACGATGAGTCGGCGCCGTCCTCCTGCAGCCATGTTTCTCCCGCATATGGCCATGTATGAATCCATGCTTTCGTTGATACATGTTAGCTAACTCTAGCCAAGATGGCCCCGATGTTGCTGCTTCTTCAAGAGTATTTTACAATTCGTCTTTGCCGCGCGAGCCGTCGCTGCTCGCTGGATGCTCACACGCCGCCGGGGTTCCGACTTCCATTTTGTAGACGCACTTCTCGGCCTCGCTCACTCTCCATAGTTCTTCCGTTTCGGCGCATCCCAGCCATACGTCGGTCCTTCGTCGCGGCCCGTTCCAGCACCCGAGACCGTCCTCGTAGCGCATCACCATGCGCTCGCCCTTGCCGAGGCTTTTCCCGTCCAGCCGCTCCTCGTCGTCAGCCATCTCGCGATCGATGCGAACAAAGTTGCCCATGTTGGTGCTGCCGTGGCCCTTCTTGGACACCTGAGACGTCTGGTCCAGCCAGTGAAGCTCGTACGTGTACTCGCCAGACTCGATACTGACACTCTTGCCCTTGAGCGCGCGGAAAATGTCCGAGGGGCCATAGTCCTTCTCCAGGTCCCTCTTTTCGTCATCGATGGACCTCTGCTTGTCCCCAACCTGGTTCTCGACCGCTTCGACGGCCTCTCGCGCGGCCTTGACGACCTGCGACTCGTCTCCTTCTTTGGCGGTTTCGGCGAGAAGTCCGTTTCGTATCAGCCAGACCCTCAACACCTGCATCTTCTGGTGGAGCATATTGCGGAGAAAGGCAGGGAGGTAGGCTTCGAAATTGTACACTATGTCGCGTTGTCGGTCAGCTCCATAAATGCATACTCAAACACAAAGAACTGTGTGGTCCACTTACGGATGTCAGTGTCGTCAGCTTGGTCCTCGAATTCACTCCAGTTGATGCCATTGTCAGGGCCGTCTTCCTTGAGAATCTCGAGCGTAGCCATTTGAGAATAAGGTTCTTGGGGAGAAGCGGCCTCTCTGGCAGCAAAGTCTTCGAACGACTTGATGGCGGACTTGACGCCCTCGTCGTTGAAGTTGGGGTTGTATTCCTCCTTGAGCTTGCTGAGGATGTGGTGGAGCTCCTCAACCTTCTTCTCGAGCTGGCTGCGCTGGTCGGCGATGCTGCTCATGTACTCGCGCAGTTCTTCGACCCTCGTCTTGGCCATGGTGACGAGGACGCCGAGCTTGCCTCCGCTCTTGGGGCCTCTGATGACCCGGCCAGTGTCTTGCACCTTGGCTTCTTCATACTTCTTCTGCAAGTCGGCCTTGGCGGCCTCGAGCGTCGCAATCTCCCGCGTCATGTCTGCCATGCGAGTCTCGGCCTGTCGACGCAGCTCAGCAGCCTCCTTGAGCATTGCGTTTCTCTTCTTCTGGGCCTTGTCCATCTTCTTCTGCTTCTCGTCCTCCAGCCTCCGGTACTCCTTTCCAATCTCGACGCATCGGTTCTCGCACTTGCCGCTCGGCTCCTCGGACCCGTCGCAGCAAATGTCGTAATCGCAGACGCCATCGTTTACGTAGGAAAAAGGCACGTAGGCGCCAATATGGCCCTTGTTGGCACACCAGAAGCCAGGCAGCGCGTTCGACGTGTTCGTCGTGCCGGAGGGCGAGCCAGGCAGTGGCTGCTCGGGCGAGAGAGGGTCGATGAAGGCGCAGGCGGCCGTGCCAGGCTCGTCAGAGCCATCGGGGCAATCGCAGGTATTGTCGTTGATTCTCGACGAGCTCAGCTTGATGGAGGGCGCTGTGATGCACGAGAAGTCGGATTTGCCCTCGTAATGGGTTGCGACTTTGCCGTCGGTTAGCAATCGGTCAATTGAGGCGACGCCGTCATGAAGGGGAGTTGTCTTCGCGGCGGCGCCGGCGGATGTAACTGACAATCTGGCCCGACGCCACGGGGCAAGCTGCCTGCAGCCGCCGCAGTGAGAGAAGAAAAGGCGCCAAACAGCACCAGGGACCGCGAACGCTGCATGATGGATGGGTGTGGAGGGCGAGGTTGGAAACGGGATCGACGAGCTTCAGGATGGGCGAAATGCACTGCCTTTTTGGCGGGAGAACACGGTGACCGAGTGTCGCCCTTGCTTGCTCCGAGGATGCAGCTCAAGCGGCAGAGGTGAGGTACGTACAGCCGTCCGACCTCCGTCACGGGTGGAAGCGGATGCCCTGCATGAAACGCCTTTTAGTGGGGAGCTCGCTGTTTCCGGCAAGTTCTTCAGCGCACCTCTCAGAAGGGAGCCACTGTATTTCCGCTGCACCCTCGACTCCCGTCCGCCGAGATGGCAGCTTCCAGACCCTCCCCGGCTCAAAGTCGGACCGCCACCCCCCTCCTGCCGCGCCGCGGGAGGGGCACCCTCGGCCCCTGTGGCCCCTCCTTCGGGGCCCCTCCTCCGCTTGTCGTCAGGCAGCGCGGAGAAAAAAAAAGTTCCATCGTGATTCGAACTTTTTAGCTTCCAACCGTCACTTACAACTGCGATTTCCAAACAAATTCCGGCTCGACCTCGCCAGCATATACGCAGATTCGACGAATAATACGATTTTCTAGCTTCACCAACACATTGCTCGGCGCTGCTGCGCGTCGCAAGCAAATGGCCCCTCCGCCGCCGGCTGACGCTCTCCGGAGCCTCGACGCCCTGATACAGACGGCATCGACGCTCCTCACCCGGCTCCGAGACGCTCTCTCCGACATCCAACGCCGCAGGCCTGCGACCCGACGCGCTACACCGCCACGGTGCGCCGCGAGCTCGCCCAGCAGTGCCAGAGGGTCCTGGCCGAGCTGCAGGCCCTGCTGCTGAGGATCCCGAGGGACGGCCGCGCCCTGACGGGGGGGAAGGAGGCTAGCATCCAGGTCACCGGCATCCTGTGGTCCGCCTGCGACGACGTCGTCAAGTTGACCAAGAGGGGCCCGGCAGGCATCTTTGCCGACAAGACTCGCCAGTGGGAGGATATGCTGAAAGATGTCCTGGAAGAGCTCAAGGAATGGGGGGAGGACGAGGCCGATGACTCCGACTCCGACGAATCTGGCGAGAACGGGGACGTCGACGGCCTCGCGGATCGTCTAGGGGACGCCAAGCTCTCCGCCCAGGACATGATTGACGACTTGATGGATTCGCACCAGTCCATCCCCCGCGACGACCCGGACCACATCCGCCCTCGCCTCGAATCCACCATGAAGCGCCTGCGCCTCGTCACCCTCCTCTACGGCGCCGCCCGAGTCCGCCGCTTCAACAGACTCCCGGCCCTCCCTCCGGCGCCGGCCCAGTCCGAGCTGCCGCGCCGGCTCGACGAACTCGCGCGAGCCTTGCAGAAACTCCCAGAGTCCTTCGAGGACCTGGCCGCCGCCTTTTACGAGCTTGACGCCGACGAGGTTGACGCCGCCATGCGCGCTTGCTTTGGCGACGCGTTGGCCATCAGCGAGCTGCTGGCCAAGGACTGGACCGGTGCCGATGATGCATTTTCGCAATGGGTCCAGAGGTTCCAGGCGGAGATCAAGCTTCCGGCATGAATCAACAGCTGAGCTTGATGGAATACCACCTGTGGGCCTGCTCGGGTGTGAGCAGATGTCGAGGTTCGCAGGGCTGGCCATAAAAGGCACGTGCGATTGCTGGCATGGGGGTGGAGGTCCCTCTGATTGCAGACTTTCTATTCATCGAAGCGTATTTCGTTGCAGATTACGGCGTTTGGCCGGTAGACGTAGTCAATGCAGTATGTTTGACGAGGAAATCATCTCAGGCCTTCATCAGACTACGATGGGATCGGTTCATCTTTCATACAATAAGCACGCTGCAATATACAAAGTCCGCGTTCTCTTGCGGATCTCGTAACCATCGTCCATGTCGCTCGGCACATGCTACTCCTCAAGCCTCAGTATGCCGTATCCTCACGCCGTTGATGACGGTCGTTCCGTCACGCTCGAATGTCCAACTGACTTATGATCGGTTGCAACCTCTTCTACCGACGCCGCTGTTGGGGATGCCATGGTAATGCTAGCCGATGGAGCAGCGGCGACTTTATTGGTCGCCTCGCTAGTCGCAGCTCTCGTCTCTTCTCCCGTTGCCGGGTCCAAAGGCGACTGCCGCGCCAATGACGTGACGGCCGGGTGAGAGGTCGTTTCTGACGTCGTTGGGGGCGTAGTCTTTTCGCTCGGCTCCGTCCTCTGGTTGTCTTCAACATGCTCCGTTTCGCCCTCCTTTTCCTCCTCGTTTACCCGAGAGAGTGGGCGGCTTTGTGTAGACTGATCAGCCTGGCTTGTTGGTGATCCAGCCTGTTCGTGCCCGCCCGTTTGTGACGATCCGTTCTCAATATCCACCCCAACAAGCTCTGCCAAGCTGCGAAAATTAAACATGGGTTCGTTCCCGGCATCGTCCTCAATCCTGGGCGCGCCCTGACCGTTGCTGCTATCAGTGGCCTCGAGTCCAGGGGCAACGTAGCTACCAGATGGGCTTTCGGCAGCGGATGAGCCCAACGACGAGGCATTGCTTATTTGCCTCAAATGAGACCCGTTCCTCGACATATTGGCTGGAATTCCGAGGCATCCGACTTGCGAGCTGCCAGAGCCCGCGGTGTCCAAAGATGGCCGGTCAACGCCTTTGCCCTTGCCAACAGGATGTTCTGCTCGATCCTGTGATTCAATATTGCCCGTGCTCCCGGATCTTGAAATCGACGATCCTCCTTGCGCAGGAGCGTCGACTTTTGAGTTGCTAGTTGCGCTGTTTCCTCTGAGGCGGCCTAGGCCGAGTGAGAGACTACTGCGACTAGCACCGCTCGCACCGCCGCCGTACGGGTCTTTACCCTGCTTTTTCTGGGCCTTGCGCTCTGCTTGCTGTCGCTTCTTCTCTTCCTTTCGCTGGGCCTTCTCCTCTTTGCGTTTGCGATCCTCTTCCGATGCCAGGGACAGGCGCACGGCCTCCATGAACATCATCTCCTCAAGTTCTTCCATACGACTGCGCCGTCGACTTCCTAGATTCCTGCTCGCGGGGCCTCCTTCTTCGCCAGCCTCCGGGGCTTCAGAGGTACCCAAGGAGACTCCGCTTCCATCATGTTCTGCGCCAGGCACGTTTGTCCCGTTGCCTGTACTTCGGCGAACAAACCTACTGGCACGGAAAGAGGACCTCTGGTCGTTTCCGCCCATAAGAAAAGCTGCGGTGTGCAGAGCCGTTGCGGCGGCAGCTCTACGTGCTTGGTGTGCACGTGCAGCCGCCAGCTTGGTGGCCCAATCGGGTCGTACACGATCTGTCGTGATGACATTGGACGCAGACGCTGACAAGCTATGCGTGCGTCTGCGCCCCGGCTGGTGGGGGGACAGGGGTGGTGGAGTTGAGTGAAGGGAGCTTTGCGACGACATGGCTGTCGAAGAGGGCATGTTCGAGGACACCGATGACATGACCAAACCCCGACGGAAAGGAGGGGGGTCATATGTCACGCCAAAGTCGGGCTGCTGGCAGTAAGGGCATGAGGAAGGTTCCGATATGAGCATTTCTGGAGGGTCCTCCGCAGTAAGTCCTTGGTTGGGATCCCTGGCCTGGCCATCGGGGTGGTGCTCGGGAAGATGAGGGTCGACTCGCTTAATCTGGACGAAACATTCGCTGCAGATAGGCTGGTCGCAGCATCGAGTGCTGTTGAGATATGGCGGATAGGAAAGAAAACAGATGGGACACTCCGAGGCTTCCTTGTAAAGGAAAACCTCAATGGGCTGCCCATTGACAAACGGGTCATGGGGCAGACTCATCTCCTTGGGCCCAAGGTCAGTCGTCGAAGCATTTCGAGAACTCACGCTGAGTGCTGCCGCAATCGCCTTTGCCCTAGGTTTGAATGAGGCTGTCCTCGAGGGGGCCGCCGCCGCGGGAGACTGCACGTCTGGCGTGGCACCAGCTTCGCTACGGTCCGACGCGGCAGAGAGAGTCCGTGGGCCCATCGACACAGTGAAGTTACCGAGATTTTGACTGGCTCCCGGTTCCCGCGATCGGGGTTGAGGCATCAGGGCGGGATCAGGCGGAGCGTCGGCAGCGGGTACTGGAAGGCCACGAGCTGCGGCAACGAGCTGGTGCTCGGCCCAGTTCGAAGACCAGTCGTTGAGTCCACGCCAAAACGGGGCGAGTTTTCGCTCGATCTGACACAGCCGCTCGTCAATATGGACAATGTGAAGTCTGAAGTGTAGCATGAGCTCGTGAACAAACATACCTGCAATTGTCGCACAACGGGTTTATTGAAGTCCTCGATACCAGTGTAGGTTCCCAGTGTCACGAGAAAGCCGCCATCGACGTGCTCCTCGCGCATGCTCCGCTCCCGTTCCTTAGCTCGGGCTACGCGGTCACGCTCAAGCCGACGAGCTTCGCGCTCCTGCCTAGTTTCGCGGCGCTCGAACGGGGCATTCTGGCGTTCCCGTTCGCGATCGCGTGAGGTCGACTGGAAGCTCAGGAAGCTCCCCAAGTCGCTTCTGCTGATGCGATTGCGAGATCTGTTAGACTCCCCGCGGCCCTCAGGATGGGCCTCGGGGTGCTCGCCTGGGCGAGCCTCTTTGGTATTCGCGTTGCCCATTGCTAGGTGGCTGTGGCGTGTTGCTGTGAGGCTTGTGGACCGAAGGAGTAAACTGGGAATCGACGGAGGCTGTGAGAGGGACGGAAGGTACCCCAACTGAACTAGAAGCCCCGAGACCGCCACCTCTTTGACGAGTGAATCGGGGTACTGCTCCGCAATACCTGCTCATACGTCTGGATCGACGAGCGAATGGTCAGCAGACATTCCATGTATATCGGTGTTACCACGGTCCCACATGCCCGAGGTGCAACGATGCTTCGTTTAGGCCTCAAGCCGGAGGAACAAACCTCTAAACCAGACGACGGCCCAGCTACAAGGCGTCAGTTGAACGTGATGGCCCGCGGTTGCATTGCGCAGCGGCGATAAAGCCCCGTGAACGACGATCGGCAGCGGACGCAAGAGAGTAGCCTAGGATCTGGAGGGCTTGTCGTATTCAAAGGCGGCTCGAAGACTCGTCTTTCAAGGAGCGGGCGAGTCGAATGAGCAGAAGCGAGAGTGTCGTGCGAGATGACTGCTTTGACGAAGCGAGGGTACGCGGCCGGTAAGCGGGTCGGCGATGGGGGGAGGAAATGAGAAGGCTGTATCAAAGTCGTAATGTCGACGAGAGTGAGGCGGGACGGGTGAAGCTGCTACCGGATGATGAAGATGGCGGCGATGAGGAGAGGAGAGATGGCCAGGGCGGACGAGGGTGATGGAGAGTCGAGTCGAGGGTTGGTGAACAGTGGAGGTTGGCGGCGAGTTGGCGGCGCTGGCAGCTCGTCGGTCGGAAGTGGGAACGTCTGGTGCGCAAGCAACGTGAGTGACGGTGGGACAGGAACAGGCGGGCGCCGGTGCACGCGGCGGGCAAGCCCAGGTCCATGCCTAGCGGAGAGTACAGGCCTGCCTTGACTCTGGCAGGTATCGTCTACATATTGTCGGCATGCGACCTGTACCTCGTCTTTGGCCTCGCGGCGGGTATCGTTTCCGACTGCTCCTCCAACGCCTTGTACCCATTTAGCTCGCTGTTGAGGGCAGGCCAACGAGTGCCGGACCAGTCAGCAGCCCAGAGGCAGGCGTGAGCTTTGGACACCGCAGCAGCCCCTCGGGTCGTCATTTTTCAGATCTGGATGTGCTCGGTCTGCGTTCAATACTTTGCAGGACTGGCACATGTAACTCGTTGGCGGCGACGACTTGACGGATGCACGACGCTCAAAAGTCCACGGTCGTACATGTCTCCATCTCCGACTCACTCGATGCCGCGACTTGGCAACAGCCAGCGGAGAGAAAGGAGCGCGGTCCCACCGAATCCATGTCCTCATCAACGTCGTCATCATGCCGTCCGTGGAGGCGGCGGGCAGAGCAGGCACAGAGACAGAGGGGATACCTACCTACCCAAGGCACCGCTGTCGACACGGACTGCTCCACACTGCGGCTAGCATTACTAGCGCGATGCCTGCTCCTCCAACATCAAGGCCCTTGCCATCCCGTCATCGGTGCTCCGTCGGCCCATGTCACCGTCGAGCTGCCCCTACAGCATGCTGCTGTTTGACTCGACAACGACCAGCCTTACGATGTCATTGCGGGTATCGTATGGATACGATGGGGACATGTCAGGACTCGTCCGTTATGCTCGCTGTACGATGCGCCCAATGTCCTTTGCAGTCCTCTGGTGCTTTGCGTGTTGCGCTTTCCTACTCTGGCCCCAAAGTCGCCTCACCTTTCGGATGAATATGCATGGCGGGCGCTTATTAGGGCGACCTTTTGGAGCAATGCAACCCCTCGAGGTGCCTTCTGCGTTCGGTATCCGCGAGGCACGGCTCCACATTCCAAGCCTTTGTTTCTTCTTTTTCAATCCTCGTGGCTTTTCTTTGCCAATGGGCCCTCCTTGACCACCGGGCCGGCGGTCCAGACGAGCCTTTTCCCGGCCGACAATGCCCTACCTATGCCAAAGACGCTCATCCGCGAGATGTCTTGCACCCCCCATGTGGCTTATCCTCTCCTTACCCCAGTTCACGCGTCGGCCGATTGACTCGCTGCCGACATCAAGCAAAACCGCGAGCAGCGCTGCTCCGATTGTCGGAGACCTCCGACCTCCCCCCCGGCGAGCGCTCCGTCAACCACATCGCCAATCAGGCCTCGAAACCACCGCACTCCCCCGTCTCGGAATCCTCGCCCGTTTTGTTTGTTGCCGCATTCTGCCTTGCTTCAGATGCATCCCTGACGCCTCCATGCACCCCGATCCCTGTTCCCGAGCCGTGTTTCCGGAATTCCTACATCGGCAGTCGTGAGCACCTGCAGCCGTCGCCAGATTCGTCAGAAAGCATTCATCGTTCCCCAACAGCAGGTTGCGTGATATCTCGACAAGCCCGCGCGAGCACCCTTGGCAGAGTACCAAGTACTTCGTGTATCCTCTCATCCTACGAAGTAGTCTTTGTTCTTAATTTCATCTGGCGTTGCTTCTTCGCATTGACTGCTGTGAGCTTTGGACTTTGGAGCTTCCGCTACCCTATACTAGACGCAATGTCGTTAATTCGCCGTAAACACACTTCAGATGGTAAATTGCAGCAACAGGGCGCATGTTAGAGTGCGTTCCTGATTCCATGTGCCTTGACTCAAACTTTTGTTGCTGATATTTAATATTGAAAGCGCGCTTTCTGTCACACAGTCTAGACCAAACTCAACACATCAATATACATGATAATGGGTATATATACAAATATGTGACGTCGCTCGACAAGAGCATTGCCATTCTATCATCACCTCCTCGGAGCCCAGGCTTGCAACCAGTCCCTCATCTTATCCAAGTTGCCTCTCTCGGCCTCTGCCGCCGCCACACACCACTCAAGGTCCCACGCCTTCTCTGCTGCCATCATGTCCGCCAGTTTTCTCCTTGTCTGGTTCGCTTCATCGACGCAGAAAAACATGGGCTCGTCTGGGCTTGGGATCTTTTCGAGCAGGGGCTTCACCAGGGGAAGCACAGCTTGCGCCGACGATCCCTTGGGCTCGAGCCCGAGGTTGGCCCTTCCGGTCTTGCACCATTCGTTGGCGCAGTGGGCTTTACCGCAGCCCGTCATCATCTGCCCGAGATAACGCCTCTCAATTCTTCTCCGTAGGGCCTTGCCCTCTGGATCGTGCATGCTCACGTAAAGAGGTCCAAAACACAGGGAACAAAGCCCAATGTCGTTGCCTGGGCCCTGGCCCTGAGCGGTGCCTGCACCAATCTGGCCCCTGGGTCCAACGCCGTGAAGCGTCCTGCCGCACACGACATTTCGGCAAATGGCTGGCTTAGACCTGTTGACCTTGTCCAGCTCGTGGTGCTTGAGGTGCATCTCCATGTCCCGTAGGCGGACAATCTTTCCGCAGAGGTGACACTCGGTGGTGCGTGCACCATCTGCAAGCTCGTGCGCCGTCATTCCGGAGAGAACCACCTCTGGCGAGGGGTTGAAGGGATCTCCTTCCTGAGGAACCTCGAGATGACAGAAGCGGCACAGAATCAGCTTGCCAGGACAGACAGAAGTCCGATGTCGGGCGAGATCCGGTAGAGAGTTCGTCGAGAACTCGCAGGACGGACATTGACGATCTTTGTGAAACACCGAATCATGTCTGGCCTTACTTGAAGTCGAGTTTCCGTGTGCGCTGTCGTGGGGACAATGCCAATGAGCTTGCCACTCAATAGAGTCTTTTTTGAAGACGGATCTGCAATGCTCGCAGGTGACATTGTTTCTTCGGCAAAAGTTTTCGTGCAACATCATGGTTCTTTTCGGTATCCATTGCAAACAGTTCTGACACTGCTCCTCATCCGGACCGTGTTCTTCAGCATCGCCCTTCGTTGGCTGGTCAGCAGCATCATCTCGAGACACTGTCCGCGCTCGCAGCTTGTATGGGATTGGCTTCTGCGACTGTTGTGTCGTGTCGTTGGTGTATGCGTGTATCGAGACGAGTATACTCTCCGCACCTTCCATCTCGACATTCGTCGGGGTCAGGTTAATGGCCTTTGTGCCATTTTGTGCTGCCCCAAAGTCTCCAAACACATGTGTGGTCTCTCGGGGAAGATTGCGTTGGCGAGACGACCTGGGCGTGACAAAAATGTCTAGGCTGTCTCCTTGTGGTATCTCGCTCAAGGCTATCTTCAGCGGCTGAGAGCGGTTCCACGACGGAAGGGTATAGTCGACGTATTGTCCGGGTGCAACTTGGCCCTGCACATCCTTCCAGATATCCAGCTCGCCACCTTCAGAAGTCCCGTTTGTGAGACCTGATTGCGCCTTTGACATGATTTGACGCATAGTCTCCCTAGCCTGCTCTTCATTCAAGGGCTCGATATCTACCTCGAGATCAGTGTCGACCACACAGATACCGTCGCCTTCGGGTAGAAACTTGTCAATGAGAAACTCAAACATCTCCCCTTGAACGCCAGGCACCGAGAGCACAGTGTTTCTTGTGAGACAAGTAAAGCTCTCTCTGAAATGGCGCTCCAAGAGAGGCTTCCAGTCGTCCGGGTTATAGCCAGCCTCGAGAGGCCGCAGCCGAACGTAGGTCCCTTTCGGTAGCTGCTGAGCCACGACTGTTATTGGCGACGGCGACGAGAGTACGGTTCCATTGGTAGCCTGGGAAGGGTAATCCTCTGAGCCATCAGGCGCTGGGAGTTCATCCTCAACGACGTCTAGAGCTTTGGCTAAGAAGGAGCTCAGGCCGAGAGTGGACTCTGAAGCTGAAAATTCCCGGATGCCAGCGAATACCGACTTGTCGTTGGCCGAATTTACAAGACGAAACATCAAAGGGTGTGGAAGTTGCGCAACATCCTCATGACGCGAGTAGCCCCTTGAATAGCTCGAAGTGTACGGGTTGTGAGGATCAAAAGAGGTAAAAGATGCGCCGGTTGCTTGGGGAGATGGAGCGGCGGCCAACAGTTGTTCAAGCGCTGATTGTGGGAGGATAATCTTATCGCCTGGCGGGATCTTCAAGGTCGACTGGCTTCGCGGTAGCACTGAGTATGTGCCTGACCAGCGAAGAGCTGGCGGATCATCCGAATGGGACATGGCGCAGCGATGGCCTCGATGTGAGCTCGCTGGTTGAAACTCGCGATGAATCTGTGGTTATGACGATGCCATGCGGCGAAGGACGCAGAAATTGTCTTCCATTGCTTGATCTGACGCTACAAGAGTTTGAGTGGGAAAAACACCGATCCTCTCAAGCTTGGACTCAGGAATCAGGGGTCATGGCATCGACTGACACTTGAAAGCACTAGATGCTCGGA
Organism: Hirsutella minnesotensis 3608; assembly: GCA_000956045.1. Classification (NCBI taxonomy): domain Eukaryota; kingdom Fungi; phylum Ascomycota; class Sordariomycetes; order Hypocreales; family Ophiocordycipitaceae; genus Hirsutella; species Hirsutella minnesotensis. Next base: position 514,904 of record KQ030509.1, on the reverse strand, counting down.
GAAGGCCGCTGTGATCAGTCAGCGGTTTCCGTCGTGTTCCATGCCCGAGTGCAACGGCCTGATGAGGTAAAGCTGCGACGTCACGTGTCGTGGAGCCACGGCACTGTCTTGCCTCTGTGCTGACACAATCGGAGATAAGATCTCCTCCAGCTGTGGTGTAGGCCTACGAGCATCCGGGACTAAGGTGCGAATAGGCTTGTCGCCAACAGCTCTCGGCAAGACAGGGCCGGCACCACCGAATTGGCTTCAAAGGAAAGCAATGTCCGGCTCGCGCGGCAAATGGGCTGATGCGGATATGCAGAGACGCCCGACGCAAGAGTCTGATTCCAATCACAATCGCTACCATGTTCGACTCTCGCTTCGCCCAGGGCTGAAGACCAGCAGCAGCAGCAGCAGCAGCCCAGGGTGGCGGCGACGCATACACACTCAGCATACTGTACGTTGGCATTGCTCTCCGCTCATCGGACTCAGGGTCCGGAGGTGCCATCTGCTCGATACCTTCCCCGCTGCTCGCTGCTCCGGTGTAGGACCTTGGAGCCGAAGCGCTGTCCGTGTGCTCGACATGCCGATATGGTGTCATCGGCACCCGACAATCGACAGCATGGCAAGGCGGAGCAAGAGACCCTTCTCTCCGCACGCGGTATGCGGTGAGAAGCTTGCTCGAGTTGGCCGCGCTGCCGTCCGAGGCGTCGAACCACGCCCCCTCCTCCCCCCTTTCTGTGATGGGATGTGACGGATGACACCCACATGATCACGGCAAGATTGGATGACGCGACGCGACGCTGTGTAAGCTTGCAGACGGCTTCTGGCGAAGTGGTGGCCGACTGCAAGGCTGCGGCGACCGGTCTGGCCACCACACAATGTCGATGCTACGCTGGCCCAGAAGGGGGGAGCTCTTTGTGCCCAAGATGGGTTCCCTGGAGCATCGCCAGGTAGCAGCATAGCAGTCGTCATGTCTCGCCAAGACTGCCACGGTGTCGAGAGACCTCACCCGGAACCTCTGGCCGCCAAGACCCTGGTACCTGAATCGCGGACCCTTGCAGAGACAAGTACAAGGGAGCCCACGTCACCGCCTGTACTGGGGAGGCCGTGGAGAACAAGGGGTAAGCAGGCCAAGAGATAAGCTCCTACATGGCGGAAAGCCGTGTGTAAGGGCAATTACGTCTCGGACGTTGACAGTCTGGCCATTCGTCGCTTCGATTGAGTCGCTGTTGGCGCAGTATTTGCCGGGGCCGTGCGAGTTGTCTGGCTGCGCTTCAAGACCAAGACGACAACGACAACGACGGGCATCACTTGCCGAGCATCACCACCACCACCAACAAGCCGGACAACTTATTTGCAATTGCATTTGCATCCATGGTCCGTCCGAGTGGTCCGATAAGCGTTTGCTTCTTGCTGCCCATCGCCGGCAGACGCATTCGTCGACGCGTGTCTGCTTCTGTCTGGTCCCTTGTTTCACCACTCTTTACTTTGCGCTGCTCTGTTCTTTGCCCTCTCAATGGGAAACAATCGACGGCAGCAGCAGCAGGCAAAACTCGCGTCTGACAACTTACAAGGCCGACGACTGTCGCATCGCGCCCGTAGCCGCCAACAAAGTTGGACCCACGGTTGAAGCTTGCTCGAATAGGCGACGTGCCATCCACCCCCAACCCGCGGCCCCGATCCTGGCTTGGCCCTCTTGTTTCAGCGAATGGCGGCGTTTGAGCGGCGGAATGAAACCTGGTGCTGTCTCAAATGCCCCAGTCGCTCTGCCCATGCCAATGTGGTGTGCGTGCGTGCGCAACCCCAAAATCAGATGACAGTCTTTATTCACACGCACCCAAATCTCAATTCGCACGCACCCCCCCACATTCAGCCACAGCATAGCCACAAGAACTCCGACTTCGCCAACGATCCCGCAGACAGCATTCTTGCGACTTGTCAACGCCAGTTATGAAGCGAAGGAGATATATCCATTTAACTCCTGTGTTGGAGATGCTTGCCACAAATTCCAATCTAGCAGTTCAGTAATCCTTCTATAATTGAGCCCTAATTGTACAATAGGATTTTCGGCGGATAAGAGTCAACTGTATAAAGATAAAATACAACAGGCTAATACCACTATTCGGAACCAGTTAGAGAATGGCTCGGCCAGCTCCCCCTAAACGTGACTCGTTGGGCGCTAGACCAGCTAAACGAGATGCACCGAGTTATGGAATCGAGCCGGGTCTCTAAGAAGGCACTGCCGCAATGTTCAGGATCCACGAGGGCTCAATACGGTCTACCCTGTGCTCACAGGCTCTTGGAGCTAGCTCGTCGAAAGGAACCACTCAAGAGGCAAGACCTAGATCCATTCTGGCATCTCAAGCGATCACGAGACATTGATGATCCTCTCCTTCAAATACGACGTCCTCCAATGGGGATACCTAAGGGTCGACCACGCAATGGCGAACCATTTGGCAACGAACGCGCAATCCCAGAGAAGCAGCTAGCCCCTCAAGGCTCAACACGGAGTGGCGTCCAGCGCTCGGCGCGTCGAAATTACTCTCAATTCGAACTGGGGGCAACGCTGGAGGAAGAAGATGCAGCAGACGCACAAGACAAACCGCGACGTCGGCCGAAACGGAGTAAAGTTGTCGAGTCAGGAAGCACTCGAGTTACGCGCCGACAGGCGAAGACACAGGACGACAGCAGCAAACGAGCTGAACGGTGTAACTCTTCTGAAATGACGCAAGATCTGGGAGTAGCAGACTCGTGGCTTGCCAACGAGGGTGGTAAAGATACGGTTGGCGACAGCATTACTGTTGCAACGAATTAGACTCCTGCTCGCCAAGGAGTTGGAAATGTCAGACATCCGCACCAATGGTTTATTGGGCTCCGATCTCGGAGGCGCTGTGGCTGAATGTGGGGGGGTGCGTGCGAATTGAGATTTGGGTGCGTGTGAATAAAGACTGTCAATCAGATAACCTTAGTCGCAGCTTTATCTTACGTCGCACCCCAGCCAGCTACCTCGCTGATGCAGCCGTCGTCCAAGTCTTGACTTGCCTCCTTTTCGGTTGCTACGCTACCAGCCGGACGGCTGTTGTCTCACTCAAACGGCCATCGACCCTTCTCCTGTGAAGTCTTCTCGGATTCTTAAAGGAGCGCCGCAGGGTCGCCCATTTCCCATCTACAAGCAACTCATCCTTGAGAGAGCCGCCGCCGCCGCCGTCAATCGCCACTGTCGCCCGCTCGGCCTTTGTGTAAACTATTCATCCATCTTTCTTTAGTCCTGTAATCGCCTGCCTCGCTCGGCCTCACGTCCGCCGCTCCCTTGTACGCTGTCTGGCAGCCTGACATGAGCCAAGCCACCCTCGTCGACCGAACGCGTGCAGAGCCCGACATACCATCAGTGTCACTCTATGACCTCTTACACAACTCCCTCGTCTTAGCAAACGTCATACCCTATCTGCCAGTATCGGCTATTGTCAATCTAGCTGCCGTCAATCACACTTTCCGAGCTCTCATCAAAACCCCAGGAATCTTTCGACACCTCGACTTGACCCGGGTCAAGAAAGTCCAGTTTCACTCTTCCGAAACCCGCAGCCTGACCTGGCGTGATGCTCACTACGAGGATAATCTGACAGAGGAACAGTGAGTGGGCGCGCTGCTCAACCGCCCAAGCAACACTGATCTGACCACCTCGACCATAGCTTCTACTCGAGACAGCTCAGATCCGTCTTTTCCACTCTTCGGCATCGCGGCTTTCTGCAAAATGTCCAGACATTGGTGCTCGACGGCTTGTCCGTGACATCCGAGCTGTGCCACGAAATCATCAATAGCGACTCTTTTAGCGTCCGCATCTTGTCTATCCGAGATGTCAATAACCTGAACCAGGGTAAGCTGCGAGGCGCCTTGCAGTATGCGTGCCGCAGAACCAGACCCGAAAACTCGCCCAGGCTAAAGGCGCTCTACGTCTTCGGATCCAGGGATCTCATCGACTGGCCAGAGTCCAACACGGCTCCCAGTGCCGACCTGCACCGCCTCGCTTCTGTTAGCGCGGATTGGAACCACAAGAGCCAGCTTGCTCTGACGTCGTCTCTGCGCCGCGAGGGCGACGCCTGGTGGTCCAAGAGAGGCCGCATCATCTCCCGCCCCATCCCGGAAGACTGGGCCGCATGCATGACTGTCTGCGAGGGCATCATTGCCTTTGACGCTGTCCTCTGCCAGGGCCCCCGACACCGCAACTCGCCCGTCTTTGGCACGACATCGCTGCCCGTCGATAGCGGACCCGCGGTCGCGACCTATGCGGTATCTGGCTGCGAGGGCTGCGGTGCCGCCCCCGAGGGACTCGTCCACCCGAGGTCGCAATCCCCGGCCAGCCTCCCGCTGCTGGCGCCTCCGCCGATCCTGTCTTCTTCCATCCGTGCGGCCACCTCGCCCCAGCACCCGTACCAACCCTTTGTCGCCCGGTGCATGGACTGCCTCCGCGAGAGGTACTGCACGGGATGCCACAAGTGGTGGTGCGAGGCCTGCTACAAGCTCCCCGGCCAGGGGTCGCAGGCCGACATAAGCAACAGCGTCGTCGTGGTTGACGACGAGGACGGCCTCGCCCCGGGCCCGGACAGCCTCGAGATGCTCCCCACCGCCACAAAGTTCAAGGTACGAGGAAATCTCTGTCATGGATGCACAGCCGAGCCCGCAACCGACACCTGAGCAAGGAAACTGGAGTCACTTTCGCGACAGGGGCACGGCGCACCAGCCGTCAAGCTGGCGAGAAAGCTATCTCGAGTTTGTACGCGAACCGGTCACCCTCACCACTCCCCCCCATGTCTTGCGTTTTGCTCTTTTGTCATAAACTGCTGCCTGGCGCGAGTAATCCTTGGACGCTAACCATCATGGCTCGTACAGAGTCGCATTTCAAAGAGCTGCTGGGAATGCGGCAACAATGTGAGTCTGGCCGAGAAGGGCGGTTTCTTCGGTAGACTGACCAGCCCGTGACAGTGCGACTCGTGCATCGACAAGACGCAGCGCGTGTGCAGAAAGTGCTGCGGCGGCTACTGCATCATCCACAACGAGGGATCCTCGGCCAGTCACGTAAGTCGTTGTGCACTCGTGAACTACACAGAACACTTCACTGACCCGCCGTCTAGTGCGATTGTATGTTGCGAACAAAGTATATACTTGAGTATTGAATGTGCTGACTGATTGGTCTCAAGGGTGCGTCTCGCGAGGTCGCGGCTTGGGCCGACTGTAGAGTCGCCGCGGCACTTTGCGAAGTGACGCATTGGCCTGGTCAAGTGACTGACGGGACACGGTTGTCAGCGCAGAGGATGGGTCGTTGGGAAACGGAGCTTCCTAACACGGCGAAAGCTGGGACAAAGAATCTCGGTTCAGGACACCAAAAAGTTTGACACCGCAAGAGCCGGGATGTGCAAGGGCAGAGTGGCAATTCTCCAAACTCGCTGGTGGAGTCCAGTCTGGTTTCTGGGTACATTGTTTGCGAGCGAACTCTTCTCCGTCCATTACAGAAATTGACACCACTCTCATACACCATCCAAGCGTCCATTCATGACTGCTTCAAGTCTCGCCCAATGTCGGGGACTGTCTCGCTCGCCATTGGCTCCGTACATCCTCTGAGCAGAATGCTGCTCCCGGCCCAGGCAGCACGGGTCGCTCGCCGATGCGCTCAAGGATCCTCGAGTCTCCGCCGGGCTAGGATTTCAATCGTTTGAAACTCAGGGCGAGGTCATTCGTACCCCGTCTGTGTGGTGGCGTAATCCGGGGCAACTGCGCACGGGCGCGACGTCTGCCCATTGGGGAATGCTGCGGCCGTGCTAACCTCTTGAGCACTCTGTCAAGATGCTGCTAGACACGGTAGGGCTGGTCTATCTCGTCGCCCGATACCCGCACGTCTAAACATTGATGCCCTTGTCTACCCGTTCCCAAAGTAGATCTGGTAGTGTATGGTCCCCTGTGGCCGCACGAGATGGGATCCGGGTTATCAAGACCCCGGAAAAAAAGGGCCGAGCCATGTGTTTGACGATGCGCGTCAGGCTTCCTGGTGCGTGCTGAGAAATCCAGGTGAGAACTTTAGGGGCCAAAAAAGGGGGAAATGCCGAGAGCGCTCGCCTGCACACTCGTCTCAAGGGACGTTGATGCCTGCGGCAAACTTGCGAGCGACGAGGGCGGCGCCGAGCTCTTCGTACTCGAGCTTGGTGACGGCGAGCTTTTCCATGTTTGCGTGGCGGGCCATGTTGGCGGCGCCTCGCCAGGTGCTGACGATGGGATCGGAGGGGCGCGCGATGCGGACAACGCAGTCGTCGGGCACGCGCTGCACAACCTCTCGCTGGAGGCGCTGGATGAAGCCCTCAAACAGGGTGTTGCCGCCCACGACGACAATGTTGGCTAGCATGCCCGGCCACAAGCCTACGGGCAGTTGGTGGAGCGACTCCTGAATGAGGTCCGCCACGCCGGGCTGGCGCATGCTAATGTCGGAGGGCTGGAAGATGAGCTCGGGGACGACGAAGCGCTCGTTGCGCAGCGTCACAATGTCATCGATGGTACAGCCCGGAGCGGCAGCCAGGTCGGCGGCGTCCATAACGCGTCGGCCCTTGGCGTGCCTGGCCGGGTCATAGTCGAGCAGAATGCCTCTTTGGCGGTGCTGGAAGTCGGGCAGGACATAGTCCTTCGCGACGCCAGCTCCCGAGAGGTAGTCCGGACGGCGTTCGCCGCGCGTGCCCTTCCAGCAGGCCTCGAGGTCGGCCTTGAAGTCAGGCGATACATAGCAGGCCGTCTCCTTCATCTCGTTGACAATGTGCGTCTCCTTTGTGACGTCGACGTGGCGAAAGGAAACGAGGTGCGTGAGGTAGTTGGTCAGGAACTTGCCGCCAATGTCGAGTCGCCGCACAGCCGAATGCAGTGCTTGTCCGCGGAGAATCGGCGTGACGGTGGTTTGAGAGTATCCGGAGTCGACAACGAGGAGCGTCTCGGCCGGCGCTGGGGAGACTGTCGGAACCTCGCGCGGGGTCTGAAAGAGGCCTTGAATGTCGTGGTATGCGTTGAAGACGGGACCTGGGAGGAAACCTCAAGTCAGATTTATCGGGAAAACAGTGAGATATTGGCGCAGTTCCAGAGCGTCCTTGGCTTCAGCGGGGGACAGAGAGCGCATACCAATACCGCGGTAGTAGCTCGCGAAGCCGTACTCCTCAAAGACGACCTGGTCGCAATTGGTCTGCAGCGCGGGCAGACCGTTTGGGGGCTCCGTCAGCACGAGGCGCGTATCTGCAGGATCGCACTTGAAGGCCAGAGCATCGGGCGCAAAGAAGTGATGGTCCCAAATCTCCTTTTGCGACTCCCAGTTGACGATGAAGCCCTTTTCGACGGGGCGGCGGAAGCGCATCTCGCGAAAGTCGCGACACCGATCGAGGTCGGCGCCGACAAACGTCTTGTCGCCCGACCGGGCTATGCAGTTTGGTATGACGACGGGCGCATCAATTTCATTGCCGTCGCCGACGAGGCCGGCCTTGAGCGTGTAGGCGCCATTGTCGAGAACCAGCGTGGTTTGCGGGCGCGTCGGCGCGGGGGGCTTGGATTTGCGGCCTCCCGCCATTGAGGCCCTTGGCAGCTCCTCAACGGCGAGTCTGCCGGACGGTCGTCAATGGTCGATGGGTCGGGGCGCGTTGCCGGTGCCGTCTTTGGTGAGCGCGTCGAATGGTTGAGAAGGAAAAGTGAGCTCCGAGCTGAGCTTCGCCTGGAGGTATCAAAAATGTTTGGTTACATAAGCATCTCACGACGTCACTCACTGCCTTTGCTCAATTCCTGACTCTAACAGAGTCAAGTGCAAAGTATGACACAGAGACAATTTCGACGAGATGCAGTCATTCGAAAGAGCGCCTACATGACGGCAAACCAAGGTGAGCATGGCCATTTCACTGTCAAACAAATGTATAATCGCCATGAACCAGGTAAACCCTGTGTTGATGTTGTCTTGCAGCAATCGTGTATGCTCCATCGCCGTCACTGGACAACAAGTTTTATAGTGAACGTCTGCATGCCCCGAAACGTGTTGAGATGGATGGTGACGAGAGGTCGCTTCGACGCATATCACCGTGAGTTATAACACAGGAACCACAACAAATCAATCCCAAGGCTACCGTCGCATGACCGGCTGTGAGTTGAGTTTGCGCGTGCGATATATGGCGGACCCAATACTACGTTTGCATGAGCCCCAGATGAGCACCGAGAAAAAAGGGTCCTGCCCAAGCACGAGGGCCCAAGCAGCGGTTGCGGTATATCTCCCTGTACGGCTCTCCGTGCCGTCGGGAGTTGAGCGTCGGGAAATACGGGCCGACGGTGCCGCAGCGGCGCAAACCCGAAATGCGATATTGAAGCGGGGCGCGCGCATTTCCGGCATCTCTGCATCATACCCGTATGGAGCATCTGGCGGAGGGCTCGGGCTTTTCTGCCGGGCCAGGAAATGGGGGCGTCGAGACGGGCAGTCACGAGGAGTCGAGGAAAAGGACACGAGGGCCGGGGAACGGCATACATGGCAAACGGAAATCTCTCTCATTATTGATCCTGCGTCGGATTGGGTATCTTGCTCCAGCGCTCCATAACGCCATCAGCGGGCACCTCGCCCCTGTTCGCCCTCTTGTTGGTGAAGCCCTGTCCGCCGCTCCCCCAGGCATAGTCCCTCCACTCGGCCAGGCCGGGCCACATGTCGCCCTCGACGACGCGCGCAATCTTGTCCCTCCGCCGGGCCGCATCGCTGTCGGCGCCGCTCGCGAGGCCGACGACGCTCTTCCACAGCGCCCACGTCTCGTCGAGCTCGTCGACGGCCGACACGCCCATGACGCTGACGCCCACGCGCTCCGGCAGGCCGTCCTGGCCGACGCGG
>KQ030509.1:325534-505890 GCA_000956045.1 Hirsutella minnesotensis 3608 | reverse complement strand
CGCAGCTCGGCGACGGCCGTCAGCACCTCGGCGGGCGACACGAACTCGACGTCGTGGGCGTAGACGAGGTCGAGGTAGCTGGTGCCGAGGCGCTCGAGGCTGCGGCAGACGCTGTAGCGGATCCAGGCGGGCGAGTAGTCGAACTCGTCGGCGGCGATGCGGCCGGCCTTTGTGATGAGAAAGTAGCCGTCTCTCGGCGGCCGCGGCGTCAGGGCTCGCAGCGCACCGCCCAGCAGCGTCTCGGACGGGCCGTAGTAGGGCGACGTGTCGAAGGCGGCAATGTCGTGCTCGAGCGCCCGCCGCACAATGTCGAGGCACGGCATGTGCGCCGGGTCGTCGTTATACTGCGCGTTGAAGGTGGCCGTCCCCAGGATCAGCGGCGGCAGCACCTGCGACAGCCGTTTGCGCGGAGCGGCGGACGCCATCGGAATGGAGGAATCGCTGGGGAGAGGAGAGGACACGGAGAGGACACGAGAGGGAGCGCGGGCCCGGCGACGCGAGAGTTGTCGAGTCGGGGGATCTTGGGATTAGCAGCAGCAGCCTCGTCGACCGCCGTGCATGGTCGAGTTTGATACGCCTTGATTCCCGGGCCGTGTGACGCGATGATGACGGAGACGGGAACCAGGAGGATGCACGTACGAAGCGGCAGAGGAAAACGTGAAGAGAAAAGAGGCCGAGAGGCTCGGCTGCCGTGATTTATTGTCGGGGCAGAGCGGAAGCCGACATCGGTATGCTACCAAGTATGCAATCTACTATTATACACGCCCATAGTAACGAAGGAAAAAAGATGCTACCCCAAGACACGACGGGATCTCTCGCGTCGCCTCTTTTTTGATTTTTTTAAGCCGACGGAAATATGTGAGTTATGGAGAATTTCGTCCAGCACCGAGTGGACCGCGACAAGATTGCCCGTCGAGCAGCATCGGGCCGGAAGAAGCCGGCGGCAGCAGACGGGACGATGAGATGAGTCCAATGTCCAAAGTCGCAGTGCATGATGCGCCGAATTGAAATTATTGATGGATTTATTGTCGCCATGCAATGCATCATCGCAGTGCCACCACACAATGACCTTGGAGGCCAGCGCTAGCCAATCCTGCAAAAAGTGTGGGTGCATTTTGTACTTGTTAACGTGGCCTGCGAAGTTTCGGCACACATACTTTTAATGAGTCAAGCTAGCGACTATACTGTACAGTACAGTATAAACCTCCAACTTTGCCCTCGTTCCCGTAAAAGGCACCGAGACTCGTCTCGCGATTCAAAAAGAGAATCCATCTCCCCTAGGAAGGTTCGAACTTCCAACCTCCCGATTAACAGTCGGACGCGCTGCCAATTACGCCATAGAGGATTGACAATGGCCAATCACCCTCTTACGAGGGATGGGGCTCTGATGGGAGACCCGCCGAGATATCAGAGTATAACAGGGGCACTTTATGACTAGAGCCCGCTCGGAAACGAGACCGACATGTGTAAGAGGTGTTGGCCTCACTGAAAACTATTGCGAGTTGATGAGACTTTTGTTCTCCAAGATGTCGCTCGTCACTCTCGTTCTGAAACTCTCCGTAATCACTCACTTTGACCAACTGCAACTCCTTTGATCTGGCTCATGTTGAGAACGGGGAGGCTGGGATCCTTCAATTGCCTGTCTGGTTGCATCGGCTTCGAGGACTCACCGTTAGGAATCAGGGTAGTTGCTTCTAAATGTGGATGATACACGGCCGCCAATTGAGAAAGCTGATTCTGTAAATCTCACTCAACTCACAACTTGAGCATGCGTACATCAACCGTCAATAGCAATGCCTGCCTGTCCTCTGCTGGACGCATCAACAGGGTTCAGTCGAAAGACCCGAGAGAATGGTTTACACCAACTGCCGACCTCTGAATTGCGGCTCGAGCTCTGATTAGAGTCACCGTACCGTCAGCGATTTCGGCGGTAATCGAGGTTTCGGCATGACTCCCGCCACGTTGGCTGCATATGTGGTCTCTGCGGATTCTGCAACTCCTATTCGTACATGTATATAAGAGCAGTGGACAAATACAACATGTCAGCTCTCCAGCAGTCTACAATTCAACTGCCATCGGCTGATGAGAACACGCAACCAATGGCAGCCATGGAAGTCGTCGTTGGATCAGACCCGGCCATCGCGCTGCCGGCCATTGTTCTCGCCGACTTTGCCGCAAAATCTCAACGCCTGCCGTCTTTGCAAAAGACGATTCACAATTCTCCAGCCCTTCTTGGAGGCGCCTCGGTGCGCTTGACCTCGGATGAAGACGAATCCTTTGTGGATGATGCAGCCATCGACTACCTGACCTTCATCACTCGCGACACAGATTCCGACGGACCAGAGAATGCCTCGGTAAAGCTAGCAGCCTCCTGTGCGCACTGATATCAATACTAATTTGTTCGCCCCTGATCAAGTCGACCAAGTGGATCACGAAAAGATCAACTTTTGGTGCAAAATCCTATCACGTCTTGAACAAGGCTCTAGCCGAGCTCGACCTGCACCTTACCCTCAGGACTTATATCGCGGGCTTTCGCATTGCCGCGGCCGACTTAGCAGTATGGGCGACTCTGAGAGCGAATCACCGCGCCTTGTCTCTCGTCAAGAAGTTTCACAGAAATGTCCTCCGTTGGTACGAGCACGTCGAATACTCGGCGCCATGGGTTTCCGAGGCGCTCGCCTTCATGACAAATTCTGCGAATGATCGAACCAAGGAGAAAGCAGATGCCTCGGCCCGGGGCGCAGGCTACGAGATTGACCTACCCCAGATAAAAGGGCCCATGGTCACCCGCTTTCCTCCCGAGCCGTCAGGTTATTTGCACGTTGGACATGCCAAAGCGGCACTCCTAAATGACTTCTTCGCGCACCAGAAGCCAGGGGGTACTCTAATCTGCCGCTTCGACGACACAAACCCCAGCAACGAGTCCATGGAGTTTCAGAATGCCATCATTGACGACCTGAGGCTCATGGGCGTCATTCCTGACAAGACTAGCTTCTCGAGTGACTATTTCCAAGTCATGTACGACTATGCGATTCAGCTGATCAATGACGGTAAGGCTTTCGCGGACGACTCTGAACTTGGGAAGGGAGACGAAGACAGAAAGAACAGGTTGCCTTCCAAGCGTCGAGGACTCAGCGTTCAACAGACCTTGGCCAAGTTTGCTGAGATGAAGGCCGGCTCTGAGCAAGGCCAGCGGTGGTGTCTCCGAGCAAAGATTGTCTACGACAGTCCAAACGGCACGCTCCGAGACCCTGTCATCTACCGCTGCAACCTGACGCCCCATCACAGAACAGGCACCGCCTGGAAGATATACCCAACATACGACTTTTGTGCCCCGATTCTGGACTCTCTCGAGGGCGTCACATTGGCCCTGAGGACCAACGAGTTCCGTGATCGCAACGCCCAGTACGAGTGGTTCCAAGACGCGCTGGGCCTGCGAAAGGTTGACATTTGGGACTTTTCCCGCATAAACTTTATTCGGACGGTGCTTTCGAAGCGGAAGCTCACCAAGATTGTCAACGGGGGTACAGTAGGGGGCTGGGACGATCCTCGAATGCCGACCATTCGGGGTATCGTTCGCCGAGGCATGACGGTCCAAGCTCTTCGCAAGTTCATCCTCCAGCAGGGCCCCAGCCGCAACGTCTTGAACCTGGAGTGGGGAGCGTTATGGGCGCTCAACAAGAAGTACGTTGACCCCATCTGTTCGCGACACACAGCCGTTGTTGCCAAGGATACCGTCACTTGCACCCTGCTTGGTATCGACGAGCCCAGTATGGTCACCAAGCCCAAATACCACAAGAATCTCGATCTAGGAACCAAGAAGATTGTACTTGATCGCACCATCTTGATTGAGCAGGTCGACGCCCTGGACCTTGCAATAGGCGAAGAAATCACTCTGATGAATTGGGGCAATGCTTTCGTGCGAGGAATCACAAGAATAGACGATAGTAGCCCCATTAAAGCAATGACGCTTGAGCTGAACCTTGGCGGCGATGTCAAAAAGACCAAGAAGATTACTTGGCTGGCGGCCGCAGCGGACAATTTGGTTCCAGTCGACTTGGTGTCTTTCGACTACCTCATCACCAAGAACAAGCTGGAGAAGACGGATAAGATTGAGGATTTCTTGGCTCCAAAGACGGAGTTCCGAGAGCAGGCCTTTGCGGACTGCAACGTGAGCGATCTCAAGCCAGGGGCCATGGTTCAATTCGAGCGTAAAGGCTATTTTGTCCTCGATGGACGGCATCCACAAGATAGCTCCAGGTTGGTTTTCTTTGACATTCCGTCTGGGAAGTCATAGGGAGGGGGCATGTGCTCGGTTTAAATCTTGGTAGGCCGTATTGCATCGGCCACGAAACGTCTACCTTCAGATTATCTCATGAATTGGCCCATTGGTTCGGTTGGATTGAAGCCCACTGCAGAGACTTTAGAGCGACTTCATTCGCCGAGCTCGAAATGTGACGAGTACATGACATCAATGTGCATGCTGAAGCCAAGACGGCCGACGGGAATCCTCATGACAGGGGACTTGATGAAGGCATACGTACCCAACCACCTATATTGGTCATAGCTCTTCATAGTCGAGCCTTTAACTACATCCGCTTCGAATGGGATACAACAATCAAAGCGTTAAACATCTTGAAGAAAAGAGGAGCCATAATGCCGACAAAGATTGACGGTCGATGCGTCTGCAACTCGCTGCAATACAGCATATCCTTGGATTCTCTCGACGATACCCGGACCTCTCTATGCCACTGCAACTCATGTCGCAGGGCTTTCGGGACTAACTTTGGTCTGACCACCAAGGTAATCTTTATTCACACAGAATGATCAATCCGGCAAGTAGAATTGCGAGAGCATTGACGGACATGTTTCCATCATGCAGACACCCCTATCCGCCTTCCAGTATATCAAAGGAGCTCCCAGAACCTACAAACAAGAGAATGGCGTGGTTCGGGAATTCTGCGAGAAATGCGGCGCCTTCATATGCGAGTATGGTGTGAGTTGGCGACTCGGCGCTCACGCAACATGACAAGACGTCATTGTCTGAAAGCTCATGACTGACAGCGTGAACCTACAGGAGCAAGCAGCAGACAAGTTCCGGTACGTCATGTGGGGGACCTTTGACGAGCCGGAAAAGGTACCGCCGAAAGGCGAGTTCTTTTGCCAGCAGAGAGTTCAGTGGATGCCCGAGATACGAGGTATGGCATCGCGTAGGCTCATTGAGACTTGTGAAGGCTGACGCGGAGACAGACGTCTTTCATAAGCAAGAGGTCAAAGAGTAGCAGCCATGCTTGACTCGCATGCAGCGGCCATGACCAGCCGTTGTTGCGACTACATGTAGACAGTTACGTAGTGAGAGGTGTTCCGTCGACAGCACGAGAAAGAGCTGGAGAGGAAGGAGACTATTGCCTCAGGGACGGCATCATCAACTATTCTCAAGGAAGTGAAAGGCACGCCGCTCACTCGATTGAACAGTGTGCTGTGTAAATTTCCAACAGTTGAAACCAGATGGTTGGCGCATTCGACCTTCAACTAGATTAGTGTTGCACAGAGAATATTCTCTAGTCTGCAAGCCCCCTTGACTATACATAGAAAGAGTCCCGTTTTCTTTGGAATCACTCGTCCATGTTAAGGCCTACATCCATGTCGAAAGACTATGCAAAGGTCATCCCAACTTGAAACGGGACAGCTTAAGGACGAGAATAGGGCCGAAAGCTAGGCGGAGATCTAACGAAGTAACTTAAAATAAGCTAAAACCTATACGAGACTAGATAGGCGACTATTCAAGCGGCCCAGGTGATTCCAAACTCTCGTATCCACTGCGAATACTTGGCCATCTCCGCGGCGTGATTCATCTCTAATCCACTAGTCACGACTCATCTCATCGTCCATGAACTGATGACAGGTGCCTTGACCACATTTCCTTGATCAACTTGAGTTGTACAGCTGATGACCGGCGGTAGGGACAGCTCATTCTCGAACCTAATCGAAATAACCACGACTTCAGGCCTGGGGCTTAGTGTAAACATGGCATGAACCAACCCTGATGTTGGTTCTCGGGTACATGTAATGCGAAGCCTTCCATCTTTCATAGTTCGTCACGTACCTTGGCACGAGGAGTGGCAGGTAATGCCCTTGCGCCGAACATTTGGTCGCGATCATATAGCAGACTGAAGTATGAGTCGCATTTCACCGAACCGTAGCACGAAAGTCCGATATTCCATCGCATCTTTGCACCCAGCGCAGGAGGCTTCATGGCCCTTGTGAGGGTCGCCAAGAGAAATACAATCTGCCCGACCCCATATCGTTGATGGAATCTCTACCAAGGGAATGATGGGAACATGCTGTGCTTTGCGATTCGAAGAATCGTATAAGATATCACCGACATTCGGTTTATAGGGAAACTCGATACAATACACTCCTTCAGAATCGTCTACCTCGTTCTTTACTATACAACCCCTTGACACTTTCGTTTACCTAGTTGTTGCCAGGTTTAGGCTCTCCACCAAGATGAAGCACTCCCTTCTCGAATGCCTGGTCTTCGTCGCCGGCGTCTCGGGCCAGGCGACCTCGATCGTCGGCAAGGCCCTGACGCACTACAACGCCAGACAGCAGGCCATCCTCGCGGCCGTGCAGTACGATCCGGCCAGCCCCGCGACCAGCCAGGAGGGCAAGCACGTGCCGGCGTGCTACAGCCGGCGCATCCGGGGCTTCAACGCCTGGTCGCAGACGTGCAGCGACCTGTACTTCGACGGGGGCCTCGACATGGTCGGGCGGCCGGCCGACGTGAGCGTCTTCGCCGAGCGTGCGCCCGAGAACCTGCCGCTGGTCAACGCGGGCGCGCAGGTCGTCGACATCACGACGACCAAGATGATCCGCAAGTACTCCAAGCTCACCACCGGCTGGAAGGTGACGGCCGAGGCGACGGGCACCGTCGCCAGCATGCCAATGGGCGGCGCCAGCCTCGCCGTCAAGGTCTCGGGCGAGTACTCGTCGCTCACCGAGAAGGGCGAGGAGACGACCGACACCTTCACCATGAAGTACCCGTGCCCGGCCGACAGCGTCTGCTCCGTCGAGACGTGGACCTGGCACATCAAGTTCCAGGGCAGCTGCGAGCGCAGGAAGCCCTCGGTTACGTGCCAGTGGAAGACGCCCCTGTGCCCGGACGAATCGGGCTCCATCATTCCCATCTGCTCGGAGGAGACGGACTTTATCAAGCAGCAGTGCAACGACCGCGGCGTCAGGCCTTGCGAGATGGCCGTTCCCGTCTCTACCAAGAAACAGGTATGGGCGGACAGGGTCTTTCTCGTCGCGCCCATTGATTCCATGACCCCTGGTATGAAGATGATGGATATGCCCTTGAGCAGCATGAACATTACCGTCATCGAGCCCAGGGAAGGATAGATGGAGGATAGAACAGCGAAGAAGAGAGATTGTACTTGCGCTCGAGCGTTGAAAGATTCATGCATAGTGTTTAGATTAGTTTCCAAGTCAAATCTATATGTATATGTCAACAACGTCTAGATATGAGAGATGCTCGACTTTTCCGTATCATGCGCATCTACCTTGGCGCCGCTCGAAGCCGTCTTCTCAGCGCCCCGGCGTACCAGACTAGCTTTGCGAGATGTGACGCCTCCTTGCTCGACGTCCAGAACGCCGTGGCCTGGCTTGGCTGCCTGCACTAATTGTGGGTTCTCTTCCTTGAGCCTGGCAAAATTCCTCTCGGCATCCCATGTCCAGATGCTGTCACTTGCAAAGACGAGGTTCATCTCTTCCAGCGTCCGCTGATTCGACTCGGGATAGAGGGCCCAGACAATGACAATGGCTAGGAAGTTGACGCCGCCAAAGATGTAAAGCGTCTTCTCGTGGAGGCTGCTGAAGATTGTCGGAAGGAGAAGGACCTGAAGAGGAGCGAATTAGTCGTTCCGTTGCGCGCTCTTACGCTCAATGCAAAAGAGGTGTTCTTACCGTCCACCCGTTTCCAATCGACCATCCAATCACGCCCCATGCGTTGCCTTTGGCGCGGACCTGAAGGGGGAAGATTTCGGCAGGATACAGCCAAGGGACCGTCAGCCAAGTCGCTCCGAATATCGCAGTGTACAGAAACACAAAGAACGTGGCTGCGCCTCCGATTTGTTGTCGAGAGCTCGATTCACCAGCATTTATTGTCGCACGCGCGAGACCTCCGGCCGCAAACATGCAGATACCCTGTCCAATGGCCCCCCAGTAGAGCGTCCAGCGTCGGCCTATGCGGTCCAAGGTGAAGACGCAGATGAGGGTAGCAAACTATTCACGTTTAGTGTCCGAGCATTCGCGTCAATGTGAAAGTTCAAGCTCACCATGTAAGTGATGTTGTTGAGACCGCTGACCCATAGCCGATCCTGAGAGCCGATGCCGGCGATGGAAAAGATTTCGGGTCCGTAGATGGTGATGCCCGCGATACCAATCCATTCCTGCAGGATCTGAAGCCAGACAACGAGCTGCACGCGACGCCCAGTATGAAGTTTGCCGGACCCGATCCCGAACAGCATGTGCAGATAGCCCTGTTGGTTGGCCGTGTCCACCTCCAGGTTGTGAACATTGACGATATCCTGAAACTCGGCTTCCGCATTGGCACCTTCTTCGCCGTCCTCGCCGCGTAAACGACGCAAGATGAATCGAGCCTCTTCCTCGCGACCGACTTTGACGAGCCAGCGGGGAGACTCGGGCATGAACCAGATGATGACGAACAGGAAGGTCAGGGGAATGATCTGAAAGGCAATGGGAAACCTCCATATGAACGATGACGTGGGATCATGGTATTTAGAGGTGCCGCTGTGGACGCATGAGCCTTCGCATCGCAACTGAGAAGCGTGATGAACTCACAACTCGAGCCAGTAGGCCACGACGACACCAAAGATATTCAAGGTGAACTCAAGCGCAACAAATTGACCCCGCGAGGTATGCGCTGCCGTTTCGCAGCTCCACACAGGGGTTATGGCGTTGAGAACTCCAGTTCCCATGCCATTCAGGATACGAGCTGCCAATTTTGTGAGCACTCGATTTCTTTCGTCACCATCACAGGGACTCGGCATACCGCAAAACATCCACGGGGCATTCATTGCAGCCGACTGCAAGGCGGCTGTGGCGATACACCACAAGCATGCGAGGCCAATGGTCTTGATGCGACCAAACCTATCGCCAAGAGAGCCGCCAATCAAGGCGCCGAGCAGGCTTCCCGGGAGGTAGTAGATGGCAACCTAAGAAGGCAAGCTGGATTAGACAAGGGGCTTTATATCAGTGACCGGTTCTTACTGACGATTCCGCCCTGCAGCAAAGGCTTGTCAATCTCGACCCTTCCTTGGGCCTCGTCCCAATGGCCGAAGCCCATGCGCTCGGCATAGTCGCGCGTCGTGTTGACGCCGCCCATGAGGCCCTGATCATAGCCAAAGAAGAAGATGGAGATGCCGGCGACGACGCAAACCGTGTTCAGCAAGGATTGCTTGTATAACGTGTTTGCCACATTGTACTTGGCCAAACGGCCCTCAACGCTGGTCGCAGGCTTCATGGTGTGCGGTTGCGAATGTAACAAAAACAAAACGCCAGTGACGGATATGAGTGTCGGTTTTGGGGAAATGGGAAATCCAGGGTCCTTTAAAGAGTACAGAGTAAAGGCCCAGACTTTGACCTTGCTCAGTCTCCGGGCTGCCGAGCCTCAGATCCGTCGTAACTTCACGCCAAGAGTTTGTGGGGAAGGCGAGTTGCGCTCGTGGCGGGTTTGACTTGTGGATGATAACCCTCAACTGTGTGATGCTTCCAGGCTTCCCCTGTTATTGTTCGAGCGCAACCACTGGAATCTTGCGTCGTTTTTGGGACGGGTGTAGTGCCTAATGCCGGCGCTATTGTTCGAAGAGGGGAAGCCGGGGAAGCCTCCACAGCATTGTGGGGAGGAAACTTTGCCAAGCAACAAATGATGAGACTTTGCCGAGACAAATAGCCGCCCTCATCCGATTTGATATCAAACGCCGATGCTCCGGCCGCTTCGCCGAGTGTCCGGCCCGGGGCGTGGTAAAAATAAACTCGAAGTCGGCGGCCACTTATATCTCCAAAACCGCGACAACTCGCTTCTTTTGCAATGTCAACCTCCTTGTCTTATGAACGGGAATCTACTTCACTTGCCTTGAGAAAAGTAAATTTCTGCCAGCGAAACGTCGGTGCCCTCGGTCATAGCCCAAGGTTGCCCCCGTGTCCGTGGTCTCCCCCGCCCAGGCCCCAGTCATGACGCTATGCACTCGTCGCGGGATGACCGACTTGCTTGGCGAATGTTCAATCTCAGGTTATAGTAAAGAGACTCTTGACGATTCGTCGATATCCAAAACCGCCCATTTGTCTAAACCTTCTATGGGTCACTTCTATTTTGAGACTTTTGCTTTCCTTCTCATTTCCAATGCCTCGACCCGCTCGTCTATCTTCTTGAAAGACCAACTTTCAAATGCTGGCGGATACAGAAATGGTCGCAAATCGAATCTATGGTCATCCGGGCTGTAGCTTTCCGCGTGGTATGCAGGAGTAGCGACAGTCTGCTTGTGACGGTTGATTTGGTAAAAGTGAAAGAAGAGTTTGACCTGGTGCCTTGGGTTAGCCTCGATAGGCGATCAAGAAGTTGAGCAATCTCACTTTGTGAGCCACCTCACGCGGACTCAGCTTGCCTTCGCCGCCCCATTCCTCCTGGAGACGCAAAAACATGCCATAAGGTCCAAGGTGATGAACCTTTCTGAGGGTGCCAAATCGGGATAATTGCTCATAGGTCATTTGCATGTCGGCCTCGTCGCTTTGCACCTGTTGCTTGAATGAGTTGGTGCACCTCCAGTCCGCAAACACTGCACTTACATAGTCTGCCGTTATCGGCTCGAGCTCGGCAGTCGGAATGGCGTGGATGAAGTCCTCGAGAATAGGCATGTCAAAGTTCTCGGCGGCCCAGCCAATGAATCGCTTTAGATCAACTTTACTAATTGATCCTATTGGGTTGAGGTCCGCAGAGGAGCCTGTCAGATGTCAGATGGATGAAGCAGGCAGTTGAACGTTATGGTAATCCTTAGGCATCGCCATGGGAAAGCCACTTACAATCGTACTTGGTCAAGTCTATACAAAATTAGCTTAGTTCTTCGGGATACCAGCTCGCGCAGTGCATGTGCTGGAGCACGGGGCAGTTTTGAGTGCAACTTACATCCACGCAGGCATTCGTCGACATTGGAACTTCCGAGAACCAGAAGCGAACCGCCTCCGGGTCTTTTTCGGGCTTCGCACAATTCTTGAGCGAAATAGTACGCCAACACCATTCTGCTGCGCGATTGAATGTTCTGAAGAGCCAAATTTGACGTGTTTGTGCCGCCGTGGACTACAGGATCATGGTCAGTAGTCATCCGCATACCATCTATCCATTAGACAAACCCTTGAATCGCGGCTCAAAGCCGGTAGCCTGTGTGAGAATGTTCTTTGTGGAGTGAAACATGTCGTCGATATCCACGTCTGTATGGTATGAGCCAATCTTTTCGGCAAGTCCCTTGGCTCGCTCTCTGGTTTCACGGCTGCTTTGGTTCTTCATTCCCATGTAGCAGGTGCAAAAGATCTGATTGCACAGCTCCTCGGCGGTTTTCGGGAGCTCTGACGAGTAGGCGGCAATGCGTTTGACATCGGCAATGACCTGCTCGTTTCCCTCATTCATGGCGGCAATGACCAAACGGCACATGGAATAGACCAGTGTTGCCGTCGCGCAGCTATCAATGCCGCCGGAGAGGGGTGTGAAGAATCCGGCAGCTTTGGAACGTCGCAGATAGTCCCAGAGCCAGCAGGCCGGCCCAAGAGAAATCTCTTCCTCGGGACGGTGATATCGTGGCGGCCTTGGAGGCGTTGGTGTTTGTATCAGATCGAGGTCGTCGCGGGACAGAGAGTAGTCGACCTCGATGCGCTGGTATTCTGGAGCGGCAACTGCTTGCAAGCCTCGCGAAGGGGCGAACCGGTAAGCCCTCACTTCTTCAAGGTCCACAGTTGCAACGATGACTTCCACTTCGTTGAGTGAAAATTGACTAGACTGCCCTACAATGTCGCCATTGACAAAGATCATGGCGCATCCATCATAGTATCTATCGTTTTGTTAGCATCTGCAGCAGCGTAGTGCTCGTATGAGAAGCGCGTGTTCCTACAGTCTATCTCCGTCACATCCGAGTTGGTTAGAGTAGAGATATACACCGCCGTTCTTGCGAGTGGCCTCCTGGATGAGTGCGATGCGCTGATCGAGCTTTCGAAGAGAATGGTGACTTCCGCTGCTGTTGGTGAAGATCTCTACGCCATTAAGACCCCTCGACCACAGTTAGCGTCGAGGCCCTTGATCTGAGTGAAAGTGCTCACATGTTGATGTGAGGGCTATTTGGCGTGAATAGCTCCTCGCACGTCTCGGCAGCAAGACAAGTGTCAATGGTTGAAAGAACAACATCACCTATCGGGACATGACGGCAACCCTGGTGTTTCTGTATGAGAGGAGGCAGGTAATACTGCTCGACGTGCCTAGGCCTGTTCCAGGGGGTAAAGAAGCGCATCTCGCGAAAGTTGCCATCGTTGGCGAGGTAGAGCTTAGGCCGGAGGCAGAGAATCTTGCCATCTAGGACAATGGCGCGCGCATTATACCTGCAATTTCGATGCAGTAAAGGCAGACCAACGTCGATGATGATGCCGTGAAGAGACGTGTCGGTCAGAATGGAGTACAATGAGTCCCACGAGTGCTCATACACTTCGTTTTCTAGGAAATGATCAAGACATCCTGAAACCAAGTTTAGCGCCGATTCTGCGAATTGTCCAAAGAGCTTACCGTATCCAGGAATCTCGAGCTCCGGTCCGACTCTCAGACTGGCACCAGCTTCCTTAGCCTTGATGATGCTCTGCTTGATCCTCTTCAGATTTCCCTCAAAGTCCAAGCTCCATTGGTTGAGAGCGCAAGTAGCGAGTGTGACGAGCGGCGCCATTTTGGAAATGGAATATTCGCCTGTCGCCGGACACAAAGGGATCAAAGGTTCCCGGCAGATGTGGTCATACACGCAGAGGACAAGCTGTCGTATGCATCAAGCAAGAAAATGATTGCGCTGCAAAAAATGAGGGCATGACAAGACGAATCCGGCAAGAGCACAAGTATTGGTTCGCAGATACCGAGTGACGGTGAAAGTGCGTCTCGTGACTCAGGCTTTCTGCTTAGCTAAGAATAAGTTAAATGCAGCCTTTATCCAGCTTCGCCTCGATACTCTAAACTTGACTTGCCTCGCATATCGTGCAGTTCAGGAATGCAGTGCGGTTGACAGGTATGACCCATGTTGCATTCTCGCGAAAGGCTATCGTGTCACATATATTTGTTCTCGCCGTTGGGAGGCGATCTGCATGCATGTGCGGGCAATTATCCCGCCATTGGTCAGTGTCGAACCATCAAGAATCGACACCGCTGGAACAACGCAAACTGCCTCCATCAAGATGGCTTGTACGGCAACCTTGCTCCTGTTTATCCTCCACATCGTCGCTAGTTTGGCTGGGTATGTCTATGGTCGTCTGTCAAAGTTGCCGATGCAGGACGTCTTACTCTGCGACCTTGAGTGTGGATGACGGATTGATGAAGTTCTCAAGCGCTCAAACGTCAAATACCAGAGCATGTCATCCGTGAATACTGTTCCTATTCTCTCTTCTTAAAAAAACCCTCTGTGTCGCCCGGTCTCAGAGGCTGCAAACGATCGCCCTCAGAACTGACTCGGTCTGATTACCTTGGGCAGTCCATCCACGCCAGCCGGCATGTGGTGAACTCGGCCCAAGAGATGGCTCGTGGCTATGCAATATCTACTCTCGTGTGAACGCTACGGGATAAAAGTTGGTCACCGTTCAAGGTGCGATGGAAATTGCCGGAAACTTCCTGGGTGCTGCTGGGGCATCACCGTCAGAGCATCATCGCCATGCGCGCAAATGGAAACATACTGCCAAAAAGACTTGAATCAGGCCCATAACGCAAGTAGCAGCTATGGGCGACATCATAGGTCTGTTCTTGACCATTGCGCGTCTGTGAACTGCGGTACAAAAGACTCGTGGGGACCAAAGGGCTGTTCTGCCAGCTGGCCGGCAGCTGTTCAACTCCCTTTCATCATGCACCACAGTCCGCGTTTTCAACACAGAAACAGCAGCTAGTGTTTACCACCTTCACGAGACCGCGTCATCGGCAGCTTGCACAAACACCGTACACGCGATCATCGTGTTTGCGCTCAACCTCCCACCATCAACTCCGTTTGTTCGCACGCCTCACCCCAAGAAAGCACGAGCTATACACTCTCTCGCATTCTTGCATAAGACTCTTTGACTTCCATCATCCATCGCTCCCCTTCTTCATCTTCTTCTCTTTCTCCTACTTCTTCTAGATACGAAACGTTGGTCGCGATCTGTTCCCTTCCGCACTTCTCTGGGGCGGGCCGCACCTTCTTTGACTAAACGTGAGCTTCATGCCCTCCAGCTCCATCATGGGAGACGCTTCCATGGAAGACACGCCCATGCCGGACGCACCATTTGACGACTTGAACTTGCCAATGAATGGCGACCAAGATATGGACATGGGCTACTTGCCTCCTCGGACCTCCTCGACGCCTCCAGGCTTCCCCCCAGAAGCCTGGGAATACACGCAAAGCATATGGAACCCGACGTCCACGGCCATTATCAACGCCATATTGTGCGACGAAGAGTACCTCAATACCGAATGGTTTCGCTACGGCCGGGGCCTAAGAGCAGTGGAGCCGTATCCCGAGCCTGGTCTCAATATAGTTCACCCACGAGATCTCAGTCTTCGAATAAGTGTGGAGAATGACGACGGCGATATGGAAGACATTGTTCACGTCAGCCGACGATCCTTGATGTGGGATACCAACTTTGTCTCTTGGCATGTGAGAAAGCGCTGCTTCGCTTTCAGGGGCGAGCTTCGCCTCCTCAAGTGTCTCCTCACCTACCTCCACGCCTCCATGTTTCGTCCGCGCCGCATCAAGAAGGCCTTGATACGGACCCGCAGCATCACCACTCCCTTGGACGGCGTCAATGTCGGTCTGGGCTGGACAGCCTTTGTGGATAAGGTGACGATTGTCGAGTGTGCGCTCCTGGTGGCAGATGGCATTGGTGAGTCACAAACTGCCCAAACTAGGAATTGAATAAGGGTGATTAACAGTTGCGGACGGTGAACAGATCTCAACGGATACCAGCTCCTCATAAATGGGAGATCGTACCTCAACGCCCCTGATGATGCCGAGGAAACTGGAAACGACAGATCTGACGGTGCGCCGTCGAGAGACGAGCATCACGATGATGGCGACATCTCAGGCGAAACTCTTGTCAACGGCCGAGTCAACGGAGCTCGAACCCCGGAGCACGACGGGTCCAGCCCCCTCCCGGCGGACGAAGGCCGTCCGCACGGCGTCTCTCCTCGCAACAGTCGGATAGAAATAAGCAGCCCTTTGGCGAGGGTCGACGCTTTGAGAGGGACGAGAGCGCCGGCCAACAGCGCGGTGAACAGTTTTCCGCCTGTCGCCGACGGCATCAACGGCGCGCAGCAAGAGACCAATACCTCGGGAGGCCGGTATAATCTCCGGAATCGAAACAGGCCTCCTCCGGCGGGCGCAGTCGTCAATGGGACTGGTCGACGTCGACACTAAAGAGATTGGCCTTTCACAGGACACGTCGTTACGCTTATACGATCGAGCATGGTATTAAAGCGTTAGAGGTAGGAAACACAAGAAACAGTTTGACGAACTTGGGTCATTGGGCGATCAACGGTGAAAGATGATATGATTACATCGTCTCGGATGAATCTTGCAGCAGGTGGCCTTGGTTCCGAGGGATGCGACCGGGTTTCTTTACCTTGCCCTTGAATGATACACAAAATGCCAGACTCACCAGGCCGGGGTCAACTGCAATCGCAACGGCAGGGGAGGGGCTTTGTATTGTCATGATTATGTATTAAACTTAGGTGTCCATGTTTTGTGTCATTACATCGTCTTCGGTCCATACTTCATCGCTCCCTTTACATGCCGCAATTCTTGGCGTCAATCTGGGTGGCCGTGGCATCGACGCGTCCCAGCTGGACGGCCTGACCATTCGTCAGAGCATTCATGGCGTCCTGGGCAATGTTGAAGCCGGCGTCGGTGTGATCGATGGCGAGGACGTTGATGCTCTTGCCCTTATACTCGAGCTTCCAGCAGGTTCCACAGTTGGGCGAGTTCCAGCCGGCAACGGCTTGGGCGCCACCAATGTATGGAAAGTTCTTGATGTCGCGCTGCTTCTGCCAGCCCTTGCGTGTGATGAGGCCATTGGGGCCGTCGCTGCAGCTGACGCTGGTGAGGGCGCGCTCACCGTTGTCGTAGCCGGGATCGAAGGAGACTACAAATTCTGTGAGCTTGAGAGTTATATCTCAAAATGTGCCCGCCTGATTTGTAGGCGGCTCATGACTTTACTCACCGGTAATGGCCGAGACGGCCGAGGCGAGGGAAGCCAAGCTCAAGATGTGAGACAGCTGCATTTTGAGAGGTGAAGAGGATGAACTGAAGTCGCGAGAGGTTAAAATATCGAGATAGATGTGGCTGGTCGAATTATGATTAATGTGAGCTTGCTGTCTGTGATGGGAAACGGGGCGGCTTCCGGGAGCATTTATACATTTGCCCGTCCCTCTGACGGCGGTCGAGGCAGAGCCCATCACATTTGACAAGACATCCACGAACGGCAAGTTGCAGTAGTGAGCGCTATGAGATCATAGGCCGGCGCAGCTTCGTATTCGACCCCTCCTGCTGCGCCGTTGTACATGATCCGGCCGGGCGTGATCACGGAGGGGGAGCGAGTGCGGAGGCGAGATCCGGCGGTGGCCGTCGCGGACGAGGCAAGAATGCCGAGCCCATCATGGTTGCTCGTATTCACCTCGTTTTCCCCTCGTACGGCTTCGGATGTGAGGCCAACGTAAGCGGTTAGCAGATGTCGGGGCGTTGCCTCGAATGTGGACAGGCAGACGAGCAGAGAGATGTCGAGCCAGGGTCCCTTCCCGGCAAGCGGCGCACGCGTATGTGCACTGGGGGAACTTGAACCGGATGCCGCGTGAGGAGGACATGAGACTAGATGAAGGCCACAAGCCGAGACCAGCAGCCTGCGGCATCTCGTTGGTGGCTTGCCGCTCTTGGCTTTTCGGGGTCTCGCGTCTGGGGACCGAGAGGCCAAGACGCTCCAGGGCTCCCTGGCCTGCCATGGCCAAGAACGGCTGCAGAGCCTCGGGACGCCAGGGTGGGCGGCGGCGAGTGGAGAGATCTGCAGCCCGGATAAGGTGCTTCTGCCCGGCTTCCAACAAACGGGGGGTCTATTTCGGGGGCTGACGGGTTTCCTCGTATGACTGCCGCACCCGCCACATTGCCGTGACCCTCGACCACGACATGTCACGTTGCTTCCGAGCTTCGAGCAGGGCCGACAAAGTATTCAATCGGCAGGAGGGACTGTTGTCGACGAAATGCGGCGGCGTTGGTGATGTGTGTTTCTTTGGCGTTGGTCAGCATGCGACTGGAAAAGCTCGAAGCTGTCAGACGATGCGGGCAGTGCATCGCGAGAGACACCAAACGCGAGCGGCCGAAGCGAGGCTTGGCCTTGCAGAACACGACTTTTGCTGCATCGAGAAAATGTCCGAGTCTGACGGCTCGTATGCGGTCCACCGTTTCCTAGGTGAGCTGTTTCGGCCGTCGACGATCGTCAGATGCATGCGCCGGTGGATTCTGGAAAAGGGCCGGGATGAGGATAATGGACCAGCCGCAGCTGTGCTCAGATAACGTCGCCATGAAAGCAAGATCTTTGATGAGGTTTGCCAACTTATCTCAGCACTCGTCGTACCTTGACGTTACCCTCATGGCTTGGTTCTGTTTGCGCTTCATCTTTCTATTAATTCCTTAAAATGCATTTGCTATAGGGTAGTCGGGCTTAAATTATGTTACCCCGCCCCCACTATCCCGCAGGCCGCCGAAGTCGGCGGATGCTTACGAAGTACGTACCTAGGTAGGGTTTTAGCACTTGGGCCGCAATAGCATTCTAAGGCCCTATAACGGCAGGAGCTATAGCGGAACCCCTGAAATAAGTAGCCTAGAGCCGCAACCAGACAGCTAATCCTTTAGGTGACCTACTAGCAGTAGTGCCTATACTAACCAACGGTTTCTATTCGTAATAATCAATCTTAATCGCTAGGTTTTAACGCTTCTCTCTTTGGCAAAAGAGCTATTTTCCTCGTCTTTAGAACTTGAAGCCCTCTTGCTCCAAAATATCGTTCGCTCTGTATAAGGTATTAGCTATAGATTCATAACAAGAATTTCTGGCAGGAACCTAGTGCAAACCTCGAAGCTCCACTGGTCATTTGCCCGAACCCAGTTGCCAAGTGCGGCTGCATACTTCCTGATCTGCTTTTCATAACCTGGTTCATCTCCTGCCACTTGAGCTACCTTTTCATAGTCCATCATGAAGTAGCATGCCAAGACGTGGTGGTGACATCCAATCCAATTAAATGCCTCGTGCACATCGTAGCCGAAATCATTCATTACCACGGTCACAAGGTTATGCACATCGTCACCACGACTTTGCCTAAATATGATACCTCAGTTCAGTGTCCAAGTTGAGACGCAAAAGATAAGTCTCAAATACAGGAACCTACTCAACGTTATAGGAATATAGATCATTCCCTATAATAAGCATGTCGATGCAGAGTAAAGTCAGGCTTTCGATGACAGGATGCTGCATGATATCATCTGGAAAGTTATCGTGAATCTGGTTGATAACAAATGATGGCCTGGCGCCAATTGTCTCGCGTCGGATTTCAAAATATCTTTGAACATTTCGAATGTGGCCGTGAGTGCGATCGAAAGATTGCTGGACCACAGCTTCTGTATAATGTTGGAAAGCAACTATGAAGCGCTTCTGTGCACTTTCAGTGGCTATGTTAATAGCATGGAGCCAGAACCTGCCCCTTTATCAGTAAATGACACGCGAGGCCTAGAATCTGCAATAGAAGGTGCAAGACAAACTGTCTCGTGGCTTCCCCGCCAATCCATTCGCCCGGGGGACGAGGTTGGTATGGGTTGCGCAGAGCATCCATGATTGCATCAGCTTGCCGGCGGGTCTCGTTTTCGTCAGAAACATCCGACCATTCGTCGATGATAAAGTACAAATTCATGAGATCACAGCCGACTTGACAGCCATCTTCACAAATGTCAGTCGTCAGAATCCCCCTATTGACACCGGGCAAATACCTTTGTCCAACTCAGCGTATGCCATCGAAGCCAGCAGACCTACGGAGTACGGGGTCAATTGGCTGTCTATTGAAGAACTCCAAGCCTATACTCACTGAAATCGCATTTGTTGAACGCAATCTGAGCTTTTGGACCAAATGCGCCAAGATTTTCGACCCAAGCCGCGGATTTCCGCTTGCAGTCCTCATAGTGAGGGCTTACAACGCGAGCCCAAGCCCAGTTGTGGAGCGTCTCTGGAATATGGAGAATGTGTTGCGTCTGGTCGATATCCATCCTGGAGAAGGCAATTCTGTATATAGAATATAGGGTGCTCTTTCTGTGATTGTTTTGACTGTTATAAACAAGACTATATAAAGATTTGCAAGCAGGCATGGGTGCAGCGGGAGCAACGGCGGCAGCAACACAACAGCGGCAGCAACAGCGGCAGCAACACAAGAGCAAACACAACAGCGAACACAACAGCGAACACAACAGATCTCTCCGGATGAAATTCAAATGGTTCCCGAAAATATCGGCTCAAGTAAGTGATAGCATATCCACTCACTAAGACGACAGTCTATACGTTGGGTAAGTTTAATACTCACGCTGAGTTAAATGCAGAGAAACTCACACCATCGGGAATCCATATTACCCGAGGGAGCCCTGCCGGGGCTGGAGGATAGATCCTTAATGTTTCCTTTATACACGCATTGAGATATTTCAACTCCTCTACCTTTGACAAACAGATTTCGTCCTCTGACTTGAAGGCCGTTCGGATTTCGTCAATAACCCTTGTAAGATCTGTCGGCTTGGCGATCATGAAGTAGGCGAGCGAGGTTAATGCCCCAGTAGTGGTTTCCAATCCGCCAACGACGAAGCCGTTTGCAGCATCTAGGACGTGGTCAAATGTCAGTTCCTAAAAATAGCAATCAGTACATGTATGACACGATGTGTTGTAACGAAGCCAGTGCGGAAAATAATTCGGCGTACCCCAGCTTCCTTCAATCTAATAAACGGCTCGATCAGATCATCCCTTTCCTTTTCAACTTCCATCCTCTTCGCTAAAATCGCCTTTGAATCCTCGAGCACTTTCATGAATTCCCCTCTAAAGATATTTACTATACGGAGGTTGGGCACTAAAGTATTCAGACCAGCTTAGGTCACTCGGATTACATAACACCGTGCAGCACAATACAGTATTGTATCCACATGCCCTGCCTAATTAGGCAATTCGTCCTCTTTAACGTCTTGCCGTCAGTTGGTCACTTGGGGTTTATGACGTTATCCCTATTGCCAACCTTCCTCAACGCCTTCTTCCACAGCTTCTATAAGAGCTTCCAGGCCAGGCAGAATCGGATTCGATTGGCTCAAAAGAAACTCAATCTCATCATATAGCTCTTCCCTTTGCTGGTTGGTTAGATCCGGCGGATCGCTGCCTTCTTCATAGGTTATTTCCATATAAATAGAGCACCCATTGGATGTTGCCGGGTATTCTTTCCACAAGCCGTTGTAGCTTCTCTTGCGGGAACAATGCCCAAGCTTTCTTCCACGTATTAATAAGCGTTGCCCTTGACGTAATCTTCTTCTTTGATGTGATGCATTTGAGCATGAACCATGCAAGCTCAATTGGTGATAGGTCCGGCGAATTAGGTGGCCAATTGACCGTTTTAAACCCCTTTTGATGCCAAAGCTCTCTATTGCGCCGTTGTGCATGTGAAGCCGTCCCTCCATACAAATTACTAGGGAAAGAGCTTTTCAAGCTGTAGAGTGAAGAAACGGTGCGAAAACCGGGGAAAACTGATTTGCACGGTGTTATGTAATCCGAGTGACCTAAGCTGGTCTGAATACTTTAGTGCCCAACCTCCGTAGTGGGGGGACAAAAGTTCCGGGCAACCCCACCTTCGCGTCGCGTTAACGCGTTATCCTCTATAGCACCTATATTCTTTAAATATTAATTACTCTACGATTAATACCCGTAATTATACTAAAGAAATACTAGAGCCCTCATAAGAGGGCTCGGATTATATCCCTCGTTAATTTTAGTATCCTAGCTCCCTTTATCGCCGAGAAAGAGGGAGTATTACCCCGCGCGGTATACGGCATCGTAAGACGATATCGGACTTAAACTAGTATACAATCTTTACCTCGGTCTAGGAGGCCCGTCCTTATTATAGACTAAGATAAAAGGTATATCCTTCGATACGTCTCGAAAAACCCTTTTATCTCGTCTAGTTAGCTCCTTTAAGAAGCTTCCCTATCTTACTTTATAAAGACTTTAACTCGATAGCTCCGGCAATACGGGATCTAATACTACCGCGTACTCCGGCGCCTAAAACTTAGCGAAGATAAAGCCGTAGCGAGGCTCGCTTTCGCTAAGAAGTACTATAGGAAGCTAGCTTTATTTTAGTATAATTAGATCTTCTTAGATAAGTCTACTATCGCTCGTAAGGAGGGTACGAAAACTAAGTAGGTTTTCTACCCGCGGGTAAGTAAGACGTATTAACTTTAAGATTTAATTCTAATACTACGAAGGGAGATAGACTTAAGCCGTAAAATGTAAACCCGAGATTAAAGCCTACTCGTTACTCCTAGATATTCTAGGGAGCTTTCTACGTTAACCGGAGGACCTTACTTACCCTAATACTTAGCGACCCGACTTCGGAGTATCGCGGCGTTATAGTACGCGTTATACTTATAATACTTAAAGAGTAACTCCTAATAATTATAAAGCCGGGTATAGTATTCGCTTAAGATAACGCCTTAACTTATATAGCGTAAATCGTATAATCGTAGCTTACGGAATAGGCCGATAAAAATAGGGTCTCCTTAGTAGATTAGCCGGCTTATTCCCCTAACCTTAACCCTATAGAAAATCTATAGAAAATCTTAAAAAAATTAACGAGAATTACCCCGAGTTAGCCGACTTCCTAACTAATAACTAGACGAAGTAGAGGCTCTATAAGGCCGTAGTCGAGGCGTAGGAGGATATTAAAAATCGGGTATTAAAAAATCTAGTAGATTCGATACCCTAGCGCTTTTAAGCGGTTCGGGAGGCGAAGGGCTAGTATACTAAGTACTAATATATATTTCTAAATAGCCTTACTTTAATAGAATATATATACTCTTTTACTAAATTAATTAGCCTCTATTTAGCCGAGAAATCGGGCTTTAAAGTTCGTGGGTTGAGGGTGTGGATTTCACCCCGCACGAGCTTACCCGGAACTTTTGTCAAGTGACTGTAGTACCGCCACTGCTTTTCTCATGCCTAGGTACCACAGCACAACGGATTTCACGCCCTACTCTGTGGCCCTGCACATGAACGTACCGGGTTGTCTCAAAATTTTCCAAGCAGTGGAAGCTCTCTCCAAGGGACAAATGACCGATGATATCGGAGACAATCCAGGTGAACCATTCAGCCAGGTCGTATACCCCCCCCCCTCAGTCTTGTATTCCATATTCGCATTTCTGGTGGCCTTGTAAATGTCCTCACTTGTTTTTTTGAGCTGCTTGATCATCAAATCTACGTGGCCCATAATCCGGCCCTCGAGCTTTCTTACGCTTCGGTCGGACAGCCTATCGGCTAGGAGCTCTTTCTTGACTTTGTGAGCTTCTTTATCTGCCGCGACGAAATTCTCACTAAGTACTCCATTGAAATTGAGGCCGCGGTAGTACTTGTCGTACTTCGGGGTTTCTTTCCCGGTCACCGCTCCGTAAATGTCCTTCCATGCTTTTGGGTCTGCAAAGGAAAGCTCTGAAGGGGAGATGCGGACAACCGGGCCGTATATTTCGTGGAGGTGGAGGACAGCAAATGGCAGCGTGCCACGAATAGATTGGTATGCCCATGGAAATATAGAGGCGCCATAGAAGAGGGGATCAGGAAAGCGGGCGAGAGGGTGAAGAAATAAGTTATAAACGAGAGTAAGAAAAGTATAGGTGAGTACCTGAAATGTCAGCTATCATGTGAGCATTAAGTGAATGGGCAACATACCAGGAGAAGGACGATGAGTAGGCTACGTGTTATATCTTGAGAGAAGTAGATTCCGGCGAGTGACAACATTTTTTGAAGAGATATCCAAATTTAGCAAGTTCTATCGTGATGGATAAGATAAACAAATGGGTGGTCCGAGGTAAAAGCGCTGAAGCAGCAGACGAGCTGATGAACCTACATACATCATTTGCGGCCTTAAGCGTTGATATCGTGTCCGAAGTCGCTTTTGCAAAGAGTTAAAAGTAAACTTTCCCCTATCCTGTCCCCCATCTCCCTAATCTAATGGCAAGTAGTGTTCTGGACACACCGGATTTTTATTGCCGGGCATTCACGTCTATCGAAACACAGAGTAACTGGTTCTATATCTTGAAGTATTTCCCTCTCCTGTCTATGATGTTTAATCGTTCCGTACTGGCTCTTGGTCAGGTTCTTACCTAAAGGCGGTTAGTGCTTTCCTCCTTGTCCTACACACTGCCTGACGACGAACTTTCTGCAGCCGGGTTCGTCGAGCTCCTCCACGACACCACCGCCAAACTCCAGAAGTACATCGAGGACGTGCAGAAAGGCGACAAAGAAAAAAAACCCACCGAGCGCCGCACAATCTTTGAGGAGATGCTTGCCGTGCATAAGGGCCCCTCTGAAGCGAACCTTGACGATCTTGCAGTGAAGGCTATGAGCATTATCGTTGCGGGAGTGCACACCACCCGTTGGTCTCTGTGCGTGGGATGCCTTGAGATTGCCCTGGAGCCGCAGATCCAAGAGGAATTGTTCCAAGAGCTCAAGTCTGCGAGACCGGATATGAATATGCCCTTCACGTGGGTTGAGTGCGAACAGATGCCGTATCTCCATGGCTGCGTCCTAGAGACAATGAGGTTGAGTTATGGGGCTATGGGACCATTGCCGAGAAGGGTGCCAAAGTAGGGCGCCATGGTCGGGGGTTATCAGTTGCCCGGTGATGTATACCCCCCCCACCCCGGACTTCCCGCCGAAACTCATACAAATGAGCGATAGAATACGATTGAGATGGATCATTATAGCATGTCGCATGACCCCGATCTATTCCCGGATTCGAAGAGGTTCTGGCCCGGGCGGTGGTTGTCTCCCGAAAGCAAGAAGCTGGAGAAGTACGTTGTCAGTTTTGGATGCGGACCAAGACAGTGTTTGGGAATGAAGTAATCCTCCTCTCGCATTTACCGCCAACCACTGTAGCTGACGTAACTATAGTCTCGTGATATGTCAGCTGTATCTTTCGATTGCCACGATATTCCGAAAGTTCCACTTGGACGCCAGCCACAGCGAATGGTGATAAAGGAGATCTGGACCGGCGTGCTGAGGGGCGAACCTGCAAAGGTGAAGCTCACGTCCCGAATCGAATAAAATCGAACACTAAATTTAAGTTGATTTGAGTCTTAAAATGCAAAAGCATTACTGCTTAAAAAATCTCGATGTGACGGGCCAGCCCAAAGGGCCATAGTGAGTGAGCACAGGTCCGCCCGGGTGGAATGCCCGACTTCTCTATCCCCTCGACCACACGGGCAAAAGAGTACGTAATACACAAGTCCCTCGTGACTTGTGTATCTAACACTATATGGGCTCCCGCGACAAGGCTGGGCAAAGCCCAGTCCATAACACTAGAATAGTAAGGAGGAAGGTAGACTTTTTTAATTTACTTATTATATTATATATTCTATCTGGTAACTAGCCCGTATAGTAGGTTTAATCCTATAATAATTAGCCCGGCTCGCCCGTGAGTTCTATCTATCTATTAAGGGGGATTTCGTAGTAAGGCAGACTTGTATAAAAAATAAATAAATCGCCTTATTGCCCCTGTTGTGCCCGTTGTAACGCAAATGTGACTTTAGGGGATACCTTTAGTAACCCAGGGCTACGTACATAGGTAGCTAATTTAGCTAGCGCGGCCTGGCGCAGGCTAGAATTGACATAATGTGGGTTTTACTGTTCGATTAGAGAAAAGCTACTGTGCGATTAGCAATACTCCTAATATATACCTCGATACGAAGTATAGTCCGCGTGCGCCTTTAGAGGAAAAAAAAGTCACGACCGGAGTCGGCCAAGCTTCTAGAGCTATCATCGCGTGACGTCGGACCATCTGGGCCAATTCAACATTGCACCGACTCGGGCACAGGCGCCGCGACGACAAGCATTGAGGACGGCCGACAGAGTACCCGGATCTTGTCGTCCGCTAGGTAGGCATCCAGCAAAGACGCTGTCGACAACCAAGACGCAGCGACATCGGTCACGATCATCGCCTGATCGAACACGCAATCGACGTCAACGGACCCCCAATCTCGGTCGCTCAATCACTGCAGCGGCCATGGAATCGTTCGTCATCAAGACGCCCTGCTCGAGCGCCAATATTGGCCCCGGCTTCGACGTCATTGGCCTCGCCCTCAGCGTCTATCTCGAGCTGCACGTCACCATTGACCGCTCCAAGGGCACGTCGGAGCATCCGCTCAACTGCCGTATCACGTACGAGGGCGAGGGCGAGGGCTCCCAGGACATCAGCCTCGACCCGCAAAAGAACCTCATTACCAGGGTCGCCCTGTACGTCTTGCGATGCAACGAGCAGCGCGCCTTTCCCGCCGAGACGCACGTCCACATCAAGAACCCTATCCCGCTGGGTCGCGGCCTCGGCAGCTCGGGCGCCGCCGTCGTCGCCGGCGTGCTGTTGGGAAAGGAAGTCGGCGGTCTCAAGAACCTGGATCTCGACAGGCTCTTTGACTATTGCCTCATGATTGGTGCGTCCTGATGACTTGTTCGTGGGAGCCATGGCACTGGAAGGTGCTGACGCGATTTCTCAGAGCGACATCCGGACAATGTCGGCGCTGCCCTTTTTGGCGGCTTCGTGGGCACCTATCTCATGCCCCTGCGACCAGAGGACGTTGCCCGCATCGAGATTCCTCTAAGTGAAGTCTTGCCCGCGCCAGCTGGCGGCGTCGACACGGGTAAGGTGCCTCCAGCTCCTCCGCACGGCATTGGCCACCACATTCGGTTTACCTGGGCAAAGGAGATCAAGGCTGTCGCCATTATCCCCGACTTTGTCGTCCCGACCCACGAGGCCCGCTCGGTGCTGCCTGAAAAGTATGCCCGCGCAGACGTCGTAAGTAACCACCCTCATACTGTTCTGCCCCTGAGAGCCGTTTGCTGATTCGCCAAAGACGTTCAACTTGCAACGCATTGCCCTCCTCCCTGTCGCGTTGGGCCAGTCTCCGCCCGACCCGGAGCTCATCCACCTCGCAATGCAGGACAAGATTCACCAGCCCTATCGCCAGACGCTCATTCCCGGCCTCACCGAGGTGGTCGAGGCTATGTCTCCCAAGACCCAACCGGGATTCCTCGGCGTGTGTCTCTCGGGCGCGGGACCGACCATTCTCGCACTGGCGACGAGCAACTTTGGCGAGATTGCGGACAAGATCATTGCCATACTGAGGCAACACAATGCCAACAAGAGCCTAAAGTGCGAGTGGAAGGTGCTAGAGCCTGCCGAAGGATCCCACGTTGTCCGGTGAGGTTGTTCACCAGGCCGCTTGAGGTGAGCCGTCGCGGGACTCGGTTTTCAGTAATGCATAGAGCATTGTTTTGAGATGGGACGCTTTTGGGATATTTTTGGTTCACATAGACCCTCGATAGAGTAATGCGACGCAAGTCGACAACAGCGACAGGCAATGAATCAGGCGCACGGCAACCGACACGATCGGGCGTTATATGCGGTAAATGTCACATGGAGCACCAGTAGATGCTGCCGACCTTCCTTGCCGCTCGATATATGATGGCGGCATCGCATCGATGCAGCCCGTGCATCGTGTGGCCACATCGGCGCGGCTTCCTGCGGGCGGCAATCGAGCACCAAGTACGCAAACCAGTTCCACGCCTGCGGGACGAGATGAAGCACGTTGGCGATCTCCCGCGAACTATGCTGAGGCCGTTCCCTCAACCAAGCCAACGAAATCCATCCACATGGCAGCCGTGGCCGAAGAGAGTCATCTCTGCAGCACGAGTTTCCGCTGACGAGTCATGAACCGTACGACAGTCGCCATCACGTGAAGAGAGAAGCAAAGATATTGGCAACGCCGATGCTTCATGTTGCTGAAAGGACAAAAACCTAGTCATCGAATCCTTTATCATCAGAGTCGAGACCGGTGTGCGCTCAAGAATGTCCCCCACAAAAAGTATCCTGATCCCGTTGTATGCTCCTGTTCCTCAAGATGGCTACTGCCTGCGGTTTTGTCATGAAGCGGCGACCCCAGCGAGTCTTTTTTTTTTTTGAACAGTTCCTGGTGTCTTTCTGGTTTGAAACGGCCTTTGATCAAAGAAGAAGGGGAAAAAGTACAAAATCCTCGATCCTCAAAGAATGGGATGAGGTGCAACAATGAAACATTCGCGATGGTGAAGACCCTGATATTTCACCAATGAATCACCATCTGCCCCTTTTCGACCTTGGCCTTGCCCATCCGAGTTGCAGCGAGGCCCTGTAAAAACACATGCGAGCATGGCGCCCAGAAACGGCTAATGAGCCCATCTAGGTTTGCCGAATGTGCGCGTCATCAAGTGGTCGTGTAATGCCTCAATCATATGTCCGCCTTCGTTACTCATGGCCAATTGTCGTCTCACGTCGTGCCTGGAGGTGATGCTCGATGGAGGAGGAGGACTCTGGATCGGCTGAGCCCGACCGTCTGAGGGGAGGGTGGCCAGGAGTAGAGAAGAGGCGAGACTTGTCAACGGCCGGCTATTGACTTTCTGCTTTACTTCTGCTGTTTCTCTTCCCCTCATTTAGTGGAACTCTAGTATGCCGGATGTCGCCGTCTAGCCTCGCCCGTTGGCCCGGGGCTCATGATTGATGGCTAGATGGCCTCTTCCGAGTCAGCTTAGCGTGTCCGCCTATCTGTCTGTTGTCTCTCGCATCTGTCGAGCATGGCACAGTTCAACCAGGCCAAGGCGTATGCCCCCCAGAACGAGACCTTCTTCGACGACGGCAGAGAGATCCAGCTGCTTCACTACGTGTATTCGCGCCCGGACATCCAGCAGCTTCGGGGCTCGCCCGAAAAGGTGCTCGAGGCCATTGACGAGTATGGCCGCACCAAGAACTATCTCATGAATGTCGGCGAGGACAAGGGCGCCATTGTCGCGAGGCTGATTGCCGAGACAAAGCCCGCAGTCATGGTCGGTTGTGTCGCCGCTTCTCGATGCCCTCTGCAAGACACTTACAGGAATAACATTAGGTCGAGTTGGGCGGCTACGTCGGCTATTCGACCATCTTGTTTGGCGCCGCAGTCCAAAAGGCCGGCGGGCAGCGATACATTTCCCTCGAGCGCAATCCCGAATTCGCGGCCGTCGCCGGTTCCCTCGTGGACCTCGCCGGCCTGAGCTCCATCGTCAAGGTCGTCGTGGGCCCCAGCGCTGATTCCATCCGTCGGCTGCACGCTCAAGGCCAATTCTCCAAGATTGACCTGCTGTTCCTGGATCACTACAAGCCGGCCTACCTCACCGATCTCAAGCTGTGTGAGCACCTCGGCTTCATCCAGCCCGGCTCCGTGCTGGCGGCAGACAACGTCATCAAGCCAGGCAACCCCCCCTACCTCGAATACGTGAGGAGCTCTGTCGAGGACAAGAAGAGAGGTGCCCTACGGTCCGGCACGGATGGCTTCGACGACCGATACGCCAAGCAGTACGAGAAGCGAGAAGGGATCGAGAAGCTGGATGACGAGGTCCAGGGCGATCCTAGCCTCGTCTATTCGAGCGAGCTGATTGATAGCTTCGAGCCGACTGGTGTTCCGGTAAGTCTTGGCTGCATCGATTCCATCACCTGTCACTAATCCGCTCATCACGCAATCAGGACGGCGTTGAGATTACGCGCTGCACGGGACGAGAGTCATGAATTGCACAAACGTGCCAACGAAAGTTGCATGCGGGCGTTGCCTCTGAGGTTTGGGACATACACCGTCATGCCCGGAGCAGGATTGGGCATTGGGGTGTGAGGATTGTGAGATTATTGTTGGGTTATAGAGACTCTTTAGTCCGTAAGAGGGTTTTGAGCTCGAGACCGAGTAATTGCAAGTCGTGACACCATACTGTATATCGTAGTCCTGGTGGTTCTTGCCTTACCTATGTTTCTGATCCAAAGACGCCAAATGGATATCTCTCTCGGCTTCTCATCTGCTTTTGGCATGTGCCTCGGTGGGACCGATCTCATTGTGATGTCCCCGGTGCCTGCAAGAACAAGAAAACAAAGCCAATGACGTCTTGACCTGCTGCGGTTGCAGACTTGCGCGGCAAGGGTCCATGAGGGAGTGCCAAAACCCTGGAGCCGGAAACAACTTGTTCTTTAGCAAAGCATTTCGTGAGGCTCAAGCTCGTCATCATGACCGTCTCAAGGGGCTGGCATTTGTTCAAGAATCCCTCTCCGGCGTATCTGAGCCTGGTCGTCTTGCCGTTGAGCTCACTTGCCATTGCCTTCTTCATCGTCCGCAACTGGCTCTTTGGTCCGAGTGTTCGTCATGTGCCCCTGCCAGCGTCGAAACGGAAAACGCTGAACGAAAAGGACACCTTCATGCAACACACTCAGTCTCTGGGGCTGCCGATCCCGGACACGCAGGTCGTCAAGACGGAGTCGGACATCATCGAGTTCCTCAGACGCCGAGGCGGGCTCACGCTCACGGCCGGGGCGAGCCAGTATCTCCTGAAACTGATTGGCGTCAACGACCTGGCTCGCTTCAACATGCCGCTGCTGCCGCTGGCGACCGAGGACGAGACGCTACACCGCATCGGCGCGGTTCCGCTCAGCGGCGATTCGTCCTTCATTGTGCAAGAGTACATCCGCGGCCCCTAGTTTTGCACGCACACTCGTTGTGCGCAGCCGCGTGAGGGCCTTTGTGGCATCGTCGGAGCTGCTGATGTACTACGAGGCGCTGCCTCCAGAGTCGCCCCTGAGCCGCAAGATGCTGGACTCCATCGGTCCATGGCCCAGGCCGGCGGCGCGGCCTGGACGGGCCACGTTGGCTTCGACTTCCTGGCCAAGGCCGAGCCCGACGACAAGATGGCGTATCAGGTGCGCATGTATCCCATAGAATGCAGCCCGAGGGTTCACACGGCCGTCGTGCTCTTCAACGACACGCCGGCAATGGTGGACGAATATCTCGCCATCCTCGACGACGCAGTTCCCACTCGCAAGCCGTTGGTGCAGCTATCGCCGCGGAGGTGATTAATCCTGTGGCTTCAGATTCATGTACTTGAATGCTTAAACATGTACATCATTCCCCTCGCAGAGTGCTTGGCAGGTGGAAGAGGATCTGAGCCTCGTCATGACTTCAAAGGGCGTTTAGAGCCAACTCTCAGCATCATCAGAACCAAAGTTCGCATCTCGTATTGTGCTTTTCAACCAGAGCCCATGATGAGCGACCAAAAGCACAAATCCCTTGAAACCATGGTGGAGCGCTATGTTGACCCGGAATACTACCAAAGCGTTCTCTTCTTCGTTGGCATGCACGCAAGGTGTCCGAAGCCAACGCTGCCACGATTCAAGGCACAGACTGCCAATATACACGTAATTTTGGGGGGTAGCTCGTCGTGCCCGGACAATGTGGAACAAAGACGATTCACCGTCAAGAGCGACGACGACGCCAACATCCTCGTCACCCGCTTCGCCTCGCTCAAAACACTAGGCTCCACGAAACCCACGGCGGCCGTCATCTACATCCACGGCGGTGGTTTCGTTGCGCTGAGCATAGAGGTGTACGCCTCCGAAATTGGAAGCCTGGCCCGCGACTCGGACATGGCCTTCTTCGGCGTCGATTATCGCTTGGCGCCGGAGCACCGGGGCCCCCGCGCGAGCCATGACTGCTACGCGGTCCTGCAGCACATCTCGGAGCGCGCGTCAGAGTTCAACATTGACGCGGCGAGGATCGCCCTCATGGGCAACAGCGCGGGAGCGACCATCTCGGCCGGCACGTCTCTGTTGGCACGGGACCGGGCACTCTCGCCGCCCCTGGCCAAGCAGATACTCATCTATCTACTGCTGGATGATTGCTATCTTGAACCCAACCTTCCAGAGAGTCCGGAAGCGCTAGACAGGACTTGCATTGCCATGACACGTGTCTGCCTGGACGGGTACTTGGGAGAAGGCAAATGGGGCAGGCCGGATAGTCCTACGTCGCCGTATGCCATACCGGCAAGGGCGTCAACCTTGCGCGGCCTGCCGGCCACCTATCTTGAAGCCCCCGGCCTCGATTTATACAGGCACGATGCCTTGTCATTTGTTAGCCGCCTGCTCCAGGACGATGTCTCGGTCGAGTTTCACCTGTGGCCCGGGCTGCCCCACGAATTCGACTTGAACAAGGCCACCAGCTGGTACAAGAGGGCATTCGGCAGCCGTCTACGCGCTATCAAAAGCATTGGAATCTAGGACCGACGCGCGACGAGACGTTTCTG
Organism: Hirsutella minnesotensis 3608; assembly: GCA_000956045.1. Classification (NCBI taxonomy): domain Eukaryota; kingdom Fungi; phylum Ascomycota; class Sordariomycetes; order Hypocreales; family Ophiocordycipitaceae; genus Hirsutella; species Hirsutella minnesotensis. Next base: position 474,174 of record KQ030509.1, on the reverse strand, counting down.
CGCGTTCGGACAAGGGATCGATGTATATTGTTTCAAGATGTGTCGAAAGTGGACATTGTGCAGCGGCGGGGGATAAGTACGGTCCGATTTATCAAACCGCCAAACCGTCAAACCGTCGGATAGGCAGTTAGACCGAAAAGTAGGCTTTTTATAAAGGCAGGTATTGCAAGCACTTGCAAAGGCAGCAGGCTTGCAATTGCGAAGGCTTGCAATAGTAAGAGAACTACTTACCTAGGTAGCAGCTCGTAGCTTTACCTATATACTCGTAGCCTCGCGTTCTTCCTATTCGTATTAAGCCTACTACCTTTATAAGTAATTATAATAGTTACCTTTATGCAATTGCAAGCCTACTGCCTTTATAAAAAGCCTGCCTTTCGGTCTGACGGTCTAACGGTTTGACGGTTTAATAAATCGGTATTTGCATGGTTTGCGGAGTATTACTAATGTGCGACCATAGGGTTGCTCGTCGAGAATATATTGCTGTTGCGAGGCATCGTTGAGCCCTCTCGTAGCTATCCGGTGCGACTCTCGGCGAGACATGGGAGATGGGACCGGGAATTTCTTGGACAAAGACCGGCTTCCGCGGCCTCCACGGTAATTATTGAAGGATCCCATTTGGAGATCCCATTTGGGACTAGTTGATGGCACGCAAAGACGTTGAAAGAAGGCTTGGACTTTAAAGTCTCGTATCATGCCTTGGTAGCCGTTATTTCCACCCCAACAAACGTTCTCAACATCCGAACCGGGTGTCGTTGACGGCATTGGAACGGGATTGGGTCCAATGCCGACGCCGCGACTGACGCAAGTTGCGGCTCAACGTCCGGCGCGGCATTCCGGGGCGGAATCTAGATCCCTGACTTTAGCGTCCCCACATGTCCGTTCCCTCTGCCGCGGCGCCAAATCCCCGTCCTGCTTACTGATGCCAGCAGTCATTGCCCGAGACACGTTATAAGTCCAACTTGGCCCCTGGAAATGTCTGCCGACGACGAAGTCGCAGATTGAGGCCAAACACCTTCGCTCGCTCGCTCGTCCGTGCTTTCCTACGACTTCCAAAACCCCCCTATTTGAATGCTTCAGCAGTGCTCGGCTGCTCTGCTCTGCCGTCTTCGCTCCGCTCCGCTCTGGCTGGCGGCCCTCGTCGTGCTCCTCTTCCTTGCGATTCGCGCCGCCGCGACAAGAGCGAGGACGTCCAGGCAGCGAAGCCTCTAGACCACCGGCACGACCTCCCACAACCCGCCATGGCTTCGGCGTCGAGCAAGGTCGGCGGGCTGGCCATGGCAGTGCGCGTCCTCACGCCGCTGGCCGTGGGATCGGTAGGGTACGCGGCCTGGCGCGTCAACTGGCCCGTCCTCGTCCGGTCTTTTCTCACGGGCCCTGGGCGCACGTCGCGCATCCTGCTGCTCTTCTTCGTCTTGTTCAATTGGAAGAACATGCCCTTTGCGTGGACTGTGAGTATCTGGGGCGACCTGAATGGTTCGTAGAGGATTCGTCACTGACATTCAGTCTTCCTGCAGTATCGCATCTTCTACTCCATCGTCTATCACCACTTCCTGCGCAAGTCGCCCCAGCTTCCCCCGAGAGCCCTCTTCAAGCCCATCATCACCGAGACGCGCGCGCCGCTGCTCGAGATCGACTACAACCTGCACAAGTCCAACTCGACCTACTTCACCGACCTCGACGTGTCGCGGACGCACCTCGTCAGCTACCTCTGCCAGCGGGGTCTGCACAAGCTGACCGACAACAAGGCGACCAAGCTCGTGCTCGACCCGGCGACGGGCCACCCCGTCGGCGGCTCCATGGGCATCATGCTCGGCGCCGTCAGCTGCAGCTTCAAGCGAGAGATCGGCGCCTATCGGGGCTACGAGCTGTGGAGCCGCGTGCTCTGCTGGGACCGCAAGTGGCTCTACGTCATGACGCACTTTGTGCCCAAGGGCGCCGCGCGGCCGACCGAGTGGCTGGACCCGCCCAGCCGGCCCGGCGGCTGGACCAGCGGCGAGCACCAGCTCGGCAACGAGGCCGCCAACGTCGGCGACATTGACCTGACCGAGGACGGCGAGTGGGGATGGCGCCGCGTCGAGGCCCAGCGCAGGCACGGCATGGACATGGTTGGCCAATTTCGGACCATGGACGACATGCACGCCCTCTTTGACGGGGGCAGCAACGGCGCGCTCGGCAAGTTTGGACCTTGCTAGGCACCGCGCCGCCAGGACGGATGCCCACGGTGAAGAGTTGATGCTGTGCGAGGTGATATACGATACAGCGACGTTGGCGCCTCTCATCTGTAACTGTATAAATCCATGTATGACTACTTAGATATGAATGCGCGCAAGCCAATCTCGGGCTCCATAGGCCCTGCTTTTTTATATAACGCCAATGTCCCTTTGGTCTTCGTTACACTCGTTACAGCTTACAGCATGGCGGCGACGATGGTCATGGCGACTAACACAGACAGGCAAAAATGAAGCGCCAGTGAAGCCACGATAGCCGCCGCGCCGGAGGACGCCTTCGAGTTGTTGGGCGCCGAAGTCGCATTCGCCTGTTCGCGTCGGCAGACGTTCAAGACGACCCTGGCGGCGTCTTTACCTCGTCGTCAGCACTCGTGCGCAAACCGTCAACTCGTCCCTGCTTACCCGTCATGTTGTCCAGGGTGCAGCCGGCCTTGACCAGGCAGGGGCCAATGGTCTTCATGATGGGGTCCAGGTGGGCGCATGAGCAGGCGAAATCGGCAATGCTGCAGCCGTGGTCCTGGACGCTCTGGGCCAGGCAGGCGACGGAGCACGGGGGGAGCTGCTTCTGGAGGGACGCGAGGTCCGTGGCCGCGGCGCCGAGGGCCATGAAGGCGGCCGCGCAGGCATCGAGTTTCATGGCGGAGGCCGGTTCAATGGCAAAGTCGAATGCAGTGCTGTCAAGGGCGAGTCTCCTCCGTGCTGGAGCTCGAGTCAGGGCATGGCAGAGTCTTACGAGAGCTGCTGGATTGGAGATTGGCAAGGCATCCGGCGAGGACCATGGCGCGCCAACGAGCTCTCGAGGACGGCCGCAACACAAACCAACGACATGCAGAGCTCAAAGGGCAGGGACGTGAGATTCCCGTCTTGGGACAACGGAGACCCCTGCCGCAGCTCTGCGAGCATTCATGCGCAGCCGCAGAGGCGAAGGATCCACGTTCCAGTCACCTTGCCATCCACCACCCATCCAGGCCAAGCGAGCCAAGGACGCTGCTTGGCGGTGTGACGGCGGCCCTGAATATCACCCTTTGCGGAGAGTCATCTACTTGTCCCCCTCCCTTTCGGACCTGATCTGACGCCTCCATGGTGCCTCGCTGCCAGGGCCAAGATGTTGCTGCTGCTGCATGTCCCCGCATGACACAAGAGGCGAGAGAGCCAACAACTCGGCCCCCGAACCCTCGGCTCGAGTCGAGTGTTCGCCGCAGGGCTTCGCAACCGGAGCAGCTCATGGGCAGACCAAAGCGAGCAAGTCAGTGGTCACCGGGTCCAGCGGAGCGCACGCGAGCCTGTCGTTGCACAGAGCATCGCCAAAGAGGCAGGCCAGGCCACGGCAACGGCAAGGGTGCCTGCAGTCGCAACACCAGGATTGGGGATGGGATTGGACGACGGGGCTGGATGGTTGGATCAGCGAATGGGCAGGATCTGCAACGACCAGTCGCTGAAGAGGCGTCATTGGAAACTTGGCCGCCAGCGCTTGCCGAGTTAAAAAAGCGTCCATTGGATGCGTCTTTGCTACGGGCTTTCTTGATGCAATATATTTGACTGCCACTTGACCACCAGCATTCGTACAACGCAGGGGAAAGCGGAACATGAACAAATGGCATGACGGTGCAGCTATCGTTGGTGTGGCTACAGCGGTGATTGCTTGTGATGGCATGGCGACCTGGTCGGAGATCGACGCCTCTATTGGATGGTAAAAGTAGCATCAGAGCGGCCACCTGAAGGCGACGAAAGTCCCGACTGCTCCAAAATCCATTTTGGTCCAAAGTTGTTCAGAGACAGTTTGTTTGATAATAAGGTCCGCATCGGCATAGCCTCAGTGCTTGACTCTATGTTGTCATCATCATCACAACTTTGGACCGTGCGTGTCCTGCGGCGGGATCCCAAGGGGAGCTCCTCGCGAAGCCTTAGAGTGTTAAAAAGCGGAATCACCGCCGCCGACAGCGACAGCATCTGAGTTGAGCCCCCTCGACTCAAGAATAAGCCCCATCGAGTAACCCAGCTTGCACCGGGCAATCGCATGCCTATGGACCTCGACAAAAAGTCCTCTGCGCCCGCAACCACTCGTGCAAACGTTGGCGTCCACCTACCATCCGTCTCTGTTTGCCCAAGTCGGTGCCCGACCGCACGCGTTCCGGCGCGGACTCATATCTTTGTCCATGGGGTCCAGAGGCGCGCAGACAAGCGGAGCAAGGGTTCGCAAGAGGTAGATGTAGCGGCAGGCAGGGCGAACGTGGGACGAGGGCCAAGGCTCAGAGGTCAGCCGCATTGCTTCTATGGCGGCGCGTTTCCGCAATCTCCAGAAAGGAGGCGTCCGGGGACTTTCTCCCAAAGCATATCGCGTGCGAGACGCCGCCGTAGCAGGTGTCTCTGTGTGTGAGCTTCGAATAGCGATTTGTTGAACGAGGGGGCTGGGGAAGAAGAGAGAAAAAAAGGGAAAGAAAAAAGTTTCTGCGCCCACGATTTTATACGGTTAGCCGGATGGACATGCGTTTACAGGGGTCTGCCGTACTGGTGGGGCACCGAGTCCCGCCCAGATGGCATTTCGGACCAATCACTTGCCGACGTGCAAAAAGGCTCCAGCTCCAATCCGCTGCCCTTTTCGCGCCCGCGAGTCACTCATTTGTAAACGCCGTCATTCAGCCGAGCAGAACAACGGTCCAGCTCCAACCGCATCCACCGAGTTTCCTACTCGTCGGGCAAGGCAAATACCCTGGTTGAATCCGGGCGGGTGACGGGGCTTCAACGCGCGTGTGCCCGAGACGTCAACTCTCGCGAGCTCTTTGTCGCCAGGCCAAACCACCTCAATTAGTTACAGCAAACGTCACCGTCGTCATGTCTGGGCTCTTTGGAAGCGCCTCGAGCTCGGCGACCTCGAGCACCGTCGGCGACCTCAAGCAAGACGTTGCGCTCAGTGACCCTCCCACCGACAGCATCTCCGACCTCGCCTTCTCACCCGCCGCCAACACGCCAGACTTTCTCGCCGTCGCAAGCTGGGACAACAAGATCCGAGTCTACGAGATTGCACAAAACGGGCAGAGCCAAGGTCGCCATGCCTACGAGCACAGCCAGCCCGTGCTCAATTGCGACTTCTCAAAAGTAAAATCCTTTTCTTGCGTCGGGGCCTTCAGCAGCTGACCCAGGATCTAGGACGGCACAAAGATTGCATCGGCCGGCGCAGACAAGAACATCAAGGTCTGCGATCTCGGCTCTCAGCAGGACATCGTCATCGGTACACATGACCAGCCCGTACGCACATGTCGTTTTTTCGATAGCGGCAGTGGGCCCATGGTCGTCTCGGGATCGTGGGACAAGACGGTCAAGTATTGGGATCTCCGACAGCAGACGCCAGCAGCCACGGTTCAATGCCAGGAGAGGGTCTACACCATGGACGTAAGGGATAACCTTTGCGTCGTCGGCACGGCTGACAGGTACATCAACGTCATCGACCTCAAGAATCCCACAAAGTTCTACAAGACATTGCAGAGCCCTTTAAAGTGGCAGACGAGAGTCGTCAGTTGCTTCACCGATTCGGCCGGCTTTGCCATTGGCAGCATTGAGGGTCGATGCGCCATTCAATACGTCGAGGACAAAGACTCGAGGTAGCTTGACGCCAGAATCCCCGGCTTGCTCATGCTGACATTTTGCAGTTCCAACTTTTCCTTTAAATGCCACCGAGACGCCGCGGTCAACAACGTGGTAAACGTACACGCCGTCAACGACATTTCCTTTCATCCTGTGCACGGCACTTTTAGCACCGCCGGCTCCGACGGCACGTTCCATTTTTGGGACAAGGACGCCAAACACCGCCTCAAGGGTTACCCCAACGTGGGCGGCAGCATCACGGCGACGACGTTCAACAAGACGGGTAGCATCTTTGCTTACGCCATTAGTTATGACTGGAGCAAGGGCTACCAACACAACACGTCGAACTACCCGATCAAGGTCATGCTGCACCCTGTCACCAACGATGAATGCAAGCCGCGACCGTCGATGAAGAAGCGATAGGACGGTTACGGGACGGAGGAGCGAGGCATTCCTAGCAGCACGCGGCAGCTTGAGGTGCACAGGTGGGGACGGATGGAGAGATACTAATCGACCTGCACGCAAGCGCGATACCACGGTAGGATGGATGATTTGGAGCAGGGCGGGAGGCAGATGGACAGGCATCGACTTGATGTGCAATTTCGACAGGCGCAACAACTTGTGGTGCTGTCGGTGCCTTTCTCAGGCAGCTTAGGTAGTCTATTAGAAGCAAGATCTCATTGATCAGCAACGCCCAGCGGATTAGCCGCCCACTGATGCGCTACTCAAAACATCGCTATTCGGCTCAAAGCTCTCCAAGGCTCGCATGAAAAGGAAGGAACAAAAAAATTCACACAATGTTCAGCGTAGTGTTATGACCTTTTCGACGGACCCAGCACGTCCTCGACCATGCCTTTCCACAAGTCGCGAATCATGCCGGCGCTTTCCATTTCGCCAGACGGTTGGCCGTGATGCTGGTTTTCATGAACGAACTTGAGGTCAACACCATCCATGCTGACGCCCTCGAGGGCGGAAAGGGGCGCGGCGGGGAGGACCTTGTCCGGATCGGCGGCGACAATGGAAGGGAGGTGAACGGGGCCGTCGCCGGGGGTGGGGCCGTGGGCAGCCGAGTAATTGTCCGGTAAAAGGGGCATCCTGGGGCCAACCGGGCCGGGATCTGAGGAGCCAAAGAGGTCGGCCATGGAAGGGAGGACGGCGGCGTCGAGGTTGGCGGTGGCGGCGGGTGTGGCAGAGGGCGCCGACGAGTGGAACGTTTGCATGAGGGGCTTGGGGCGGTTGGCGAGAGAGGGCTGAGGCGTGGGACGATGTGTGGTGGTCATGCCACGAGACTATCACAACGGCTGTCAGCAGCAAAGTCACGCTGGGCGCGCGGGCGCTCTCTCGGTGTGCTCACGTCGTGGTGCTCACTACTCCTGGCGGAGCGCAGCAGGTCGGCGTACTTGGGCATGAGGACGGCGCCGGCGTTGTGGGCCGTCATGTCGCGCAGCGGTCTCGCGGCGACGACGGGACCGGTTGTGGTGCCCATGGCCCGGGCGATCTTGGTGACGGGTGCGGTGATGCGTGACATTGCTCTGAATGGCGCGACGATGGACAAAACGGACAACCAACAATGTGATGGTCGAGAAAGGCGGATGAGCGGGCGTGCGGTCGAGTGGTGCAAGCAAAGAGGGGGGAAGAAGGACTCGATCAAGCAGCGGATATACACGTATTAATTAAGAGATACTTCCTACAGAAGGACTGGTAGGTATCGAGAGGTCGACGGCCAATTCGGATGCAGGATGTTGAGGAGTTTGTCGCGACAGGTCCCCTATCCGGAGCTTTGTGCAGACGGGAGCTCTCGCACAAGCTCGGCGGTACCTGGATGGACTCGGTTGCCGGTTGCGGGGAGACTTGGGTGCGCAGCGGCTCGCTCAACCACCGGAGGGGGAGGGACTTTGGCTCAACACTTCTTGCCCTTGCTTCCGGGTACTTCGAGCTCTTTCCGGGGCCTTGTCTCACTGGCGAACCGATACCGGGGATTGCAAGTGGGACCAAGACGAGACACGGAAAATGGTGATTTGTGAATGACAAGACTGACGGCGAGCTGGATCTTGGAAAGAGAAAGGGCCGGCGCCGTTCTTTATGCTTCGTGACTCTTGAAAAGGTCCTGTAGAAACTAAAGGGAGGTTTTTCTGACATTGAAGGCGATGCGAGGCTGATCAGCTGTTCACAGTGTGCGCGACAGCTTAACTGGCACTGACAGCTTTCCCCGACGCGTCTCGGAGAAGGCGCGAGGTTGCGGCGGAGATCAGGGTCCGACTCACCTGCAGGGACGTCCACGGTGCCCGCGCACACTGTGTGTCCTGTCAAGCCGCCGCCAAGAAGCTCGCAACAACATGCAACATACGTAAAACGTTCGAGAATGTAGCACCTGTCGCTCCTCGTCGTTCCAAACCTCCATCTCCGCCGCCGCCGGCCAAAGTCGTCTCGACTGCCGAGTCAAGCGCCCTCCGCTCCCTGCCAGGTCTTTTGAACGTCTGCACTCGAGCGTGGCACCTCGCCCGCGATTGGGCTCCCTTGGCCGACGCCGGCAGGGAATCGCCTGTCGGAAGCGCGGCGAGAATCCTCGGAGGACGTGTAGGCTGATACAGTGACTTTGCCCCTGCGCTGCAAGACGTCACCGGCGCCTTGGCTGTGCTGTCGATTGGTCGTCGCTTGTGTGCTGAGGAATCGCAGACCGCGAGGCCGAGCAACATCCGTCACACGCGCGACGCACTCGACTCCTCCAAAAGGTTGCGGCATGCAGACGGCACGTACGTCAGGGTTTCCGGCAGCCCGCTGCCGTCTTGCCCATGGCTTCCTTTGGCCTGCGTGCGTGCCCATGTGCGCGCTCTCGCCTCCAACATTGGCCAACCTTGTTCGACGACCACGCATCCAGATCAGGTACCTCGTGTCCGGCGTCGTGCTCCATCTGCCGAGAACATCCTATCATGTAGGCCTCGCGGCTTATCTCTGGCCTAGCGGACAGCCTTTGAGGAATTAACTTTCTTGGCCTTGCGACGCTGCACGACTTGATGCTTATGGCTGCAACTTTGCTATCATCCGCCGATCTGTAGTCTTCCGTCCTTGGGAAAGACTGAGTCGGCTGTCCAAAGAGCCCGTCATTGGGAACCTGAAAACCTCTACAGCCTCCATCTTAGCACCCGCGTAGCCCGGACTTTGCAGATTGGTTTCGGCTCCAGGGACGTGTGCCGGTTCATCTAGGCTTGTCTCGATTCGACCTCATCTCTTGCCATCGCATTATACTGCCGCTGCATTCGCCCTGGTCAATACATCCTCTTGTGTCGGCGGGTCGACGCCGTTGCACAGCATGCCATCGAATGGATCGTTGGTCCACATTAGACTCCTTGAGCCTCTTTCCTATCAAATAATTGGAACAGGAGTGCCAAAGAGCAAAAAAACATATAGTAGCCGGTGTTCGCTGGTCGTCACCGACCCAACTACTAATCTGTCCCTTACTAGTTTATCGTATGGAGAGCCGACGGGGACCGGTCTCCTGTCTTCCGCGTCCTTCCGCGCCCGGCCGCTTGCGCCATCAATGGCGGTGCCTTGCCTTTTACACGTCAAGTCAGGTGAGCCCCGACTCCCCCCGGCCCGGCCGGTTGAGACCCCGCTACCCGGCCGATTGACCGAACCCTTTATTAGCACTTGTAACTTATATGAACCCTGAACCTTGTTCACGAAACGGATCTCTAAAAATTTTCAACTTATTCACATCATCGATATGTGGCCTTTTGACCAAATTTTCTAGTTGATGCGCACGGCGGATTTATTTCGAGAAACGTCACCTCGCTCTTGAACATGGCGCTTTTGCTCTTTCCCTCCTACTAGTCCATCAACCCCTCTAGACTGGTCCTTCATGGCGCAACTCAGCGACTCGGGCTCTGAAGAAGCATACCCTGCCTGGGAGACGCTGGCCAGGACCGCGCGCCATCCTATTCTCACTGACGGCGCCCGCCGCCTTGTTTGGACTCTTCAAGGCCCCTTGGCCTCGTCCATCTTCGTCTTAACTAATCGGCATGACGCTGAGAGCCCTCGCGAGCCCTACGTGTTCGAAACTACCAGCGGGCCGGCATGGCATCCTGTGTCTCAGGAGCCGTTGACGCAACCTATGATCTCATCATTGACCGTCAAAGTAGGATGCCTCGCCGATTGGGCTGACACTTGGGAGGAGTGGCACGAACATGCCGAGCCCGGGGATAGTCGATGTGAGTTCCGCGACGCTGCACTCGTTACGGGAGAGGCAGACGACGACCCTCGACTCGTCTACTGCTGTGGAGAAACGAGGCCAGCGATGCATACGCCCTTAAGGATCACGGCGCCGGAGCATCGGGGATACATCACCGTCCACGACTACGTATCAGCAGTTCATCCTTGGCTCCTAGAACTTCGTCAAGACATACTAGGGGCGCTTAACGTCTTTAAGCCCCAGCCACTGCCGGCAGAAACGAAGCTTAGAGTTGACCTTATTATTCCGGAAAGCCTCTTTATTACACAGCAATCATAAAAGAGCCCCTCGCCCTATACGTATGTACTAGCTAGATATATAAGCATGCCCCCTTTGTAATACTATCTATACCATAATTACATATATCTCGAGTCTCTACTAAAGCTACTAATATTCTTAGTTTATTAGCATCGTAGGACTAAAATGATAAGGAGTCTTATAAGCAAGTACTTAGCTATAGCAAGCACATGCCGGTAAAACAAACGTCTCTACCACAGAACTTCTCGCCACTTCCGCACTGTCCATCTATATTACAGCAGTTCCCCCATTTGCCGGTGCAGAGGCGACCACCGTGCTGGCTGCCACATGTACCGTCTGTGGACCAGACCTTATCTCCACGACAAATACCTTCGTAGCAGACGCCGGGAGAACAGTCGTATCTAGGTGCGAGCGAGCGAGGCAGAGCGGTCAACACATGTTATTGGCTTGAAACGGCAGACGCAGTGCGTGGATTTAAACCGATGGCGGTCTTGGATGGAAAATGAGAGGCGTGAACATACTCGGTATTACCACAAGTCCATGTCTCCGAGTTGCAGCATGGGCCTTTAGTGCCGATACAGGTGGCATAATTATAACGAGGACCGCAGAGACCGTCATAAGCCCGGAGTGGCTCGATGACTGTCAGAGCATATCAATATACCGTCAGCCAAAGAAAACAACGACGGTGCCAGTGCTGTAACGACTCACATCCAATAACGCAGTAGTAGGTTAAAGGCTTAATGTTTTGGCAATGGCGATCCATGTTGGGGTTTAGGATAAGAAACTGATTAAAGGTGCTGCGGTAATTCTGGGCGAGCTCGTTGCAAGTCGCATAGTTGACGTCTTCCCCTGCTGCGCTCCAGAATCGACAGTTCAGTTGGCCAGGCTGCACAGTTTCCGATGGCGGATAAGGGGGGAGGAGTGCGAGCATGGCCGATCTGGGCCCCTCAGCCTCGTCCTCATCGCCCAAATCTCGCTTGGCTTCCCATGTATGAGGCTGGCAGTCGTTCCCTGCGTGGATCCGCTTAATTAGGAGCAAAGCACCAAAGGCAAAGACGAACCGAAACCGGGGTTTCAAAAGACTCATGGCGGCGTTCAGATCGACAGAGGGGGACGCATACACAAGGACGGAAAGCGAGAGAGAGGAAGGGGGAGTCTACGCTGCACTTAACAGGTTCGACGGGTCCGTCGAGCAGGTAAAGAGCGCAACGCTTCATGATCCATCCAGAACCCCGGGTAGATGCTGGTAGTATAAGCGCCGGAAGTCGCTGTCAAGGTTCGAAACAACGTGCCTTATCAATACGCTATATGGGACTGTTGATTTCGCCTCCATGAACGTGCATATATATTACGTACATGTATACAGGCATAGTGGTGCATGGGCCGGATTTGGCCCGACTCACGATACTTACTTGATACAGCTAAAGCCATACCCGGCAGCCCAATTTCTTCCTAGATTCGCAGACGAAGTCGGGCAAATGCCGGGAATAGAGTAAGACTTGCAATAGCGGGCCACAAACACGACGACGCGGAGAAACGAGAGCGACTCGCCGCTATACCTTGCGCTCATATAGGGTGTGTCAGATGAAACTATTAAGACTATCAACGAAGAGGGCTCCAAGAAGGGCGCCGCTACCTTACAATTCATCCTTATCCAATCTCATAGATTTCTAATTCTAATAGCTCGTAGAGCAAGTTCAGCTATTAATATGCTTCTCGGCTAGGTAGCGATATGATGCTCCTATGTCCTCATCCTCATCGGACATTGAAGTTAATATCTGGCCTCTAGATGCTAGAGTGCCGCTTATGCCAGTCATGTTCCCTTTGCAACCAGTTGTCTCGAGTCAATGGGACGCTTCCTGGAGAATCGAGATAGATTACGTGGGCATTAAAGCCAACTGGGTCGTCCCGGTGATACCAGAATCGCATAACATCGAACCATCGCGTCTCCCAGTCGTCATCTCCCCTTGGAACACGGTCTCTGTAAATCATAGTCACAGTCTCAAGTGAGGTGAAGAGGCCTCGGTAGAGAAATAAAGGCCCTTGGCCGCTACTCTCTATAAATTCAATCTTGAGCCACCGAGCCTGGGCGATTTGGACTATAGTGTTCGGGTCTAGCACTCCCGAGCAATAGACGGTATCGATATCGAAGTTGATGAACCTGACCTTTTCAGGGTTCCAGCTAGGACGGCATTTTTTGTAACGTCTTTTTAGATGGCGACGGGACTCCCTGCAAACTTGAAGAATGGTCGGCGCCGGCGTGCTAGACCGGCGAACATGGCCTGGGGGGGCAATGACTACTTCTCGCGGCTCCATGCTCAGCTCCCATGTGAGCTGGCGGATCTCCAAGGGCAGTTGAGGAAACAGGTGAAAAGCGGAGAGGGACAAATGAGTCATCTTTGATTTGACGTGAGTCTTGGAAGAGCATGCGAGGCGATGTAGAGTAGTGAGAGGGAAGAAATCCAATTGAAGACAATAGACTCTGGACGAGGCGAGGAGGGCGAAAATTTTGCAATTCAATCGCAAATTATCCTAGGTAGACAGACAACTCCGTATGTAAACGTTATAGTTGGCATTTTAACCCCCGAGTACGGGAATCAATCGGTTGGCTCACCCGGGGTCTGGGTGGACTGCGGGCAGCACCATCCCTGCAAGCCTATGAAGTAGTTGACATAACAACACCTAAGCTAAATAATCTCGGAGATATCCTAATCGGTCTTTTCTCCCCAGGCTTCCCCGTACGAACTCATCGAGCAAGTCTCGCAGTGCGTGGTTAATGTAACGTTGAAAAGTCCCGGGCGAGCCTGTCAATCCGAACGGTGTGACGAGCCGTTCGTACAGTCCATGACGTGGCCGGAACGCAGTCTTCCACACATCTCGCGAATATTGTGAAATGCTGCGATTACGCCAAGTTTGGTGAGCCACTTGGCCTTGGACAGCGACCGCAGGGTCTCTTCAATAAGTTCAATCAACGGCAAAGGTTACCGATCCGTTTTGGTCATGGGCTATTAGCTTTAAGGTAGTCTTGACGGATCGGCGCATTTGTGTTTGACGGAGTGAGTCAGAATTAAAACTCAGGATTTTACTCATCTGCTAGACACCCTTTCGCAAGCCGAATTTTCCTTAACGCGATCAATCCGAACCGAGCCTCAGGCGACTCACTCAGGGAGTTGCCACAGGACTGACCAGTTCGCAAGCCGCATCTCCCTTGATAAGACGTAGTGCAAACCGTACCCCTCCAAGAACGATTTCACCTGTCGGCAGCGGCCGGAGTGCAGGCTGCAGCAGGTGCCTGGTTCCTCGTCAAGCCGAGAGCGGTAACTGTGTCTCTTGACGTTGCCGAAATTCACGAGTCGATTGCCATAGCGAGGACCACGCAAGAAGAGATGTAAGATACGGGGGAAGATTGAAGGATTGTGTGAGCTATGGAGATACAGGGGCGACTAGACGAAGAGCGGAAGCATCATCGCGGCCATTGGTACAGACCTCAAGACACCTGCCGCCAGCGATGCCGTGCTCTTCGCTTCTGGTAAGACTCCAATGTGTTAAATAGATGTTGGAAGAGGAGAGCATAAGACCAGATCGAATGAGTGACGAATATACAGATAGTGTTCCCAACAAAGAAAAAGTCCAGATCTGCAGTGTCAATGCGCCGCGATCCTTGACGAAAGATACTGATCGAACCAATGAGCCAAACTCATCAGCCCGTGGCCCTCGGGAAACCCTTTGGCCTGGTTGGCCTGGGCTTTGAGCAGCCTGGCCTGCGTCACATCTGACGGCACTCCGAAATATCTTCCGTCGCAGCAGTGCAGGAATCGTAAGTTGTCTTTGAGATTCTCGAGAGCAAGGTTCCCCTGCGTGTCCACGATTTGTAAATCGGTCACAGGGATAAATCGAGCCTGTTGTCCGGTATCTAGGTTTCGGCCTGTTAGCGATGAATGTCATGGCGGGCTTTCCAATGGCTCACGCCTCTCAAACACCTGAACAACAGTCTCTTGTGGAGTGATGAGAGTGCTGAGGGCTTGGACCAACTGGCTGTTGTAGTGTTCGGGGTTTGAGCAGCAAACCATGCACATGATCGCCAAAGTCATCTTTGATGGAAACCACGGGGATCCTGCCCGACCCGCCCCCATCGACAACGGCAAAGTGCGGTAGCCTTCGTCATCCGTGATTTGCGGAAATCCTCCAATGATCCTGGTGAATTCCTTTTCTGTGAACTCGTCCATGTATATTCCGGCACTGATTATGACGGCGCTCTTGAATCCCCTACATTTCGCGTACTCTCCCGTAACATATTTCTCTACGATGCATGTCGGTAACCCCCTTACATTGGCGTTAAAGAGGATCCTGGAGACTTACCATCTGAGCTTTTGATTAACATCTTGCCTTGGCTAGCTGGGCCCGCCGATGCAAGGCCTCTGAACATGAAGAGCTGTACACCTGCTTCAAAGACCGCGCCCATGATTCCCTTGCCATGTCGAACCCAGCCGGCTCCTCGGGATGGTTTAGATAATGTGATAATCGGATTTGACACAGAGGAACGGCACCCTCAGGAAGTAATGTAGTGACTCCAAGCTATTGGCATTGACGAAGGCGGCCCAGCATCCCTTGAATGCCTCTAGGTCGCGAGTGATGGCGCGTACTGAACAGCTCCTGAGCTAATTATGAAGAAGAGGTTTCACAACGGACCCGCCTTGGTGTCTGTAGCACCATAAACGGCTATGATTTTGGATGACATGATTTGCTTTGAATTTGCGGGGTGCGCTTCAAGAAGGTGTGAACTTAAGAGTTTGATGTTGAGTGCAGATTCGTTTATTTCGGAAGAGGGGGCGAGACTTATATAGTCATCCGGCCACTTTTCGCCCAGCCGATGGTGTTTTCTTCAGGGAGGACTAAAGGAAGCTTCAAGTGCCAGTCTCCGGCTTGATTGTATGCGTCATGAATCTGCAGTATCATCCATAAACCAGGCTCTGACTTGACGAAAACTGAGTTTGTCAGGTCGTGGCTTGCGAAGCGATGCATCTCACCACAAGTAGAAATTGCATTTTCGGGCTTGAATACGGCGTCATGATATCATGATGGCATCCGCGAAACGACAGGTCGCAATGCTGTCCGTACTGTAGCGTACTGGGTTGTGGGTGATCGGATCTCAAAACGCCAAGTATTGAGCGGCACTGTTGCATGTGGCTTTCTACGCTGAGCTTCGGGCTTGATCGTGAGTAGTCTCTAGATGTGATATCTCGAAGCCGGGTTTCACGGACTGAGCTGGTGTGACCATTGTATGCCGTTTTGATCGAGCCCATTGCATCTTCGATTGACGCACTGGGGATTTGAAATCCAAGGAGAGCATCAAGTTCAATGCTCATGCTTGGGGCACATCATCAGTCATAGAGCATCCGCTGATCAGCTTGACAACGTTGCCTGCAGGAGCTTGTTTGGAAATTTCTGGAAAAAACGCCGTAAGGGATCGCGGCAGAGCAACGTTTGTAAAGACACAGCTGTGTTCGACTGCGTTTGGCATCCTGCCCAGGACATGTAGGTAGCCAGCTGGGTTCTTTTGCTGCCTGAGGTGTTCAGAAATCAGGTCTGCCGAGGCCTCAGGCAGCCAGCTGTGTCCCTACGTACCCGCGTTGGTGCCCCAGAACGCATTCGAAGCTTCCAGACTTCCGTGTTTTTCGTCCAAACACCTCTTCGCCCTCTTCCCGCGCCCAAGATCCATCCCGCACCTTACATTCTCGCACCTCTATCCCGTCAACCTCACTTTCTCCTCCCACCTAAATGTCCTCACGAACCCCGATCGAACAAGCCCGCACTCAAGCCATCAACTCACATCCGAAACATGAGCAACATTGATTTGAAAGCCGTCGAGTTGGCTTGCATGGTATGTGGCGCTTGCCGTTCCGCATCTGCGTTGTTGTCTATTCACCCGTGTGCAATCTTAACGAGGCAACGCCGCGAATATCAGTTCGAATACTTGTCAACACCATCATCTTCAAGCTCGCGCTGACCAGTGTTTCTGCTAGAACGATTTGGGACGTGCTCGTCAGGACGAACTTTTTCTCTCGACGAAGGAAACCCATGGTCCCTCGTTTGCACCCAACAGAAGGAACGGCACCGCACACTTTGCGCAGAAGGTCAAGGATAAGTTGTACTCATCATGGAGCCGTCAGTGCCTCACTATAGAGCCTCGTGAACCAAATCTAACTCGCCCACTAGGCTTCGATCCTGACGAGGAATCCGAGGCCATCAAAGGCCTAGCGATCGAAGATGCACGGCCATGGGCAAGCAAGGCGCCCCAGCCACCAAACCCGCCCCGAACGTGAGCAAACCTCTCCCGCAATCAAGAGCTCAGCTGCTGACAAAGGAGCAAGACTTGCCTCAGTTGGAACGAAGGCACCATTAGGAAAGGCTAAGAAACCAAAGCCCTCCACTGCCCCGATTGTCAAGACCGTTGATGTTGGTCGTCTCGGCGGCGTTGTGCCACCTGGAGGGTCGACTGTGTCAAGACCGACAACTCGCCCACCGCCGGGGGCAGTGCCCGCGACTTCAGGGAAAGCTGCAGCCCCTGTCGTCCCAGCAGCTTCAACATCCGTACGTCCTAGGATTGTGGTTCGTCTCCCTGCTGCCTCGACAATACCCAAATCTCCCCCTAGGCCGCAGAATAGGGCCGAGTACATTCTGTGCCAAGGAGATTGCGAGTTGAAGACCTTATTCGGCCAAACAACGGTTCCAGGCAGTTTCGCCATGAAGATTGATACCGACACGAATACGGCTTTCCTCCTGCTCATTTTCCCCGGAGAAGCTCCCAAAGTCCACGAAATTAGGGATTTGCATTATCCTGTCCTCGAAGATGGATTCTGCAAAGTTACAGCTGGCGAGCGGGAGCAGACTGTGCGATACAGCCTGCGCCTGGCCAGCGCATCCTTGACACAAAAGTTCCAGTATCACTTGGCAAATCTTCGTCGGGCCGCCCTGCAGCAGCAAAAGGCCCCCGAGAAGATCGCTCCGCCGCCTGACGAACCTCTTATTACTCTAACGGATGATGAGACGCCTAATCAAGCGGGATCTACAGTCACGCACCCAGAGTCGACGCTCTCTGTACACCCTCCGGACAAGAAAGGAGATGCCGAGAAATTCAGTGAAATCCTGCAACGACTCATCCCAGATTTTGCCGATCTGAATCTTTCAGAAGATGATGTTGACGACATCGAGGCGATTGCCGTTGATTCTTGGATCAACCGAGACGACTATGAAGATTCCGGAGACTTCAAGGAGAATCTGGTCGACCTTTTGAAAGTCCTGGCGCGATTTGACAGAAAGAAGCCCGAAAAAGCTGCAGGAAATCAACTCGGGAAGCCCGCCGGAGATGAGGTTCATAATACAGCATTTGGCCCATTTCAGTACTCCCCAGAAGAGCTCACGCGTTTGCGGAGGCAGGCAATCCCGCCAGCAAAGAAGCTGGACTATGTGGGAATCACCCCGGAGAAAGTCGCGCAAGTCGAGCCGAGAAACCTCCGGCAATCAAACAAGTCGAAGACAGCCCGAGAGCCCCCTGCGTCGCCGCGGCGAGATGAGCCCAAGGATTGCAAAGAGCGGCCAAAGCTTGTGACACCAAGGCCGATTCTTTCAGGCTGGGCGATTGTGCCGAGCCACCCAGATTCAGGGGCGACTTACCACAGCGCGGGCAAGTTTCCTGCATTTGGTTACGAGCCAATGTGCTTGGGTACGTCTAAAAACATGCATTTTGTGCAGAAGCGGCATACTAACGCATCGGCTGCAGATTCCGGACCGAACACGCCCAGAGCGTCTTCGCCAGCTACCGTCGAACATGGCAAGAGCAAGGTTCTGGCGACGTCGAAATTCCGTGGCCTTAGCTCATCGCGATGGGCGTGAAAGCTACTGCGGGTAGGACGAAGACGGAGGTGAGCAGATGGTGTTTGGAATTTTTGTACTTTACAGATAGGGGAAAATTCAGGTGGCGAGGCTCGCAGAAAGACCGAGTCTTATGAGTAGCACGAGGAAATCAACTTCTCTTGGCACTTTTGCTGATACACATGGAGTAGTTCTCTCGAGTCCCTGTCAAACGCCTCGGCGCTGCCATCAGAATGGATGCCTTGAATGAAGTTAAGGGCTTCTTGGTAGCGCCGGAAAAAGTAGAGCTCCTCGACGGCATGGATGGCCTCTTGAAAGAGCTGCTTCTTGGTTCCAGGAGTAAGAGGCAGTTGAACTGAGGAGTGGATCTGGGTCATGGTGGTGAGCATGGCTCGAGTTTTTTCATGTATGGAGGTCACACTCACCTGGCCGTTTTCGACCTTGGCGCGGTAGTCTTGCTTGACGAGCTGGAACTCGGCCTCGGTCTGGCCGGTGCGGTCTATCTTTTGCACTTGTTCTTGTTCTTCGGAGTCGGACAGTTGAATGTCTAGGAGGCCGCTCTCCTCGATGTCCATAGTGAATAGCTACTTCGTACCAAATGTCGATAGAGTCAGGGGATTGTATGCACTGTGCGGTTGGGACGGGTTCAGTTTGCTCGGCTTAGTCATGATGAGCCAAGTCGCCATACTGTGTCTATTTTGTATCGCACCGTAATCCCGCTACCACCATGTGGATCAGGGTCCAGGGGTACGAACAAAGAGACAGCCGAAAGCAGATCCGGAGACTTCACATTCGGTTGAACTGTATTGTACATAGCGATTGCGCATACGAAGTAGAGTGATGGCAATGGTTATTGCACTCTCTCTGTGCTACTTTTGAGTGCAAAGTACGACGCAATGCGCCCTAAAAGTACCTTGCTGGAAAACAATGGCCTCAGGCCCGGAGTTGCCTGTTGAATTAAATAAAGACGGAACCACCAGACAGTAAGCTTTGTTTGGCAGGAGCTAGGAGCACCTGTGAGTCCGTGACCTCGGGCCACACATTTCTGTCTTCGTATACGTATTTGATGGGACTTTTCCTCAGCTCTCCCCGTCTTCCATCACACCAAGCCTCGCAGCAACGACTCACTGCGAGCCTCAGTATTCAAAGCAATACCATTGCGAGCCGCGCTTCGCCAGAGCCACCACGGCAAGGTCATGGGGGAACACAAGACAGAGGTCGACGCGCCAAAGCTGGTGACGTCAGGTGAGACAGGCGGCGCCGCTCCTGCATCCGACGACACGCGAGATGCGGTATCGGCGACAAAGGCCCACGATGTCGCACCAACTAGTAGTAGCGAAGCCCGTGACGGGGCAAACGATACTACCGAGTCGAGGATTGAAGAGTTCGACGGTCATTTAGAGACGGACGACGAGCTCCCGTCGGCACAGACGCTTGATAAGATTGCCAGCTATGTCGTCCTTGACCGAGATGGCCGGTCGCACACGTTTCAGAGCCTCTACAGCGGCGCCAACGTCGCACGACGGGTCCTCGTCGTTTTCGTGCGACACTTCTTCTGCGGCGTGAGTGACGCTCTCTGTGCCGGACGCCACGACGACTAACCGACGAGGCAGAACTGCCAGGACTATCTTAAGCTGCTATGCGAGACAGTGAAACCGGAGGCGCTGCTGCAGCTGCCCATCAGCACCTTTGTCGTCATCGTTGGCTGTGGCGATCCAGGCCTCATCAACATGTACCTCGACGTGACCAAGTGCCCCTTTCCCCTTTACACCGACCCGACGGGATCCCTGTACGACGAGCTGGGCATGCGCAAGACGCTCAATCTGGGCCCCAGGCCGGCGTACTCGAGGAAAAGCCTTCTCCGCGTCTTTGTCGATGGCGTGGCTCAGGGGCTGAGTGTGCTGCCCAAGGGCCTGGCGCTCAAGTCCGGACCGTCCAAGCAGGTTGGCGGAGAGTTCTTGTTTGAGCCAGTCGACATGGCCTCGCCCGTGTCATCCCCGAAGGACGAGACGCCCGGGCTAGCCGATGGAGGCGAGGCCGGCGACCAGCCCGTTGAGGAGAAGCGGGTGACGTGGTGTCACCGCATGCGATCCACGCGCGATCACGCCGAGATTCCTCAGATCATGGACATTCTCGGCCTCGACAGCAAGGGTCTTGTCAACAGCATGGCGGAAAAGGATGTCCGGCGATGGTCGAAGGCGGGCGAGGCCAAGAAAGTTGAATGAGGCGCAGATGATCCTGCGCCCAAAAACAATGACTGGATGTATATATCTGCTCATGATCTGCCGGCGTTGACTGCAGACGAATCTTGGCATAGCGAGATGGATATTAGAGGCAAAAATGACAATGTTTCATGCACAGCATGAGATGGATCTACGACGCGAGCCAAACGTTACTCATGCACCCAGCTACCATCCTCTTTGCTCTCAATCACTTCATCTACCCCGAGCCGGTGCTCGACAATCTGCGCCCCGTTGACCAGGTCATTCTCGGTCGCCCGCCGGTCCCCCTCAGCCAGATCCTTGGCGATGCCTGCACGTACGTGACGCTCGCGCAGCCGCTTGCGGGCCACGGCGAAGTCAACGTCGACGAACCACAGCTCATCGAGCAGCGCCGCGGCATCGCGCCACACGTCGTCGTCGAGGGCCAGGTAGTTGCCCTCGAGCACGACGACGCGGTGCGACGGCAGGACTGCAATGTCGTCCTCCTTGGGGTCCTTGACGGCGTGGTCAAAAGAAGGGGCGAGCACGGGGGCCACGGCCGGGGGGGAGACGCGCAGGGCCCGGACGAGGCGCAGGAACTTGGGCGCGTCAAAAGTGAAGGCGGCGCCGCGGCGGGCGTGGGCGTGCGCAGGATCGGCCATGGCGGACAAGGCCGCGCGGGTGAGGTGGAAGCCGTCCATGGGCACGTAAGTCGCCGGCGGCTGCTGGCCAGAGGCGCGGGCATTGATCTCGCGGGCGATGATTTGGGAGAGCGTCGTTTTACCTGTGTTGTTAGATGATTGAGTGTTCGTCAGGAAAGGGATCATACCTGAGCCGGGAATCCCAGCAATGCCAATCACTGCAAACTGGTCAATGATTCTGAATATCAAAAGTCCGGTGGATAGCCAATATCAGGTTTGCAAGGACACCATTCCGGGTCTTGGACGCTTCGGAGTTCAGACTTACGAAGGCGCTGGTCCGAGGGCGTATCCTGGTACTTGGCCCAGGCCTTGTCCACCAGCCGACTAACCTGCTGTTCCATGGTTTGCTTGCCAGATTGCCTTGCCTGGATGATTGTGAGTTTTGCAAGTGTTATCGGTGAGAGATGTTCGGGGTCGTCGGATGCGGGACTGGGCCGAAATGTGCCCCGCCGGCGACCGTCATGCGGGCCGGCTGTGGTTGAGGGGCGGCAATGGCGACGCTAGACTCGGGCAAGGGAGGGCGGGCGCAGACGATGTTTTGCAACTCGGAACATAGGCATTGAAGAGTGTAGTCCCATCAAACACAGAAACGTGAAGTCCAATGTCGTAGCTTGAATCGTGAAATATAGCCGCAGCTTCAACGTCTGCCGAACCCGGCGCTGGTCAGTGGGGTAAGTTACTCGGTACAGGCGTCTGGGTCTGGGGATAGTGGGGCGTGCAGTTTCATCTGGGCACAATTTTCTGCTTCGCCAACCATCACGACATACTCGACCAAGATGGCAGCCCAGGCCCCCACGGAGGCTCTCAAGGAGCTCAAGGGTAGGCGACCATCGCTGCGCCGTCTTGTCTCGCCCATACAGCTTTGCTAACCAGGCCGCGCAGTGGACGAGGCCAACGGCAAAGGCGCGAAGCCCGCGGCCAACGACGACGGCATCGCAGAGGACTCTGACGACGACGATGCCGACGAGAACGGCGCCGCGGATGCCGCCTCTGGCGCGGCCAAGAAGAAGAAGAAGAGAAAGCCGCGCAAGAAGAAGAAGAACCCGACGGCCCAGTCGGAGCCCCCCCGCGTCAAGCTGAGCCAGCTCTTCCCCAACGGCAGCTATCCCAAGGGCGAGGAGGTCGATTACAAGGACGAGAACCGGTACAGGACGACGAGCGAGGAGAAGCGGCACCTCGACAACCTCAACAGCGACTTCCTGACCGACTACCGGGAGGCGGCCGAGATCCACCGCCAGGTCCGCCAGTACGCGCAAAAGGTCATTCGGCCCGGCAAGACGCTGACCGAGATCGCCGAGACCATCGAGGACGGCGTGCGGGCGCTGACGGGCCACGACGGGCTGGCCGAGGGCGACGCCATGAAGGCCGGCATGGGCTTCCCGACGGGCCTAAGCTTGAACCACTGCGCGGCGCACTATACGCCCAACGCGGGCAACAAGATGGTGCTGCAGGAGGCCGACGTCATGAAGGTCGACTTTGGCGTGCACGTCAACGGGCGCATCGTCGACTCGGCCTTCACCATGTCCTTTGACCCCAAGTACGACAACCTGCTGCAGGCCGTCAAGGAGGCGACCAACGCGGGCATCCGCGAGGCCGGCATCGACGCGCGCGTCGGCGAGATTGGCGGCGTCATCCAGGAGACCATGGAGAGCTTCGAGGTCGAGATTGACGGCACCACGTATCCGGTCAAGAGCATCCGCAACCTGACGGGCCACAACATCCTGCCCTACAGCATCCACGGCACAAAGGCCGTGCCCATCGTCAAGAGCAACGACCAGACAAAGATGGAGGAGGGCGACGTCTTCGCCATTGAGACGTTTGGCAGCACGGGCAACGGCTACGTCCGCGACGACATGGAGGTCTCGCACTACGCAAAGAACGGCGACGTCCAGCACGTCGACCTGCGCCTCAGCTCCGCAAAGTCGCTCCTCAACGTCATCAACAAGAACTTTGGCACCCTGCCCTTTTGCCGGCGGTACCTCGACCGCATCGGCCAGGATAAGTACCTGCTGGGCGTGAGTCTCGTCGTGTCCCGCGGCCGCTGAATGTCTTGCTGACCGCCGCAGTTGAACTCGCTCGTCAATGCCGGCATCGTCGAGGCGTACCCGCCCCTGTGCGACAAAAAGGGCTCATATACGGCTCAGTTTGAGCATGTGAGTGCTACTAGCGATCCCCGGAACTCGCGAGACCCTGTGCTAACGGCCCCAGACTATACTGATTCGGCCGACCGTCAAGGAGGTCATAAGTCGCGGCGAAGACTACTAGCGCGTGCTTTCCTGATGAAGTCAAGACCAAATTAAAAGACGTTGAAAATGTCTCGTCAATCCTGCATGCGCGACTACGTGTGAAGACCGTCTCTGGCGGTTGCGTCAACGGCGGACCAAGCGGTGGTCGACCGGCGCGTTCCTGGCCGTGGCTCGACTCGTGAAATTACCGCAGCAAGCGCAGCGTCGTATTGTTCGCCCCTAGCCTGAGACAGACACGGGCTGTCCGTGAAGCCCTGAAAGCAGCACCAGGTCGCTGCCAGCGCTCCAGGCGGAGGAGCCGTGCTGTGTTGGCTGTTCAAGCGGCGTTGCCTCGTTGCATAGTAATTGTCTTTGTTTGCATAATCAAGGCGACCGGGGTTGTATTCGCCACACGCAAAGTCGGCGACCTGCTTTTGTCCGCGCACTACGGAGTATCATGCGTGCTCGAATGCGGTCCTGTTTCATGGACAAGGCAGATGCCGATTTGAACCGGCGTAGGATTCGCGCTTGTTCTGCACCGCGCCGGCCGAGCTACGGAATGTACAGCCAGCAGTCCAAGAGCAGCGGTGTCGTGAGCCGACCGAGCCAATCACGTCCCTCTCCGGCTCCGGTTTTAATTCGCGATCCGCCCAATCGAGACTAGCCACATCTTGCGCCACAGGGAAAAACAGAGCTCCGATAACGCCGGCGCGCCTGCTCCCTTGCACACATTTTCCTCCTTCCTTACCCGCCGGGAGACGCTCGACGAGTTTATCCACAAAAGACTCGCCGCCCGCTCAAGCCATTCGCTTCACAAGCTAGATTCATCGCCGACGAACATTTCTCCGCTCGACTGGTTTCGGGTCTACGCAAATCGCCTGCCTAGGCCCGGAAGCGCCATCTTTCAAACGCCTCTCGCTCGCGCGCCCGCCGCTACCATGAAGGTCTTTTCCAACGCAGTCACCTTCAACTACTCGTGGGAGGAGGTGTCGACGGCCAACTGGCACAAATACGGCCCGTGGAACAACAAGTCGCAGCACGTCGTCGCCGTCGACACGCTCTCGCGGACACTCGATCCCGCGACGGGCATCCTACGGACCGAGCGCCTCATCACCTGCAAGCAGTCAGCGCCCGAGTGGCTCAAGACGCTCATGGGCAACTCGGACGTCAGCCACGTCTACGAGGCCAGCTACGTCGACCCGGCGCGCAAGACCGTCACCATGGTCAGCCAGAACCTGACGTGGAGTAACCTCGTCAACGTCCAGGAAGAGGTCGTCTACAAGCCCTTTGGCAACGGCCAGACGCAGTTCCTCCAGAGCGCCCGCATCACGGCCCTGTGCGGCGGCTGGCAGCGCATCAAGAACAGCATCGAGGACACGCTCGTCAACCACTTTCGCGAAAACGCCGCCAAGGGCCGAGAGGGCTTCGAGCGCGTCCTCGAAATGAGCCGCAAGGTGTTTGCCGAGGAGAAGGAGCGGCAGCAGCGCCAGGCCCTGTAGCGGGGATTTTGACGCTGCTGCGTGTACACACGACTGTTTTTTGTTCTTTGGAATCTTTATTCCTTCGGCGTCGTTTTCTCATCTGCAGCATTCATGGCGAGGCGTTTGGTGGCTACCAAAAAAGTTCGGCATCTCCCGAGAGTTGTTTTTGATATACCTACCATTTGGAGCGAGGCGGCGGCTAGAGACAATAGACGTATAGATGACTACATTACCTACTACGGAGTATCTAGACAAAGATTCAAGATTTCTCAAGACTTGATTTTGCTCCAGACCCGTCCTCTCGGCACGTGAATATCGCATGGCGGGCGAGGTGCGTGTTTTTGCCTGCCCGACCCGCCATTTGAGGGGGGTTTGTTAGTCATGACAGCCCCAGCAGGGATGCCTCGTCGGCCGAACGCGTCCAAGGTGGCGGGCCACTCTTGCCGCTCTTTGGGTGGCGGAAGTTGCAAGCCCTGAGAATTGTCTCCATCGGGTTCGACGGCCGAGGCTTTGCTGCAGCCGAGCCCTGTCCTCCGGATGGCGCCCTGCGGCTGGTCAGCTTTCTTGCCGAAACTCGGTGCGCTGCCCGGACACGCCTGCCGCGGCATGTGCGCCGTCTCTGCGCGTCATAGTATTCTTACATGCTGCACAAAGTCTCTACAGATTTTGAAGCCGCTTGTGAGGTTTTCTAGTATCCCTGCCGCGGCGAGCCGGAGCTCCGGCCGGGCGGGGCAGGTGGGGACAAGGTGGCGCCGGGCCGAGATACGTACCGAGGTGGTGACGGCGATCGGGCCAAGACCGGACGACATCAGTGGTCTCGGAAAGAGCTTGAAAGAAGTGAGCATGGAGACATGTCGGGATCGCATCGAGGCAGTGAACGGCTGCTCATTTTTTGCTGCCTGTACATGTCTCGTCTTATTTCTACTGTCCATGTAAAAAATAGCACGTACTGTTCATGTCCTTTGACCAAGTGCGATTGCGGTAGGCCTCAAACAACTCGCTTCATTAACCATATTTCTCCTCCTAACCTGCTGTTCCCTGGCAAGCCGTGCTGCTTCGAGAGATTCCTTGTCTAAATGGGAACCAAACGACCTACATCTCCCGAAAATAGCTGGGATCCTGGCCTACGGATAGTTCAATTGCGGTCCCAGCTCGACTCTAAATTCACTTGGACGACCAACATTTGTCTTTTGAGGTTTCGAGGAGAGGCAATAGTTCTTGGTGTTTCTAGCTGCAGCATCGCCGGAAGCTGCGTGCAAAACTCTTAGAATTGTAAAGTTGAGGTTTGTGTGTTGCCGCCTTGAAAGACTGGCGCAAGAACGTCGGCATCATTGTCCGTTCATATTACGCGCAGGGCAGGGCATTAATGGTTGCTGTAACATGTAAACCTTGATATTCGGCTTCCCCAGCGGCATAGCGCCGTCTAGATGCATAACGTTACTTCGGCGCTCAGCCTCTGCACCGGCTCGGCGAAGCCCGTGGTAGCCCGTCCATCGCACCGTCTCATTATCCAGAACTTATGAAGTATAAACCCCGCAGTTCGGCTAGACGCGCATATACAACCTTCCGACGCTTGGCTGCCGTAAACCTGCAGAGGGGAGTAGGTCGAATACGGACCCTAGAGATACCTAATGGTAGCGGCTCATCGATGCTTTATTCCACGGAGACGGCCGTTGATTATGTATTTACCGAAGGGACATGAAGGGAACGAGATGGTCTCCCTATCACCGCAAGCAAATAGGACGCGGCTTAATCTCGTCAAAAGAATTTGGAAGACATCTTTACAAAAGTCCACGCGTCGCAGCAAAAAGATTTCTCAAGGTGTGATCTCGGCCGGAAATTGACGCCATGTGCGTAACATCGCTTGCTACATGAACCTCCATATGCGTATACCATGGATATATGCGATGCTGAGAGGAAATACGTGAACATTTCGGATCGATCTTCAGCTGAATACGTCATTGAAATCGTCCATGCCGAACAGTATAGTAACCCCCCGCTTTATAAAACCTTTGGCCTTATCCCTCCACGAGCCATCTCAAACAAAGGTGTCTTCCCAAAAGCTTCTTGAACAAGACCATTTTCCCAAATTATTATCTAGGACGCAACAGACAACCATGGCACTAGCTCAGAATCCAACCGAATGGCTCCGCCAATGCCTCAAGGGCTACGCAGACGACAGCTCAAAGCAGTTGAAGACTCAAGACGATTGCTACGCATTCAAGAAATGGTGTCAGGCTATATTGGATCAATGGAGCAAAGACGTCGGCAAGGTGGAGAATCTGTCAGTAACAAGCCAAGAGATTGCTGCAACGTTCCAGGAGTATGCCATCACAACGGTGCTTACCAAGGTGAAGAGAATGCCTACGGATCACGACTCAGGTGGGAGCAAGGAGAGCGCAGTTGTGGGGTACATGCTTTGGATGTTGAAAGCAATGAGGGACGAGTTTGATCGTTGGCTGCCGAGCGGAATAACGGCAATGGGCAGCATGGAGATAGAGAGCAGTGGAAATACGGCGAACGACAAGCCAGCTGATGGAGGTCTATCTAAGGCGGGAGCCATGGCTGGACCAGGGATGCATGCCCCTTCTATGGGATTGAGCATGGGTATGGGAATGGGTATGAAGGGCGGCCCTGTTGGGGGGTCGCCCGGGGTGGATAAGGAGGCTATATGCAAAGAAGCGTTGGCAGAGACCCTGGGAACAACACTGAGCCGGTGGGTAGGGACTGCCGAAGACATTGCTTCCTTGACAAAAGGTATCAGTGCCGGAACGATGAGCGAGTGGGCAACCGAAGCGCTCAAGATTCTCTCCAACGACTCCCTCACAGCACTTGCGACACGGGATGGGGAGTCAATGGCACACTATCTCACCAGAACCAGCGAGAGGATGAAGCACATTGACGAAAAGGGGTCCGATCCGGAGAAGCCGTTCAAGAACTGGATTATCGCTAAGCTAAAGACCATGGAAACCACCGCAGACGTTGCGACGGTGACTGCGCAGTGGATGCAAAACGGCAGCAGTCCAGAAGGATCTCCATATGTGAGTTGCCAACACAACCCACCGCCCGTCTGCACATCATGTTCGCTGACACTTCTATACAGAAAGCTTGGATCGCGCTCGAAAACCTCAACAGTGACATGGGCAAGGTTTGCGACGAGGTGACGGAAACGAACGTTTCCGACTTTTTGGAGATTCACTACCAGGCCATGTCAAGGGGTTTCGACAAGGTGAGTTGCGTACGGAGTCGTTGCGAATGCGCACTAAAGCATTGTAATACAGTGGCTCGGGGAGTATCGCGATTTCCTGCGAGAAATCCGCAAGAGCTTCCAAGCCAAGGAATCCTTCAGAAAGAACTACGCCAAGTGGAACTACTCGGTTGAGTGGTCCACGCCGCGCGACGACAAGATTGCGGATTACAAGAAATCCTTGATCGAAGGCAGCGCGGCCTTGGAGGTACGTCTCATCTTGCGCGTGTAAATGAAGGTAGAAGCCCCTGTCGTTATATATGCTAATGACTTGCCCTTTGCGGTTCTAGAAACTGCAAACCAAGACAGTCGAGGGGTTCAAGCAAGGCAAGAAGAACGGCGTCGTGACTGACGATCAGGTGTCGTCGGTGTCCAGCATGTTTGAGAAAACGAAGCCGCTTATTCAGGAGGCGATTGACGCAGTCGAGGGTAAAAAATAAGAAGTATATATCGAACGGAATGAACATGACTCGAGTGGACTTGCTCCTATCATCTTGTCTCACGAATTTCTCCCTGCCTTCCAGTTGTGTGGATATGTTAGTGGGTGACTATTCGTTTGCCGAGTTCTTCAAAGTTTACCCATATAATAGCATGTGGGCATGTAATACGAAACCTGATAAAGAGTTTCTTGCCCGTTATATTTTTTTGACTTTACTATGAAATATTCAAGCTACACTTAAATAGTTGTTTTAAAAAAAAGTACGCCAAACAGTACTTCAACGATATCTTTCTATGTCTATGAAAACTAAGATCTGTTAAATACATGTGTAGAAGACGAACGACTCTCCATGTCTTATGATTTATTCCACAATAAGCATTTTGTTAAGAGTTTGTATACTCTCTCTCTGATCCTCAGCTTCATTAAAGGGTACATGTATGGGCGATTGACTGCCTCACGCTTGACTGCATTTCATGGGATCTCATTTTGATAAGCTTTGCGAGTTCCATGTAATGGCCAGCTTCCTTTTGTGGGGGTTTCAGTCTTTTTCATGCACCCAGTAATCCCATCCTGTTGACAGCTTCAAATCTTCCTTGTGAACTTACTGAGATTATTCCACATTACGAGCCCTCAAATGCGCGGCCCCAGCTGCCTCTCCGCCGCGGCATTGCCGCCGCGTGACACGCTCGATATCCCGCGCAACGTCAACTCCTTTGTCGCCTCCGGCAGCAACCATACTTCGGCAGCACTAGCAGAGTGCTGCAGCCTAAATCCCGCATGTTCCGCCAATGGGTGCTACGAGTGGTGCGAGATTCCCGCACACTACCTTTCAAAGGATTTCGAATATAGCAACTCATGCTATATAAAACGGAATATGTCCGGGAACCCTACAAGCCCGTAGCAAGTTAGTAAGTTTAGTTTTACAAAATTTCTCGGGCTTAAATACCGCATAGGGCACATAGCTATACAATATGAACAGAACGATCGGATTCTACATATAAGAATATCCTGGATGACCGCAACAGCTTAAAGAGTATAAATTAATAAGTTCTTGGTCCGGTAACACTGCAAGAGCGGCTATATAGTGAAGGGCTTTAATATAACCGATGTAACCGCCAGCAAGCTTTTACCCTGCAGTGAGTCTCCATTGTCTATTTTTGGCAGGGATATACGTGCTCGCAATGGGCACTGGGTCATTGCGGCGCTCTTGATCTATCTTTGGACAAGACCAAATGCGAGGTAAATGGCGCATATTCAAGCGTGAAAGCGAGTATTTGGGAAAGAAAAGAAGCCGGTCAATGGGATAAGGCCGCCTTTCCCTCCCGCTATATCCGCGATGGGGCCCTCACCATTCATGACTCGGCATCACAACATGAACCTAGAACAGCCTGCCATGGGGCTCCATAATAACTGGAAATTCTATTTGCCTCAGGGCGGATGTTAAACGCTGTCAAAAACAAAGCTAGGAGACCAGAACGTGTTCACGTAGTCCGAGATACGAGTGTTATGTTACCTCGAGTGCAAACGTGGCGTCCGGGACATAATATTTCAAACTTTTCGCAATGGTGATCAACACGTGAGACGTAACGTGATTTCCATGAAAGTCTATATATGTTGTAGCTATCGAGAGCTTCAACTTGCACCCAATCTGTTCTTCGGTACAGATTGCAAACTACACACGCAAACATGCTTTGCATATACTTTTGCAAATGGGTTTCTCAACTCTTCGCCTAATTACCTAGGTACGCCTAGATGTAGACGCAGAGAGATTTGACTACGAAGTACATGCATCCAACTCGACAAGTTGCAAAGTGATTTCGGAGACGGCAAGTCTCCTTTAGCCGGTTGGCAAAAGCTCAACTCGAGTGGAGCAAGCATCCCTGCCCGCGTCGCATCTTCAGTCCCGTCGGCACCAAGAACTGGGCAGTGACTGCCGACGGCTCTCGGCACCGTCTCCTTGCCGGTCCAACACCTTGACCAGGTCGTTTGCGCTGAACCGCCCTCCACATGCCGTTGTGCAACTTCACAGGTATGTCTCGTAATACTTGGCCAACTGCCGTCTCTTCTTGTCGGGCCATGCCTTTGTCCCGGCAAGAATTACTAACAAGACTCGCTTGCTCGAATGAGTGGCCATTGGCCAGCATGGGAAGGCGTCGTACGCTTGAGCAAGCATCTGCCGCGACCCCTGTCATCATTATGCGGCGCTGGGTTGTCTCCTTGTCACAAACCAGCCAAGGAGGAAGTGGCTGCTGTAGGGGGCACAGAGAGTGGAGAAGAACACCTGCCGGCTTTCCTAGTCGGGAACAGAAGCCCTGCCACCCCGTCATCCGAAACGCATTCTGACGACGAGGGGGTTGCGGGACTTGATTCCCCTCTTACTGCGTATTATCCGGCTCTCCGACGGCGAGACTCTTGCTTTGCGAATTCAATGAGGAAATAAATGGGATCCCTGGCGATGCAGGCTCCATCCAAGGTGGATCACGGTCAACGGGTGTAGTCAACGCTCAGAGGGCATGAAGGACTGAAGATTATCAAACATTATAGACAATTGACATGTGCTTCATGTAAGGAGTTTACACAAAATGCGTGGTAAGCCAGCAGCCACACTTCTGCGTATCCTTCGCAACATTGAACGCCTGGTTCCCCCGGGGTATGCTAGTCCGCCATATGACCGCTGAAGAACATCAGAAAACGTGAAATTATAGAACAGGAACACAGCTGAAGAACAGCACTGGGTACTTAGACGGCGCTACGCCGCTCAACATCCTCGACGATAGGCTTCTCAATATAGTCCCCGGCGCCAATGGTGTTGGCAAAGGTGGAGTGGGGCTTCCACTTGGCGGACTTGCGAGGAGTCGTCTCCTCCATCATCTTGTCGACCTGTTCCAGAGACAGGCCCTTGGTCTCAGGAATGAGGAAATAGGAGTAGACAAAGGCGCACGTGCAGAGACCGCCCCAGACGAAGAAGACGGACGACTTGAGGTTGCCCCTAGTTGGACCGACCATGTAGGGGGTGATGACGGCAATGATGGTGTTCCAAAGCCAGTTCGAGGCGGTGGAGAGTCCGACGCCACGGGAGCGGATTGGAAGGGGGAAAATCTCGCCAATGACGATCCAGGCGCCGGGGCCCCAGGTGGAGGCGAACCAGAAGATGAAGATGGCGATGAAAGCAATCTGAGCGTTGACGGCAGGGATATTGTCGGCAATTACTTTCGAAGAGTCGGAGGGATCGACGTGGGTGTGGTCGAAGCCGACGGCAACACCAATGATGGCGACGAGGAATTGACAGACCAACATGCCGAATGCGCCAACGATCAAGATGGTGCGGCGACCGAAACGCTCGACAGTCCAGAAAGACAGCGGGGTCGATAGGACATTTACAAGAGTAAAGATGAGCGAGATGAGGAAAGAGTCATCGATAGCACCAGTGGACTTGAGGAAGGGCGTCGAGTAGTAAAAGATGAAGTTGACACCGGTCCTAACGTCGGGTTAGAGCACGTCGGGAAAGAGATGCTGCAGGAATCACACTAACCATTGTTGCATCATCTGCAGAGAGGTGCCAAGAATGGTGCGGCGCAAGTTGGACTTGGCCTCGAACAGGCTGCCCCTGAAGCAGTTGGCCCAGCTGCCGAACCATGTGGTGGAGGGGATGAGGGCGCGCTCGTATTCTTCGTTGGCGATGATTTCTGCCAGTTCGCCCTGGACGTACTCGGAGTTCTCAGGCTGACCACGGATGCGGGCGAGGGCGCTGATGGCGTTCTGGACCTGGCCCTTTTTGACGAAGTAGCGGGGAGAGTCGGGGAGGAACAGAAGACCGCCGCCGAGAATAATGGCCCATGGGAACTGAATGGCGATGGGGATGCGGTAGGAAGAGGTGTCTGGCAATGATTTGGTGCCGTAGACGACGCAGGACGCAAGTAGGATACCGATTGTAATGCAGAATTGGTAGCCGGCGACAAGCGCACCACGAACCTTGCGGGGGCACTATTTCATAGTAAGCAAACATGATTGCACTGGGGACGAGACAAATACACACAATTTCAGACATGTAGAGGATGACAACGGCTGATTCAAAACCGACACCGAGGCCAGCAACGAGACGTCCAGTAACCATTGGGCCGAGAGCAGCGGATGGGCTGGTGATCATCTGGATGACAACACCAAGGGCGTAGATGACGCATCCCATGATGACGGTCCATTTGCGGCCAATCATGTCGGCGAGATCACCAGCAATGAGGGCACCGAAAAAGGTGCCGCACGAGAGAATGGAGACGATGAGGGAGCTGTAGTTTTCGGCAAGTTCCTTGTGGCCAGGCTCGCCCATGACGGCGTCGATGAAGATTTGGGCGCCGAGAACGCCATTGATGTAACCAGAATCGTAGCCGAAGAAGATGCCACCAAAGGAGGCGAAGGCGCAGAGCAGATAGGCCTTCCAGGTAACGGGAGCCTCAATGTGCTCAACGTCACGGGCGGTATGAAGAGCCACGGACCCGCGGCGATCATCGCCCGACTTTAGTGCGTCAGACATGACGGGCGTTCGGATCGATCCGAGATGCGTCAAGATGTCTTTAGGATTGTCTGTACTGTCTCTCGGGTTGGTAGCGATTGGGCCGTTGGTAATTGTCTCTGATCCGAGTAAAGGGAGGCAGAGTCGGAGGGGGTCCAGGCAGAAGACGAGACGAGGGAAGGGGGAAGGATATAAAGGACAAGAGAGGGTGGATGGGCCTGAGAAACGAGGGTAAAACACCTGGCGATCGATGGAGAATGGGGCGAGGACGTCGTCTTTTTATTTCCTCTTGACCCGACAAGACTTTAAACGCAGGCGTCGAGTCGGACACCCGCTCAATGCGACGAGCGGATCCTCGCCCAGCATCGCATTCAGAAAGTAACCTGCCTACCGCCACCCCAGTGTGCGCAGGCGGGGCGCAGCGGACAGGTGCAATCGTGAGGGGTGGGGGGAGAGACAAGGGGTGGCGTCTGGCCACCTGCCCGGAGGGAAAATACAGGGACCAGTGTCTGGTGCTTTTAAAGAGCGGGGCAGCCGACTGGCACAAGAAAGCGCCGCGAGTGGGTGGTGGTAGTCTGGAAAGGACGAATGGGTGTGCACTGGCCGGATTGGCGGGTTCGAGTGATGGACGCTCCTACCCACCTCAGTCTGCCGTCGCTTGAGGAACACCCGAGAAAGAGCACAGCATCCAGTACCTGCCTTCAAGGGTTGCCTTCCCTACCAACCTCCAAACTGTCACGACTTCCAATGGTTGAGAGGGCGCCCAACAAATGGAACTTGCACTTGCCTGTTTGGCCAAGTTACAGCGAAAACTACAGTATACTTGTATCGGACTGCGCTGCGAGTACAGTTGCTGCGTCCGGGGAAATCGCGTGGAGAAGGGCGGGGCCTTGGCTCTGCTATACCGGTCAACCACCAGTCACTGAAGCGGATGATCCACACTGGCGTCGAGAGAAGCGCCGAGAAGGGCCGGTTTCTTCGTCTCGCCCTCTCTCTTCGGCACCTCTTGGTCCATGTTCATCCTTCACCCACCAAGCACAGCATCCCTTTGCATCGGCGGGGTACCGCGGGGGAGCGCGGAGGAGGAGAAGGAAAACAGCCCGCGGCTCCAACAGCGACGGGCCTCAGACCAGAAATCAACGAGGCCATGGCCACACAATGCCACATGTTGATGGACTCCAGACGGATGCCGACCGATTGACAGCTGCAGCGATGGCGCGCATCCACTCGTGCTACACAGAGAGGCCACCGAGGTCGGCAGAGCAAAGACGAACCATCCGCCCTACCGTCTTTGGCAGAGCCCATGCGCTCGCGTGCATACTGTAAGGCCTTGGCCCCAATCTTGCATGCGGCCATGCTTCCGTACGGGGTCCCCTGCCGCCGTCGGGCCCGGGGCCTCCTAGCATTGCCCACGCAGACAATCATGCAGCGCGCTTCCCCGCGAGAGTTGCAAGGCTCAGAAAAGGATGTAAAGCTAGGACCAATCGTGCAGCGCCCAACTCCGGGGTTAATTCTCGTGCCGTATGCGCCCCAGAGTCCCAGTTGGGTGCAAATCCTTCGACGCGGGCTGTGGGCGCGTGAGTGAAAAATGCTAGTTTAGAAGCGCCCGGTTTCGCCTTGTTTGAGGCTCTCTGGTAAAACGGGCCAGAGCCTGCGACAGCGGCCGACTGTTGCAGCCGTCTTGAGCGCACCGACCTCCAGGCCCAGCCCTGAAACGCGTCTGGGAAAAGGCCTCGCTGGGTGAAGTCCAGAACAATCTCAACCTGGCGTCCGTCTCATTGTCAACGACGTCGCGTCCGGCTCCGTGCCATGCCAGTGACCGCACGCCTTGCCTCCGGTCCGAGTGCCGCCTGTTGGTCCTTTTGCTCCGCCCGTCTCGTTAATCAGCCACGTCAATTCCGAGGGAAAAGACTCCAGACCATCCCCGCAGCGGGCCTGCCCCAGGCTCGTTTGGCCCCTCCCCCGTGGCGCTTTTGCTTGGCCGCAACAACAGTCGGCGGGGACACACCCACGTCGGGCACAGGCCGGGCCGAGTCGCTTTGCGGTCACGAGGTCGATTGAGATTGTCGGCGTTGCGGGACCCGTAATGAGCTGAGCAGGCCATTGTGGGTGCTTATACGGCTCTATTGAATGTTTTCATGCGAAAATACCACGTGAGGACGGGCCGGTGGAGTCTTTCACCCTGGCTCGGCCTTATTTGTTGACGATGCTTCCTCTTCGGCTTCCAGTGCGCAACACAGTGCGTAGCAACTGTACGAACCACGAAAATCCTCGAATGCTCATGTCAACCTCGAGGCTTCACTTACTGTACTGTACCAAACGCCTTGGTCAGATTTTACCTCGCAGGTGCTCTAAATCCACAGTAGCTCTAGGCGATCAAGGTCCCGGCAGCCGAGATAGACTTAACAATCGCCCAATGTCATGTGCATAGGTACGAGGACACAGAGGATGGAAGGCGCACAGGAGTCTTGACGCTTCCCCACTTTCCCATCTGCCCCACCTTTGTACTTTGTACACCCTTCTCCAATTGTTCTTGCCATCGCTTTCCCACCTTCATGCAGTCCCTGGCCAAGCTCGGGGAAAAGCGTGGGAGCAATATCAGCCAGAACAACATACTCCAGCGGCCCTCTATCCTCGCAACCCTCCATGGCCCATTCTCGGTCCAATTTCCCTGCACTGCCAGGGTTGCCCCTCCCACTGCCCAGCTGCCAGTGTCGTTCCGCCAAACAGCTGGGCAACGGCCTCGGCCCTCGATTCCCCACTAGCATCGGCGGAGCGCGGCATCGTGAAAGCGCGGACACCGGCCTTGTGCGAGTAGCCTCAGGGGCGACAGCCACCGGCGACGCCTCGTCGACCAAGCAGGACACCACCAGCTTGCTGGCCACATGGAATCATGAGCCACACGCAACGGGGCTCTGCACGACTCCCGCCCTGATGCCGAAGACGCGGCCGGACACACCGGGCGTCGCGTGTGCACCCGTCTCACCTAAAGCACATTCAGCCACTCGCCAGAACATGTCGACTGAGACTCGGTGCATCACGTTGCATCTTGGGCGTCGCGTCCCGCGCCGAAGCCAAAAGGTGGCCTGCAGTGGTATCCCGCACAGTCGCACTCTGCCATCTGCTGGTCCGGCCCGAGAATTGGAGAGGCCCATCCATCAGACCGCCGCTAACGTGCGTCGTACCCCGGCCTGGCCGTCCGGGGTTGGTGGAATTGGCCGAGAAGAAAAGAAAGGAAAAGATCCCGATCCATCGAGGCCATCTTAGCCTGCAGCCAGTGAGAGGTCGCGCAGAACTGACGCACGAGGTGTTGTCCTGCTCGGCGCTTCCTGATGCCAAGTTGGATCAACTCGGCCGCCGCTGGCCACTGGCAGCTCTCATGTCTGGTCCCGAGTCCAGGTTTACGGGGAATGGCCGTGTTCCCCGGTTCCTGGCTTGATGCTCGTCACCGCAGTACATGGCGTCTCCGACGGCCTGCCCTTCTGTCAGGCCACGTCGTATGGGCCATGGCCGCCGCGAGACCCCAAGACCGCCAATCGACGTTGCACCGAGGCAATCTCGAAGGCGCCTCGTCACTTCCACACCCATGCTACCTCGCTACGTCTGTTGTGGCCGTGCCCCTGCCTGGCCTCTGCAGGGCCCAGGTCATCGTGACTTAGTTAATCGGTCCGGCCTCTTCCTTGATGCAGGTGCGACGGAAGGCCGCTTCTGTCTCCATGTTGGTCTTTTTATATACTTGCATGAGTGCATACATGTGCAGACTCACCAGCAGGCTCGTCGGGTCTTGCGCAAAGACATGCGAGCACATGTCAATAATCGTCAACGATCAACGCCCCCCGGTTTGAATCGCTGGACTTGACCTTGAAACAAAAAGTCATGACCTCTCAGCCGTCGAACATTATCGGCAGCTCGATCCCCATCAAACGCTCTCCAAGGTGCTTTCAGTGGCGAAGCAAATGTTTCTGAAACAGTTTCCTCATCTTTTGCCCCAGGTGCAGGTGGAATTGGCGCCGGGTGAGCGTGCCACGGAGGCAGAAACTTACACCAATTGTCGGCTCGGCTGACATTGCTACCTGCTGCATTTGCTGATCCGAGCTGGCCAGCTTCTGGGGCGAATGTGCAGAAATCGATCGACCTATCCCGGGGCCTAACTACCGGTACAGAATGAAGTCGCGACGCCCAAAATTTCCCCACCTGATCCGCCTCGACTGATGGTTTCTCCGACCCAAGAGTACGGGCAGCTCCCGTGAGCACACCTCGAGGCGAGACCCAGTCCAGGACGTCGCGCGAAGAAAACCGAGCCAAGAGGATTGCGTGACATTCTGAGACATGCCGCATTGTCTATGTACGATGAATTATGAAAGCGGCCCGCGCCCGGCTGGTGTCTCTCTTCCCGTCGTTGCTCGGGTCCAACAAAACGGGGTTTCACCGGGTGCTTGTTGTGCCCACCGGCCAGCCGCATTCCAGCTGCGAGACAGCTCGAGACCCGGTTGCCGGTAGGCCTGGCTAACCCTCTTCCTACAGAAGCCTCCGAGAAGCCTCTCCGGTTTCCGTTCCCAGATGTCGCACGGCCAGCAACCCAAGATCCACTCCGCTAACAGCCGTATCATTCCAACCGCTCAGGGCCGAGAAAAGACATTGTCAACCTTTGTTGGCTGTGACTGACGAGTCACGACAGTTGTCACACGCAAGTGCACGGGCACACTATACGACCACATCCTGTCCACATACCAGGCAAGCGACTCCGCACGCAGCTGCCCAAACCCATGCAAATGCAGCGCGCTGCTTGTCTTGTTCCAAACCCAGGACCAACAGAATGATACGTGAGTGCAGACATTCGGCCGTCAATGAGGGTTGACCCCACTGTAATCTGTGCCATGCCCGCCTCGCCGTTCGGTTTACCTCGACTCGGTGACGCTGGCGGCCGCATGTCGGGCAAACGGCAGAACCCAGTCTCGAAGCAACAGTGGCGGCAACTCGCACGCAATCCGGAAGACGCTCTGGATAGCAGTATTCCGTGCCAGGCTGCCCCACTGAGGCGGTCTTGCTAGTCGTTGCCCAGAATTGGTTCCCGTTCGGCAAGCTGGACCGCGACGCCACGTAGATTGAGTTTGCGTTGGCGTGCTGCAGTTGACCACAAGTCCTTGGCAGCTATCAAGCAAACGGTAGCACTTTGCTGAGGGGACATAGATCAGACTGCAGCCATGTCGGCCCGAGAAGCCCGGGTGCAGTGGCTGATGCGCCAGGTTCGGCAATCATGCTTGCGATTCCGCGACAGCACGCGCGGAAGTTCGCGCAGCCTCGCACTCGAAGATTCACTGCCGGCGTCTGCTTCATCTTGTTCCCCTTTCAGCGTACGAGGCTTAAGGACCCCAAGCTATAGTTGGAGGTATCGAAGTCGCCAAAGTTAGACAGGTCCGGCTCCTGGACGTCACCTCCGCCTCTCTTAGCCTGATATCCCGGATATTGTAGCGGCTGTCAGGTAGCTTTCCAAAGTACAAATGGTCATTGTATATTTGATAATGATGCTTTCAAATGATCATTTTATTTCATTTGCAAAGCAATCACAGGCCGGTCAGTACGGCGCATTGGGTCCGTCTACTCATTTAACACGTAGGGGGCAGATGGCTTCTTACCAGATAAAGTATCAGATGCACCAGGAATATGAAGATCCGCGATTGAAGTATTTCTAAATCTATCCAGTGCAGCCCAGGTTAAAGCATTACGTTGAAAGCTATAGAGGCGGGCAACTAGTAATAGAGATAAAAGTCGGGCAGAGTGAGGCACGAGCAATACCCGGGGAAGTTGAAGCAAGACAGGTAAAATGCGCGGATACTATGTTGAATTTGCTATTATTGCCACCTTATTCATGTCCGTCACGTCTTCTACGCCTTTGATATTTACCACGCCAGCTCTATCCATTGCCTCTAGTATTGATCTGCGCCTCCTTGCCTGTACTACAACGGCTATCCCTTGGACTATATTTCACCAACCTTGTCTATATCCACCTGTGCACTTTAAGTTTAACTTGGCCTAATAGTGCAAACACTCGGCTGGATGCGAGCGGCTAAATCGTATCGCTGGGCCGCAAAGGACAAGGTCGAGTTGACTGCTATTTTCAAGATATTATAGAACTTTTAGACCTTGGTCTTGCTATATACCTGTCCGACTTGGGAGTTATACGTAACGGCACTTCCGAAAAGGATTCAACAGCCGCCGCTAGGAAGTGAGAAGTTGCCATATAACAAGGAAAGAGGATTAGATAAGGCAGCAGTGTAAGTACACGACCGTGTGTCTACGTGCAGCTACGGCTCTGCGGAGACCTGATAGTATGCGAAAGTCAGCTGTCCAAGATGGTCTTGGACGTATGCCTAAGCGCTGCTCGGCCTCGATTCCTAACCCTCGCCCTCAGCTACGCCGGCTCCGCCCAGCTATACGAAAGATAAAAATAGGTTATTGCCCTCTATTAAGGAGTCTTAAACGTCGCTTTCCTTAGTAAAGTATATTACTGCTCTTAGCAAGCTACTATATCGTATAAAATATAATGTGTAGTCCTTAGCTATCTCCGGTAGAACATCCCCTTCGGCGTTATGCACTATGGTGCGATGAGCATTATTGAATTTAATACCAGGTAGGGAAAAACTAATTTCTTTGTATCCTTACAACTATGGTCACATTTCTATGCTACTTCCTTTACTCTCTTGAACTATGTCGGTCTCGAGTCTGCGAGGATTCTACATGTAACATCAAGCACGGTCGGGATTTCGAGCATCGTTCACAACTAGTACGCATCTACATATTATAGTCGAAACTTTTCATCAAGTCGCTCTCGATAGCTTTTCAGAGGTTTATCATTTATGCTTTGCTCTCGTTCGACCGTGTAGCAGAGGCTATCGTTCACGGCTGCCCTTACCGGTTATGCTGTCAATCTATTGCCGCGGTTTATTATTCAAGTCGGCAAAGATGACCCTGTAGCACTTGCGTGTGATGAGGATATTGTCAAGGTCTCTGAGTGCGCCCGGATGTGGCGCAGCTCGTCGCGAAGCAGCTTCACCGCGTCTCCCGTCTCCTTGTCTCCCCGGCCCAGTTCCTGAATCATCTGCTGTTGTCCGGTGATGATGCCGTTGTGTGCAATCATCGCTCGACGAAGCGTCTGAATCTCCAGGCGTGGCTCGCTTAGCAGGCTCAGTGCCATAGGGGGCATGAGGAGTAGCAGATGACGAGTGTTGAAGACGTATAAACTTGAAGGCGCCGTCACTGACTCGGCAGCCGTGATGGATTTAAGAGTGAGGCTGTAAGGCGCTGGGGACCCCGATCGTAACGTTTGCATTTAAAGTCCCTATCGGCCCAAACCCTCTCTCTGAGTCTAACGTGTGCTAGATTCGTATTTACTACATGTATGTTGGTGGACGGGCCGAACCATTCAGTCTTCGCCTCCATCTCGCCAACGCCCCAGTTAAGCCTCATGCGTCAATATTTCCCGGCCGTATAAAGACACTGCCACGACGAGTC
This sequence comes from Hirsutella minnesotensis 3608, assembly GCA_000956045.1. Classification (NCBI taxonomy): domain Eukaryota; kingdom Fungi; phylum Ascomycota; class Sordariomycetes; order Hypocreales; family Ophiocordycipitaceae; genus Hirsutella; species Hirsutella minnesotensis. Next base: position 433,693 of record KQ030509.1, on the reverse strand, counting down.
TGACTCTCCTGGATTGTCAGTCGCTCCTCTCTCATCATTAAATGTGACGAATCCCCCTCAAGACATGAGGTAGTGAGCATTCATCAACGTATATTCATCTACAGTATTGTCGCTTGAATATATTCTACTTCTGACAAAATTTATCAGGTCTACCCTTGCGTGCTTGCGAAAATGGTTCAGCCAAGTGCCCTTCTCTGCACCGTTGTGCTCCCCAGCGCCGTAGCAACAATATTCATCGTATGCAAAATAACGCGAGAAGAACGTGTTCATCGAGTGCCCAGCTTGACAACAAAGGTCGAAAGTACGTGGGAGGTATCGAGAGAGTTTGCGATACATTAGAGTGGGCTAGAAAATCCTTCCGGGCAATAGATGTCTGGTGCTTCATGATTAACCACATCTCAGGGACAAATAGTGCGCTACCAAGTGCAACATCTCGGCAAAAGCTACGACTATTGCCAGTGCATCCCTGCCGGTGAACTCGACCAGGAAAGCATGGAGAAACTGCAGAGTAGATGGTGCCAAGGTGTGTTTGCACTCGTCTCACTTGATATGGCGGGCCACCTTACTGTCACTTTAGGTGAAAAATTGGAAACGTGGAACAGAGCAGCTGGTCCACAGTGAGCGTGATCAGATCCCACCTAGACCGTACGAGCTTTGTCTAACAATCTGCAGTCGGCGAGCTAGGGACGTTTTACGGAGGTTGAAAATACCAAGACAGCCCCCTTTCTGGGGTTCGACGTTTCACCTTGAACAGTGACAGACGCAGTTGGGGACTCTAGTTGCGTTGCTGCTGAAGGCGTTGAGGTTCAAGTCTAACCAGCATAAACGGACGGATGCGAGCTATAGAAGCAGTTGTAAGGGTCGCAGCGATATATAAATCACATCGAAAGTCGTTGTTCTTGATCCTATTTCAAAAAGTGCATCAAAACACATTCGCTTTCCGACGTGAATTCTATCGGATTGAAACCTTGGGTTCGTTGGATGGGAAGCAGGACGACTCGAAATATGTCGAGGCTGCTGCATATGCGCAGAGAAAACAACCGGCTTTTGTAACTGTAAGAGCAGCCCATACTGGCGGCTATGAGCACGGGATAAACCCCGGCGGCGTTTTCTTGTTTAGCCTTCCTACAAGTAGTGCCTGGACATGAAGGGCGTCAACAACGGCTTTGTGAATCGGCACGCTCTGCGCCATAGTTTCCGCTTATGATATATCTTCAACATTGAATTGCATTCCATGCCGCTTGTTCACAACGTAATGCATTGTTTTATCATACCACGAGAAAGTGCCAATATAACATGAGCAACATGCATATATTTTCCTTGACTATCATTGAGGAAACGGGGATGCGGAATTCTCGTCCTCTTTGCTAACGAGACATGAGAAATGGTCTATAACACCAAGTCTACATGTAGGCCTCGACAGCTTTGCTATGCGAGGGTTGGAGGTAGCCATGGGGGGAATTTAGTGCTTTCTGCGCAAACAACCTAATGTAATGATTGCTAGATTATAGGCGAAGCGGACGAAATTGTCCTAGATATTCATGGGTTCGATTTTGCCAGCTCCCACGTGTGAGGCAGACAAGCAGTGCGCAGAAGCGTTCTACCTCATTTGTTGGAGCTAATGAAGGGGATGAAATACGGATGATTCTGGAAGTCGAGGCTACGAGAGCATTTTTAGCGACTCAGGCCAAGGGCAGGCCAAGGGTAAAACTCCAAAACACGCATTTTACTGAGCACTGCCGCAGCTTCCAAGTAATTCTATCCGAAGGTAATGTATTTTACTCGTGTTACCCCCATGAAGGGGATCGTTTCTTACTGGGAAGGCTTTCTCGTCGGATAGGGTGATCTTGAGCCAAATCTCCACCTTGAAGGGGCACCATGATTTTATTCAGCAGCCAAGTGTGCTTCATACTTTGGAAGAAAGGCTGCTTTCGTAGCCCGGGCTTTTCTTGCATCATATCGAGGGCGGGTACGAGAGATGGGAACATGCACGGAGAAGATTGTCTCCTCGGTTGTGTTAGCAGATCAGTGCAAGCAAGAAGGCGGCCAATATATCACGATAGGTCACTGAGTTGAACCAAAAACACAGAAGTAAACAAGCCATATCCAGAATCACTGCTTGTACTGGCCGGGGCCTTTGAGATGCATGGTGGGAACATCACTTAACTTTTAGTTGCAAGATGGTCCAGGTTAATGGGATGACGTACCCTGACTTGGCTTCTAGAAACTCAGATGACTTGAATCAAAGGCCCTACAAAAGCTGCAAATGATGCACTATTCTCCTGCGCAATATGACTACATGTAATGCAGCTCGACAGGGCCTCGCTGGCTCTGTCCCGAAACCCGACGGATGAGAGGTGTGTCGCACAGTTGGGCAAAAGGTGCCGAGCTAAATAAGCATTGGTTTACGTTTAATGACGCATGCACCTTTCCGATTCCGCCACGAGGAGTCTGGGATGGTTGTAGAACAATGGCAGTAGCAGGGTCGCCTTGAGACACGAGTCTCCTGGCTAGTACACTCAGGGACATGACGTATGCAAGTTCGAGAAGCGCGACGGCGGCAGAGAGACAGAGAGCGAGGGCGATTATTGATGGTTTGAATGAAGCTGTACATGAGCGCCTACACCTTGGCTCACTGAGACGCCAGCCGAGAGTCGAGTAGACGTGTGCTGGCAGCGGCCATGGGGCTTCACTCTTTGCAACCAGTCACCCTGTTTACCGCAGAGCCGCAAGACATGCGGCCAACTCTCTCTCATTGACTTGATGATTCGACATGTAAGATTTGACACGTGCTGATCATCAGGGAGTTTTAGGGGTCGACAGCCAGCTTTTGACATTTGACAAGGGGCTGCCGATAAGCAAGCTGCGTTGACATGTGCTCAAGACTGGAGGTTGAAAATCAATATCAGAATGCACCATTGTTGGTCTGCTCAGGGCCGGGGGCGCGGACTTCACACGTCACTTGTCTATTTTGGATCCCTTTGGTGGTTGGACAAATCCTCGTGGCGCAATTGCAAGGGCATCGAATGGATGCGGGCGTGCTTGAGATTGGGAGTGCTTCCACATTGGTCCATGTTGCCCAAGACGGGACGGACGATGCGGTGCGACGTCGTAGAAACATGCTTATATTGTTCTGCGGGTGTCGCCAAGGAGAGACACGAGATGCTACTCACATCGATAAGCACGTCAGCTCTCGGAGAATCAGAATCTGACGAGGCACAGAATGCTACTGCGCGTACATGAAGGAAGCAAGAGGAGGAGGGCGTAGCCCAGGAAGGGTTCCCATTGGGGGGGACACGGCATTGGGCGGTTGCACGTGGCATCACTCGGTGTAGAAGTGAAGGAGAATGACGAAGAAGGCGGCGTGAATGCGTAGATGGTTTGATAAGGTTGCGGCCAAAAAGCTTGTCAAGGGGAAGCCGGGTCTGCCGTTGCATCGGGCGACAGGGAGTTGCCGATCGCTAGCTTCCCCGATGCATCCATGGGCAGGACTTAGCTCAGCGGCGGGTTTTGGGCGGGAGAAGAGGAGAGAACAGTGAAGGGAAAGAAGTTTGGACGAGAGGTGGTGGGATGGCGCATGTGTCGCCGCAGACCAGCCGTTGTGTAACAGACGGTCAGCAAGCAAGGCACGAGGGCGAGGGGCGAGCGACGAAAAATTTCTCACTCTTGCCGATTCGAGGAGCGCGAGCGGAACGGCGATCGTGCCGGTTCGGGCCATGATGATGGGACGAGGCTGACGGCGGCTTATTGCGTCGGCGGGCATGGGCAGGCGTAGAAGACATGCAGAGTATTCATTGCCACGCGAACCAAGCTGACCGTTGCCATTGTTGCAAGATCTGGCAGTAGTTGCATGTACGTACTTTGTCGACGAGTTCAGAGCATAGCCCGGGGCCATGGCCCTGTTGCAGGTTGGTGCAGCGCGTCGCATCACTGCTTGTTAAAGCCTCGCTCGAGTATATCGCTCATAGTCGCGCCTCTGAGGGGATACTTTTCCACAAGTTGGCCGTGGTGGGGGCGGCTAGGGGGAGGAAAGAGCAGCCCTGGCGCATTTCACACCCCTAGAAACAGGGCCCGTGGAGTGCTCGAGGACCCCCCGGAAAATAAGAGCTAGGCCTGTCCTTTCCTAGCTCGGCCAGCTCCGAGGCGGTGGAGCCCGAGTCGGTCAGGGAGTCAAGTCTCGCGCGCTCTCTCCTTCTCTCTACGAATACCTACTGCGTTAATGCCTCCATCATGGCCGTCGCAAGCCATGCCTGGCCACCAGGACGAGGGCAATCAAACCGTCGCCGGCCAAAGAAAATTTGTCCTCAAACTCGGTTCGCGCGCGAGTCGATCCCCCCCACGTCATCTCGCGCATGTGATTACAGTAGCGTTTTCCACGTCCCCGGGAGGTAAGGGCACTCCAGCTGCCTCGCGGTGCTCAGCCTGCTCCAGAAAATAACAGGGTCCGGGCGAAGCCGCCTTTGCCGTTACCAGTCCAGATCACGGTCGATGCGCCGGCGCGCCCATCGCTTTGCCCCCGGACACCATGGCGGTGCTGGAGGACGAGAAAAGCGGCTCGGGCGTGGAGCAGCAGCAGCACCACCTCGTTGGCAGCACGCTGAGGCGGCGACATGCGCCGGCGTCGCCCAAGTTGGCCGTGGACCACCACAGGCACAATGACCATCACCACCCTCGAGCAAGGGGGCTGAATCCGGTCCCTCGTGGCCCATGCCGTTCTTGTCTGTTGCTCTCTTCGCCCAGATATAATACCCTCGCCCGTCGCCGCGCTCGCCATGCTCCTGTAGCTTATTCCAAACTTTTGCCCTCACCGTCTCTTTCGCTGCCGTTGCGCCCCTTTGGCTCTCACCTCCTCCCCCTCTCCTCTCCTCCCCTCTCCTCTCTTCTCTCCTCCTCTCATTGTCATCTTCGCGTACACTCGTGGCAATGGCGTCCGAAAAGCCCGTAGAGACTCAGGTGGTCGAGCGCATCCGCTGGGGCGACGAGGAGCAGGGCCGGCCGCGTCGTCGCTCATCGCGGCCGCCCCTGAGCCGTACCAACTCGCAGGATTCCCTCGCCATCCGCAGTATTACTTCGAGGGCACAGGTCGATCCTGCCCTCACTCTGCCTATTCAGTACCGCACAGTGTAAGCGCAGACGCAGCCAATCCGTAGCGAATGGCTTCTCTGACCGCATCGTCATGATAGCTCGTTCCAAATCGAAGAATCCAAGGGAAGGGATCGCGCCGAGCTCGCTCGTGCTGCCAACTCGGCCGCCAAGGGTAAATTTTGCAACTTTTCGTTCAAAGCTTCCACTGCGTGAGACTGACGTGCCCGTCTGCTTCAGACCTGAGTGATCTCGAGTGGCATACCATTACTCCCGCGGACGTGACCGAGAGGCTCCGGACGTCTCCCACCGGCGGTCTGTCTGAAGACCAGGCCAAGCGAAGGATTCAGGAGTATGGTCGAAATGCGCCGTCGCCTCCCAAGACGAACCGTCTTCTCACGATATTCGGCTACTTCTTCAAGGGTTTCGGTGGCATCCTCCTCATTGGTAGCATCCTCGTCTTCATCTCATGGCGGCCCCTTGGCCAGCCGCCCGCCTTGGCAAACCTGGTATGATCAGACATTCGACACCGTTGCTAGCCTAATAATGGTCTAACGTTCCCAGGCACTGGCAATCGTCTTGCTCGCAGTCTTCTTTATCCAGGCCGGATTCGCCATGTTCCAGGATTGGTCCACGTCCCGCGTCATGTCATCCATCAAGGACATGCTCCCGGAGCACTGTCAAGTCACTCGCGACGGCCAGATCCTCAACATCCCTGCCGAGAGCTTGGTGCCAGGTGATCTCGTCTCCATCAAGGCCGGAAACAAATTGCCGGCAGATTTGCGTTTTATCGAAATCTCGTCCGACGCCAAGTTCGATCGCTCCGTCCTCACCGGAGAGTCGCGCCCCGTCGCCGCGACTGTGGACCACACCGACTCCAACTATCTCGAGACGCTCAACATCGGCATGCAGGGAACTCACTGCATCATCGGCTCCGGCAAAGGCATCGTCGTGGCCACTGGTGACCGCACCGTATTCGGCCGCATCGCCACCCTGACCAACGAGCCAAGCACCAAGATGACGACGCTCGAGCGGGAGGTGCTCTACTTTGTCACCTTTATCTGCGGCATCATGTTCACCATGATTGCCGTTGTCCTGATTGTTTGGTATGTCCTAGGCGGAGAATCTCCATCTCCTATTCTTAAAAACTAACACCCGGTTCAGGGGCGCTTGGCTGAGGCGCGACTATCCCAACTGGATCAACGTGGCGACCCTCATTGTCGACTGCGTCAGTGTCGCCGTGGCTTTTATTCCGGAAGGCCTTCCTATTGCCATTACGGCTGGCCTGACCATTACTGCAAATATGATGAGGAAGAACATGATTCTCTGCAAGTCCCTCAAGACGGTCGAGACGCTCGGCTCCGTCTCTGTTATTTGCTCCGATAAAACCGGAACTCTGACACAGGCAAGTGCATGTCGGGACCTCTACGAATTCGACTGCTAACCATGAGCAGGGAAAAATGTCACTGACGGATTGCTCCATCGGAGCCTCCAACATGTCTGTCGAGTCCCTCAAGCAAGACCTTGCATCGGAAAAGGCCGGCGACGCTCACGACAAGAAAACCGCGCCTTTCCTGCAACTCGGTGCCATGGCTGCGCTCTGCAACGCGGCCGAGATCGACGCTGCGCAAAACGATGTGCCCATTGAGCGACGAAACATCTTTGGCGACGCCACCGACACGGCCGTCCTGCGATTCTCTGAATCCCTCGCCGACGGCAATGTCGGCTACTTCCGCGCCTGCTGGAACAGAGTCTTTGAGCTGGCATTCAACAGCAAGAACAAGTTCATGATTCGTTGCTTCACCATTGCCCGTCGCGAGGCTCTCCCTTTCACGCTGCACGACACGGCAGCCGAATCCTTTACGGATGATGACCTGTACGTCGACGATGAGTCTTGGTGATTCGCATCGCTGTGCTAACTTTGACCTTAGGCTGTTGACGATCAAGGGCGGCCCGGATGTCCTAATTAGTCGCTGCTCAGAATACCTTGCTCCCTCTGGTGAACTCATGCCCATCGACGCCCAAATGGCGGATAATTTTGAGCGTGTCAAGAACATCTACTCGTCTCAGGGCAAGAGATGTCTGCTCTTGGCTCGCAAGATTCTCACCGCCGGCACAATCACTGCGGAAGCTGGTACTCCAAAATACGAAGAGGCCATGATGGAAGAGGCCAGGTCCGGCCTCACCCTCGTCGGTCTCGTCGCCATTGTCGACCCCCTTCGCCCAGAAATCCGTGACGTCGTCTCTACTCTCCGTGGGGCTGGCATCAGGATAGCCATGGTAAGTTGAAAGATGTCGACATCAAATCATGAACAGCTACTAATATCCCGTAGGTCACTGGCGACTTTGCGCTCACTGCCCTGGCCATTTCTCGCGAGGCCGGCATTGTCAGCTGCCTCCAGGTCGATGCCGTCGAAAACCTCGAGCGTACGCCCGATATTGGATCCGGGTCTGATTCTGAAGATAGCAAGACGAGCTCGTCTGGATCCAGGGGCGCCATTGTCATCAGCGGACCTGAGTTGACGGGGCTCAATGAGCACCAGTGGAAGCTCCTGACTGAGTACGAGGAGATTGTCTTTGCCAGGACGACCCCTGAGCAGAAGCTCAGAATCGTGCGCGAGTTCCAGAATAAGGAGGTGGTGGCCATGACTGGCGACGGTGTCAACGATGCGCCCTCGCTCAAGGCCGCGGACGTGGGCATCTCGATGGGCAGTGGATCCGACATCGCCATGGAGGCTGCTGACATGGTTCTGCTCGACACGTTTTCCTCGGTCGTCGTCGCTGTCCAATACGGCCGTGTCGTGTTTGACAACCTCAAAAAAGTGAGCTGCTCATACCCCTATGCCATTTGGACGAGGACTAATTAGTTTTCAAGGTCATTGCATACCTATTGCCTGCTGGTAGTTTCTCCGAGTTCTGGCCCGTCATGACTTCTGTCCTCTTTGGTCTTCCCCAGATTCTGTCGTCGTTTCTCATGATTATCATCTGGTATGTTGCCATTTAGTGGCATGTCTGACGAAAATCGACGCTGACAGAGCCCCTAGCTGCTTCACCGATTGTGCTGCGGCAACGATTCTGTCGTTTGAAAAACCGGAAGCCGACGTGCTGCTGCGCCGCCCGCGAAACGTCAAGAAGGACCGCCTGGTCAACTGGCAGCTCATCTTTCACGCGTACGGCATCATTGGCGTGACGGAGACTCTGGCCTCATTTGCCATGTCCTTTTGGTATCTGCAGCGCAACGGCATCCCCTTTAGCGATCTGTGGTTCAGCTTCGGTCGGCTGCCGAGCTCCATTGACCCCGACTACTACAACGCCAAGCTCACCGAGGCGTCGTCCATTTACTTTGTCAACCTTGTCGTCATGCAGTGGTTCAACCTCATGGCCACGCGCACCAGGCGTCTGAGTATCTTTCAGCACCCGCCCCTGTTCAACAAGGACACGGAAAACCTGTATCTCTTCCCGTCCATCCTCTTTGCCCTGGGCATGGCCGTTATTTGGCTCTATCCGCCCGCTATCCAGCGCGTCATTGGCACCGCGGCCGTTCCTGTCGAGCACTGGTTTCTGCCCTTTGCATTTGGCGCCTGGATCATTCTCTTGGACGAGGCGAGGCGGTTCTGGGTCAGGAAACACCCAAACGGCCTGCTGGCAAAGGCTGCTTGGTAACGTACCTGGACGGAATGGCTGGAGTTTTGGTGACTTTTGTAATGAATAGGGGTAAATCTTTGATCGGAAGATGAGCATAGCATGAAGAAGCGCCGCGATTATATATCCCAACGATGCAACGGCGGGTTGATACCATGGTTTGAATATATACTTCAACATTGAGTCATTTATAGAGTATGTCCCTGACAATCACCTTTCAGCACATTGTTCCCGAGTCGCTTTGATCTGTGGCACGACTGATGCATCCCGTTACACGCCACACGGAAAGTACGGCATCCCTGGATCCAATTACTTGAGGGCCAGGCCATGCTTAACCCGCTGGTAACCACAGTGACGCCTGTGGGCATCCAGGCCGGCTATGACTGGCTCAGGCAAACGCACATTCCGACCCCTCTTGACCAAAAGCCTGTCCAAACCTGCTTTTCGGGTTGAGCTCGGGGTACCCTTTGTGCCTGGTTCCCATGAGAGAATACATTCCACTCGACACGAGGTTCCTTGCGAGCCGCCAATGGGGTGCGGCATTTGAGAACCGGCTCGTCCGCGCGACCCCATTGGCCTCGGACGGACGCCAAGGCACATCGTTGACGAATAGAGGAGCAGTGCCCATCGTGGGGTTGCGTCGGTCCTGCGTGAGGGCTGAGCTTGCTGGCGAGGGAACCGCGCGTATAAAAAGACGCAGTGCTCTGGACGGGCGTCGATTCTCGCCCTCCTCCCCGGACACCACCCTTTCACCGGACCATCGATTCATCGTTGCTGGTTGACAAATTGTTGCTCAGATTTTATCCATCATAGTGATATACTCGTTGCCTTTTGGCCCGACCAGACGTACTCAATTGGTACGAAACAGACGTGTCCAAGGGAGCTGAAAGCCTGCCGCAATGGAAATATCTGCAGATCGAGGTAAAGTAGGACAAGAATGCAACCGGGTGTCCGGCGCGGACGTCTCCATGCCCGTTTTTCTCTTCACCCTTCCTCCATGGAGCCTGCGACTGCCGCCGAGCTCGGCTTGCGCAGCTGGCAGACCCCTGAGGACGAGAAGCTGAAAAGGGGCGATGGAGACGGCGGCGCGGTTCTGAGAAATACCGGCGAACTTGATCTGGATAATACCAGCGCAAGGATATGCTTCTTGGAGATTCCCCAAAGCTCCCCCCCGCGGGCGTCGAGTCTGACTGGTGCAGGTTGTGACGCGCGGCCGCCGACATGTCGACCGACAAGATTACCTTTTTGACCAACTGGTAACTATCCTCGACCCAGGGGGTTTCGGGGGCGGCGACTGGATGGATGGCTGACGTCGTTAGGCACGCCACGCCGTACCACGCACCGCTTTTCCTGGCCCAGGCCAAGGGCTTCTTTGCGGATGAGGGCGTCAAGGTTGCCATTCTGGAACCAAACGACCCCAGCGTATGCCCCCTGATGGAAGCACGGCGCGTCGATGTGACCTGTTGACGCGGGAGCAGGACGTTACGGAGATCATTGGCTCCGGCAAAGTCGACATGGGCTTCAAGGCCATGATTCACACCCTGGCCGTAGGCAGCGCCTCTCGCCTCGACGGCCCTCAAACCTCATGTTAACAAACCGCTGACGTCCGTGCAGGCCAAGGCCCGGGGCTTCCCCATCGTCTCGGTCGGCAGCCTGCTGGACGAACCCTTCACGGGCATCGTGTACCTCAAGTCGTCGGGCATCACGCCGGACCTGGGCAGCCTGCGCGGCAAGCGCATCGGCTACGTGGGCGAGTTCGGCAAGCTGCAGGTCGACGACCTCATGGCGCACCACGGGCTGGCCGCCGCCGACTACACGCCCGTGCGGTGCGGCATGAACGTGACGCGCGCCATCACGCGCGGCGACGTCGACGCCGGCATCGGGCTCGACAAGCCACCGACCTCGTCCTCGCCGACCCGCGCGCCGCCTGGGCCGCCCTCGTCGGCGCGAAGCCCGCCCTCGCCGCGCCCCTCCAGGAGAAGGTCTTTGAGCGCAGCTTCGCCTACCTGTCGCGCGACCTCAAGAACGTCCCCCGCGACTGGGACAAGGTCACGCGCTACGGCCGCCGCCTCGGCGTCTTGGGCGACGACTTCGTGCCGAATTACACAAACGACTTTCTCGACTGGCCCCTCGACCCGGATTCGGCCGACCCGGCCGACGACCAGAGGCGCATGGCCGACCTGCAGAAGGACGTTGCCTGCCGTGGCGGGTTCAAGAGGCTGGGCGCCGCCGAGGTCGTCGAGGTCTGAGGTCGTCGAGGCTCTGGCGATTCAAGGTTGCGTGACCGTCGGAATCTGCCTTGCATGATATTGGGAAACATGGGGAAATATCATCCTGGTCACACTCTCGTTTGCATGAAAAATGAAATATCGCCTCCGGTCTAAACACTCGTTAGTTTTCAATGATATTTGGGTACCCAAATAAATGGCTTGACGGATCACAATAGTTGCAAGCAAATGAGAGCAATTATTGACATGCCAATATCCGAGTTCCGGCTCGGTTCTGTATGCCGACTGCCGTGTCTCGCATCTTGTGTTCGCAAGCTGATGAGCCAGCCGTCCAAGTTCTAGACTTGCGCCCTCGGATCGCCGTCCCGCGTGTCCGACTCAATCAAACCTCCGACAGGCACAGACGCGGTTTTGACACTCTGTAGCGTCAAACCGCCTCACTTCATTCCAATTGTCAATGGCAAAAGGGGCAGTCACCGCAAAATGACGCCGCTAGCCCGTTGAACAAAAGGGGGAATTCTCATTGCAAATGTCGGTAACTGTACATTGTAGTCGCTCTCGCTATCATAATGCTCATGCATGTCTCGTAAATAAAAATGGAAAACAAGCCTTTGCGCCTATCCGCTAAACGGATGCCGAGTGGCCGGCACGTTGGCGGATCGTCTCGGACAAGAGCCTGTTCCTGCGCGCCATTTCTTCGCTGCTGCTGTTGTCCTTGAAGACCTCGTCCATCTGCTCGAGCGTCTTTCCCGTCGTCTCTGGCACAAAGAAGAAAACCCATGCAAAGGAGAAGAAGCAAAAGACGGCAAAGAAGACGTAGGCACCAAAGCCCGTATTCTGCACAAGCGGTGGAGTAATCAGGCCCACAATGAAGTTGTTGATCCAGTCTGCAACCCCGGTTAGTACTTGAACGGCCGTCGGTTTCGTATCAAGGAGGACAGAACATACTGGAGCAAGTAGAGATGGAAACACCCTTGGCTCGCAGAGACGAGGGGAAAATCTCGGACGGCATGGCCCAAGGAACGGGACCCCAGGTCGCGCCAAAGGCAAGCATGTAGAAGAGGAGGAAGGCGACACTGGTCCAGCCCTTGTCGGTGTTGGCAGGCCAGTTCTTGGAGAAAAGACCGACCAGGATGGCAATAATGAAGTGCGAGATGAACATGCCAACGCTGCCCCAGAGGAGAATCTTGCGGCGACCAAAGTGATCAAGAGTCCACAAACTCGACACGACACCAATCAGCTGCGTGATGTTGAGAACGCCAGACATGATGAGCTGCATGTTGTGGTCCAGACCCATGGTGCTGCGAGGTGCGTGTCAGTTGTGCCAGCATGAAGTGGTGGAGCGTCTAAACATACCCAAAAAGCGTAGGGGAGTAGTAGATCAAGGCATTGATACCAACAAACTGCCAAGGGTTAGCCATGAAGTCTGAAATTGATATTATCCAAGGAGATTTACCTGCTGGAAGAACATGAGGCCAGCACCGACGTGAGTGCGCCTCCAGCAGCCCTGTCGGAAGCAGTCGACCCACTCGACGAATTCAAGCTTGAGCTTGGTGATGCCGGTGCCGTTGACGAGTGAAGGGTGACGCTCGGCCTGGATACCCTGCTGGAACTTGGCCTCGGCGATGATTTCGAGCCACTCACGCTGGACTCGGTTGTCGGTGGTTGGAAGAGCTCTAAGCTTGGCCAGGTTGTGGAGCGCATCGTCATCGCGACCCTTGGCGGCGAGCCATCGGGGTGAGAAGGGCAGGAAGATGGCACCGATGCCCAGCGCTAGACCGGGCAGAATCTGGATGAGGAAGGGGAGCTGCCAAGACCAGTTGCCTGGGATGTACTGAGTGCCGTAGGTGATCCAGAAGGAAATGACAATGCCGAGCACAATGCTGAGCTCCTCCAACACGAGCAGCGTACCGCGGATTTCAGGTGGAGAAATTTCGGAAATGTACAGTGGAACCACCATGCTTAGCCTGTGCGGACATGAAGTCAATATCGTGAACCCACAAAACAAAGACACTGGGTCGGTGGAGGAGAGGCCACTCACATGCCAATGCCGGTGCCGCCAATGAGCCGAGCAATAACAAGCATCACGTAGTTGACGGCGCCTACTTGCAGAGCCGATCCAATGGTGAAGATGACGACTGCCATGATAATGGAGTACTTGCGAGAATATGCGTCGGCGATCCATCCTTGATTCAAGGCACCTGCACCAGGGTGTTAGTGTCTGCGAGGAGCGTGGAGGAGCGCAATACTTTAGCTGGCAGCCTTACCGAAAAACGCGCCCAGCGTGATCATGGCCGTCATGAGGCCCTTGGCGAAGCCGGAGCCAGGGGCATCGTCGGAAACTTCGGGGAAGCGATGGAGAAACGACTCCATGACCAGGGTGACGGAAATAACACCTTGGCTAAGGGCCCACTGTCAGTCTTTCCGGCGCGTTCGAGCAACTTCGAGGAAGTTCATGCAAAGGAAAAACATACTCGTAGCCAAACAACAGACCGCCGATGGCGCTGAAGGAGGCGCAAAGGGCTACGTAGCGAGAGGCAGCGATGCCCTTGAAACCTGAGGGGAAGCGGACGGTGTCAGCCATGGCCATGTCGAGGATGACGAAAGGGCGACGACGTGTAGGCCGCGCGGCGAAAAGCACTTACCTGGAGGTCCATATGGCTCCACGTCATCCAGGTTGAGCGAGCCATCGCTCTCCTGGTGTTCTGCATTGGCGACGTCGGATAGGTCCTTCTTCATCCTGACTCCTGAGAGACTTGGACAGACGTGATGGCGTATGAGTGTCGACAGTGGAGAGTCTTCAAGACTTGGGATAAGGCAAGAAAGAGACAGAGAAACGGCCGAGATGTGACAAGCAAAAGCTCTTGAGGATCAGGGTCGTCTTCCGGGAGCTTGAAAGGTGTTTTGAAATCTGGGGAAGGCGAGTCTGGACAAGAGACGGGTTGAAGGTTTATATTTATGCTCGCACAGATGGAGGAGCTCCGTTTCCCCAACGGCTTTACCCCAGACTGCCGAATCGAGCCAATCGAGGGCAACGTGATTCGATGCCTTGTCGCCAGTGAGCGATCCACATCTGCTGCTTGCGAGTCTGGACCTCATGGGGTGCAGAGCGCGCTACCACCATGGTGGCGCAGAGTTTGATGCGCCCCCTGGATTAAGCATCGGGAGATTCGAACCCTCCATCTCCCCATGTCCATCATGGAGTGTCCGGGGGAGGGTCTAAAAACGAGCAGGGGATGTCGGATGGGACATCAAGGCATCAAGGGGGGAAAGGACGCCAATGAGGATGAAGACAATTGAAAGAGTGGGGGAGGGGGGCCGCGCATCCACGGCTAGCAGAGGAAGCGCACGTGCGCTCATATTGACGGGCGACTCACTCTTTGCCGGCTAGTCAGGGCAGAGGTGGTTTGTGTTTGCATTCTCGCGGCGCAGGGCGTGCGTCGGGTTGAAACGGCCTGGACGCCGCACAAGGGGCGGAGGGCGGAACAACGCTGAAGAAGATGAAGATGAAGACGACGAGGAAAAGGAAAGAGAGCAGTTGCGAACCCACTCGAGGTCACGAGCCCCATCCCGACTTGGCGTCTCGTATGTACAGAGCAGTACGTATCTGTGCGGTACGTACGCGCGCACCTTGGAGGACGTGCGTGCGCGTAATAGAGACGTCGACCAAAAAATGCGACGTCGGGTTACCCGGCCCTCGGGCGTCGTCCATGCCGCCCACACTCCGGGAAGAGGCGCCCGCCCGTGCCTACATACCCTGGTACGTACCCCTCCGCGCCCTGTGCCTGCCCTGCCTGCCTAGCTGCTTCCCCCCTGGCAGGTGCTTTGCCGAGACGGGCTCGGTTGTTGACCTGCGTAGGCGATCGACCATGCATGCGTACAAAGCAAGTCAGTACTGTAGAAAAGGACGGCAGACTAGCAGAGTAGCCTGCCGATGGAAAACCGGCTAAAGTCGTCCCTGTTTTCTCAATGAATCCACGGCGGAATGCCCTTGATGCTGCAGGACCCTGATGCTCTCGACTCTCGACTGGAGAATATGAACAGGGTAGCGTACCCCGTCGTAGAATTCCAGATCAATGGCCCTTGAAACAGCCTGGACTCCAGGAGGACTCATCACGGACCCCAAGACCCAAGAGTGCGCAGAATCCGGGGACGCCTCGACCCCAGAGTCGCGAGTCCCGACGACCATTGGCCCTATCCTGTATAGGGAAAGGAAGCAGAAGCGGCTTCCGTCAAAGCCTCAAAGGGGAAATGGGCGCCGTCGCCGGCTACTTCCACACCGGGCTAGCCTTGCACGAGTCAGGGACCCCCTGGTGAGACGCAGATTCTGTATCGAGCTAGCTCCGCCGAGACGCCCGGCCACTCTCTGCCGGACCATGACTCTTGTCTGTGTGCTGCATCGCAAACCCCGCCGCAGCCAGAGGCTCCCTACCGTACAGTATATCACCCCGAGACTTGTTTGCAACTCGCCCGGCAAGAGCCTCATGGATCGCACGCGGACCAGGTGGAGCGGCCAATGAGATCGACATGCCCGGCGCCGCTGACCCGGCTGCTAACCTAGCCTGCTCGGTACGTTTTTTCTAATCTCCTCTTGGCCCCGTTCACTCGCGACGGGAGCTTTGCTGTTCCGGGGCATGCCTGCGGTCATTTCCTTTGAGGCAAAAAGACTCTCGAGCCAGCTTGGTCGTCTTTTGCGGTCGCGCTAACCTTGCCCTACTTGCTTCGTCTATCGTCTAGGGATGTCGAAAAAAGCATCTCAAGTGCGAATGGAACCCTGGCGACCTTGATGCTGCCGTGCGCAAGCGGGTTCCAGCCTCGTGCGTCCGGTGTGCCCTGGCTGGTCTCAAATGTGAGCGCGGCCTCAATGTTCGATTCAGGCATTATCCGAACAGGTACCCCTTGCCTACCACTCTGCCCACGCAAATTTCCAATGCCCCGTCCTGTATGGTTTGGCGCTGACTCGACGTCTCGACAAGGCTGGTCGACGACGACAGCCATCGTTGGGTAACTTATCCGCGGCGAGGTATTTGGCCCAGACCCTGGGCGTCTCTCATGCAGGCTTGAGAGGCATATGCCCGATGGCTGACGTCGTATCCTCAAAGTCTATTTCGTCGACGAGACTAGAGATATCGAAACTCTCTATGTCGATGACGATTGCGCCGTCATCCGAGATCGAGATGTCGCGTGGCAGCCGCCTGCAAGCCTCCCTTCACCCCACGATGAGCAGGGGCCCTTGCAGCGTCAAGTCGCACGCAGCCGGGTCCAGACTGCCGACGAAACACCCCAGAGCCGCCTTCACAGCTACCGTAACCTGGACCAGAGATCGCTATCTGCCATCCCCCCCACGAGCGGGCTCTCGCTGGCGAATCATGGCTGTCCGTCCTTTGGCCAGACGTTTCCGCTGTCGAGCTGGCGCGAGGCCAAGCTCATGAAGTATTATCTTGAGTACATGTGTCACTGGGTAAGCCCCCTGCGCTGTCTAATTAGTATCGACGACTCGCTGACTCGAGACCATGGCCCGCACCAGTTCGACCTCTGTGACACGAGGCGGCATTTTGCTCTCGATGTGCCCCGCAAGGCCATGGGCTGTCCAACCCTTCTCAACGCCATCTATGCGCTGACCAGTCGGCACCTGAGTCTCAAGGAGGGTTTCTGTGACGAATGGATCTCCCATCAGTACCATGAGCATTGCCTTCGCCAGTTGTCGAGCGTGCCGCACGACTCGAATCACTTGTTGGATGATGATTTGCTCGCGGCCACCATTTTGCTTCGGACGCTCGAGGAGCTCGAGGGTGAGTTTTGGGTCTGCTCTTTTGGCCATTATACAACGTCTGACGCGGGCCATCGCCCATCAGTGCCTCTTCTCGGAACCGACAATGAGGGCCACCTATTGGGGGTCCAGGTTTTCATGAACGCCCATGGCTCCTCGGCAGAAGTCAGCAGCCTCCGACAGGCGGCATACTGGATCGGGCTCCGACAAGAGGTGACGATGGCGGTAGCGAGCCGTAGGGAAATCAAGATTCCCCTTGAGCTGAGCTTCGTCGACCAGTCCTTTTCGGAAGGCGACGACGCCGTGTGGGCGAACCGCATCGTAGTGCACTGCGCCAGAGTGGTGCAATTCTGCTTTGGCGGAAGTCGTCACTGGCCAGAAGAGTATCACGCCTTGGTCGGCTACGACGAGGGCTGGCTGCGGAACCGACCATCGACCTTTCTCCCCATTGCCTACATGGAGCCGGACCCTGTTCGGGGCGAGGTGTTTCCTCACATTTTGTATCTCAGTCACGCCGTGGGTAAGATGTCTGCTTTCCCGACTCTGGGCAGTGCAGTCGCTAACGAGGCTTTGCGAGCAATAGTCATCGGCGTGGTTCACAGCATTCTTGCGCAGGCACTCCTCATCTGCCATGATCCGACATTGCCGCCAGTAGGCGAAGCGGGAGACCGGTTGCGGGAGAGTCGTGAGCGCCTTCTTCGAGAGCGACTCCTGTCTTTATGCGGTACGGCGCTGTCCAACGAGTCGACGATTCCAGCCATGATCACGGCTTCTCTGGGCATCGCCACCTGCGGCGACCGGTTCAGGCAGGACTCGGAACGCAAGGCCCTGTTGGATGTGCTCATCAAGACGGAGGTGGACCATGCCTGGCCGACGGGCAAGATCCAGAGCAGTCTGAGAAGGGCATGGGGATGGCGGTAGGAGGTCACTGCAGGAGACGTTTGTGAATGTCCCGGCGATGTTGTAAGAAAATGTGTCGGTGCCGGTGTTTAAACGCGGCCATCTCTGCTAAGCGCGCGAGGCGGTCTGCCGAGGTCGCACAACCAACAAGCGCCCTGGTAAGATTTGATACAAGTAACTGGGTCGGCGTCATGAATCGATATCCCGGGCAGGTATACCAGTAGACTTTTGTATTTATTGGGGGGGGAAGATTGCAATTTGCAATTCTGATTACGGCTAGACATCTGGCGCACGAGGTCTCTAGAAGTGCGTGAGCGCAGGTTACCCTTTCCGAAACGTGACTGTGAAATGATAAATCTTGGCTCATTTAGGACAGTCCGCACACTCTTGCGCACCGAGGGAATTGCCGACCAGTGCGAATACAGCTGCGCCTTGCAAATATCCGCACCCGTTTAGCCAGCACCTCGACGACCGCAAGCAAGGCGCAACCATTTCATCATGCGCGCACCTAGTCCCCGGCGACGCCGTATCCAGCAAGCATCACGATGCGCCTCTGGTCGACTACGCCAATGTGACGCGGGAGCCGACGGCCACCGCGCGCCTTGGCAAGGGTCCTTGGCCTTGTCTTGAGTAGCGCGCAATGGCGATCTGGCGTGCAGGACGCATTGTACTTCGCACGGTACCTCGTTTTAGCATCATGTCTCGGCAAGCTCGGGGCTCACTTGCCGCCGGACACAATTCTGGGCAACTTTGCCCGACCTCAGACGCGTGGGGGAACGGGGAGCCCCCCTTTCCCCCGCGTCTTAGGCTATTTTTCCCCTAGTCGATCTAGCTCATCGCGTTTCTTGGCCTTATTCGGGACGGACTTGCCTCGTCTTGCATCCACTTCTCCACAATGTCTGTTCCATCGCCGGTCTTGTGGACATTGTCTGAATACTCTGTTCGCCCGTTCACCCTCTGCGACGAGCCGTTGCCCAGACGGTGAACCTGACTAATGCCGTCACGGTTTTCCCTTATAAAGGTCCCAGGACGCCCCGGCTACCGTGTTCAAACTATCTGAGCAAGCATTTCATTCGTCTTCACAACCATCATCATGTCCACGAGAAAACTTCAAGTCGGAGTCGCCGGGCTGGGGCGCATGGGCAAGCGTCACGCCCTCAACTTCTTCCACTCTGTCCCTCGCGCCAGCCTCGTCGCCGTCTCTTCTCCCGACGCGGCCGAGCGGGAATGGGCCAAGGAACACCTGGCGCCATCTGGCGTCGCCGTCTACGAGAACTACGATGACCTGCTCAAGCACAAGGGCCTAGAGGCCGTCTGCGTTGCTTCGGCCACGGCTGTTCACGCCGCCCAGTCCATTGCCGCCATTGACGCCGGCAAGCACGTCCTGTGCGAGAAGCCATTGGCGACGACGCCCGAAGTGGTAAGCCAGAGTACTCCATGGCTAGTTGCGGCTTGATTCTTGAGCTGACCCGAATCGCGTCAAACAGTCGCAAACCGTCGTCGACGCTGCCGCACGCCGCCCCGAGCTCAAGGTCATGTGCGGCTTCTCCCGCCGCTTCGACGAGAGCTACAGAAACGCCTATGCCAAGGTGCAAGCCGGCGACATTGGCAGGCCATCCGTCTTCCGCAGCCAAACGTGCGACATGCTGGACCCCTCGGGCTTCTTTGTCGCCTATGCCCAGTTCAGCGGCGGCATCTTTGTCGACTGCTCCATCCACGACATTGACCTGGCTCTGTGGTTCTTTGGCGAGGAGGGCGACAGCAAGGTGCGCTCGGTCAGCGCCGTGGGCATCACGGCCGTCGAGCCCGATCTGCGCAAGTACAACGATCGCGACAACGCCGTCGGCCTCATCGAGTTCTCCGACGGCCGCATCGTCCACCTCTACTGCTCCCGCATGATGGCCGCCGGCCAGGAGGACACGACCGAGGTCATTGGCACCAAGGGCAAGCTCGGCATTAACACGGTGCCCACGGCCAACCTGGTGCGCATCCACGAGCCCGGCGGCGTCCGGCACGAGGTTCCCCAGACCTACTGGGACCGCTTCAAGAACGCCTTTGCCACCGAGGCCAACGAGTTTACCGCCTCGTGCCTCGACAACACGCCTGTTCCTGTCAAGCTGCAGACGGCCGTCGCGGCGGTTCGCATCGGCGCGGCGCTTCAGGAGGCCATGATTTCAGGGCGCAAAATCTTCTTCAACGACAAGGGCGAGGTTGTGGACCGACCCAATCTGTAACGAAGCTACTCATGAACAAAAGAGCGACTTGCATTTTCTTGAAATTGTCAATAATCTCATGGCTCTGCGTCGTGTCGCGTCGAATAGTGTGTGCGTGTAGCTTCGTAATCGTCCCGAACGTACAATCTTCAGGCAGTGCGCTCGGGAAATACCCGTCGATGCTTGGAATGCCTCTTCACGCACTTCATTAGCCAGAGGCGAGTATGAGAGCTATTAACTTGCATTCAAACGCGCCCTCTAACCCCCGACTCATCCTACAGCACATGGAAACCTCCTCGCGCGCTGTCCATCATGATCCAAACAGGAGACTACACGCCGTGTCATCATCTCCTCACTCAACACAACCACACCACCCTCATCGTACACAAGCCTCCGCATCACCGCCCTCGCGTCGCCCGTCGCGCCCGTCACCGTGTCGCCCACGCCGCGCGTCGCCGCCCCCGTGACGTTGCCCAGCGTGCCCGTCACCCCGCCCAGCGTGTTGCCCAGCGTGCTCGTGGCGAACTCGGCGCCGCCGCCCGCCTGCCCGCCGAGGGATGTGGCGGTGTCTTTGGCGTTTTTCGTGGCGTCGGCCATTGGGCTGGGGTTTCTGTTTGTGTTTGCTTGAACCGAGTGGTTTGCCTGCGTAGTATATCCTTTGAACGTGTGGCGGTTTGAGGGAGGCTGGAGTCGTTTGATTCGCACGAGTTGATGTTGAAGAGCAAGATACGCGGGCTTGCCAGTGTCTAAATACGTGTTTCCCCCCCCTGCTTTCATGAGCGTCGACTGGCGATGAGCAGCTCCTCAGCGCGCTCCAGAGCATGAGCCGCGTTGTCGTAATGGGTTGCCGGGGTCCTCCACCGAAACATGTCGAATGACGTCGAGTTGATGGGTGCTGGACCGCCTGTGACGGCACTAATGCACATCATCCAGGGAAAGGGTCCTCCACGCAGCTTCGATTCCCTCTCTGCGTGGATGTGGCGATGTGGCCAGGGCGCCCAGACCTCATGGGGAAGCCGGCTGGTTAGTAGATGAGCTGGCTGCGTGCGGTGAAGCAAAACGAGTTTCCCGACTTGTGAGATGTAATCATCATTGATAATTCGCTCTCCATGGCAACAGAATCTTGATGCGCGTTCGCATGACGCCTCGCGTGCCGGTTGCTCGAATCATGGTCTTACCTGCAAGTGCTTGGCGGTTTTGCGAACGCGTCCAACAGTAGAAAGGGTGCTCAACGCTAACCATCATCCGGCTATTGAATCTTTTCATCTGTCGTCTCGACTTACGTTGTACTGTGAGTCTCGACATTTCCACGCTCAAGTCATGTCATAGGACGGCACGATCCGGCCCTCCTAGTACACAGCACAGCCAAAAGACATGCGGCCATCCAAACTCGAATGTGCATATTGATTCATGTCGGATTGTATTGATGTTTATTCTTTGAAATATCTTTGCTCCGGAGAGACGTCCCCACGCGTTGACGTATTGATCCCGCACACTGCTCAAAGTGATTGGGGAACGTACGTATTTCCTCCTGTCTCTGAAAAAGCAAATGAGTATTGCTATTATAGATGTGGGAGGTTGTGCAATTAGCAATACTCAAGCAAATATAGAGGCCCCTGGCACAGATAAAGGCAACATCTAGGGTTGTCCTCCTCGTCGTATGATTTCGCTGTGGAGAAGGGGAGAGTTGTTTTCGCTCACCTCTCGATACCAGTATTCAGGTGTTTATATTCCGGGCGTAGCTGTTCGAGAAATCCAAGTGCGCCAATACTAAGGATTCTGGCTCCTTTGGCCCTGGTTCTGCGTGAACCAAGAGCAAGTGGGCGCTGTGGCCCTGTCTCGGCGTCATGTTCCACTTGGCCAAGGACTCCCGCCAGGAACAATCGACGGCTTCCCTTTGCCGTTTCGGCGGGAAGGTTGTAACACGGCATGTAGACGGTACCACCCTACAACGCGAGAGTAAGGCGTGGAATCGTGGACCGGGACATGGTTCAGGGTGAACCAACAGAGGGAAGGCCGTTGGTTGCATCTCGGCGGGGTTCGAATCGTTAAGTTCGACCCCAATGGAGATTAGGTCTGTGACGTGCATGTTCCCCCAAGGCTCAGTCCGACACACTCATAGGATCTCATGGATACCTTGCCCCGAATGATCGGTTTACCAGTAGGGAGCCGCAGGAATAATCCAAGTGCGCATGCCCCCAACAGGGTGTCTGGTGTTGACCACTCGTCTTCTCATCAAGGACATTTTCCCAACCTTCTCCTGCGAGCTCTTGAAGGCCAAGGGGTATGATTACCGGCGCATTACAAGGCGTTCACACCCGTGTTACCCTCCCAAGGGACGGGGAAAGGCCCGGGTTCTATGTGGGCGGCAAAAAAGGCTGAGTGCTGCCGTATAGGAAACGCGAAGAGTCGTATGTATGAGGGTCGCGTCGTGGTTTGTGCCGCAGTCAGTGCCATTGCTCTCCCCCGTAGGAGATCGAGGAATGGACAGCGAAAACCACGTTGTGGCATCGATGTCTTCCTACGACCATACCACCTGGAAGGTGCGTATGGTTCCCGACGCAGAAGAACGGCCTTTCCTTCCACGCTCTCACGGGTGCGCAATTTGTACGTCGTTCGAGAAAATCGATGGCGGCCGTCCTCCACGCCCATTCTCTCAGCTGTTGTCTGACGAGACAGCATAACTATACAGAGTTTCGCTGCGAGTCACACAGCGAACCTGCCTTTCTGTGAGCCCGAGTTTCTTGGCGATGTCTGCCACTGTTATGTTGGCGATGGAGGCGAGGGTATGGACTCGAGGTCGCTCTTCAAATGTAGTGCTTGTTGCACGTCAGGCGACGACAATAGCAGATGCAAGATCAGCAGTGCCGTCATCGGTACGACGATTGTGACAACCAGAACTAGTAGCTGCTGGTGTTGACGAGGCCGTTGACGTGGAGAAGCGAGATGTCAGGCGCACTGGGGAAAGCGGGTGTTAGGCTAGAGCACGCCCCAAGAGTACCCGGAAGATAGTAGAGGCCAGCGATTCATCGGGGCTAGGAAGGTGGATAAAGTGAGGCTGAAAATGGCGGGGAAATAGGCCAAATTCCGTGTAATTTGGTGTCGCGAGGCGTGTTGCGATGAGAATAACCGTGGAAACTACCGGCAGCTCTTGCGGAGATCGAGGCCCCCCGGATCTGAACCGATTCCAATTAGGGCATTTGTCATAGTACCAGTGAAGCTCGTACGCTTTACTGTAAGGTCGAGGAGCGTTCGTCTCAAAATGTCGGGGGAATTGACTCTAAGGCCCGACATACTGTACAAATCGGTGGTTGGTTAGCCAAGGGGCCACACCAAACTGAGGATATCACGATATGCTCACCTCAAGTCAACTTATTGTGACACTTGCATAATGTCCCTGACATAAGACTGGCCGTTCTCACGAAGCGTTGGTGTCTTGACGATCGACACCAACATGGCCTAGCTTCGAAGCTCTGCTTCTCACATCATTCGCCCGAAGAGCGACTCGGCCGGGGAACTCTGGACACCATGCGGTCCCTATCCTGGGACCGATGGATGTAGGCTGCCTCTCATGGTTAGCTCGTCCTGCAGGTTTATTTAAGTCGAGAGTAGGGAGTAGCGACAAGACGTTTGAAAGGGTGGCGGCGGCGACCGGGCTCATTCCCCTTGACGACATTCCGGATGCCCCCATCCGCACCGACCCGGGATTCGCGGACCAGGTTTCCTCGGCGGAGAGTGTTGGCCGAGGACGCTGCAGCGCGGGGCTGTCACGCTTCTGGCATCATCATGTCAAGGATCGACTTGCAGCGTTGCATCCTCTACGACGCAACGAGTTGCCATTTACGATGACGGCGACATTTGCTCGCGATTCCAGTCTGCTCGACTCACGATGCATCCACAAACTCTACTGCCCGGCCGGCCTGCTGCCCGGTCGATGGATGGATTGGCAAACAGGGTAAGTTGGTGATGATGACGTTTTGGAGCATTCCGTGCTCTACGGCCGCGGCCAAATGCTCGCTTGTCCGACCAACTGCTGCCCGTGCCTCGACGGTTTTGCGGTGAGTAATTATCCGTTCTGTCAAAGCATTGGGCCTTTAAGCAACAAGTCGGATTTTTAATCTCTTGCCTGTTCGACGCAGATGGCTTGCCTAGCTCCGCCACGCGCAGAGTTGCGAGCTCCGGATGCCACCTGGGCGTGCAGTAAGGCTGCATCATTGGTCACACGCAGGGTCCATGTCCGGTGGCTGCGCGTTAGCCCGGTCCCTTTGCGAAGCAGCAATGGCTTGCCGCGGCCGTCGTCGGGTCTTTGGCTGCACGAGGCAAGCCGTCCCGGCGTCCGATCCGCCGCCAGTGGCACAAAAGGTCGACACTGCCGACGACCCCAAGACGAGTCGCTTCTCAGATTCTCGCTTGCCTGCACGCCGAGACGTTTGGACCTCACCGCAACACGCCAGTGCCAAGATGACGGCAGCAAGCAAGCGATGGCTGTCGGCTCCGGTCGCCATGGTGGCATTGTTCCTCCTCGGGGCCATGGGAGCTGCAACCCCCTCGAAGGCTCCTCGCTATGGCATATTCAACCATTTTGCTCCGATAGATCCGCAGAAATGGGTGAACCCCGACGACATGACATGGGCCGACTTCAAGGCGCCCCCTGATACGGAATGGAACGATCCGCGGTCCAAGGGAAAGAAGCGCAATTTTAACATTGCCCTCATCGCCGTCGACTATGAAGACCGACATTTTGCCATCACTGGACCACCGAATTCCACCATCTATGGGAACCCCATGCCGGCGGCTGCCAATGTTGCTCGAGAAGATGTGCCGGCCTTTTATCGCGATCTCCTCAACAAGCCCACGAAGCTGAACCGCGGTCACACCATTCACGAGTACTGGATGGAGGACTCTGGCGGCCGATTCGGTGTCGACCTGACCGCCTTTGGCGTCTATCGCTTGCCGTCCATGGCATATCAGTATGGCTTGGAGAGATGGCTGAACCAGGGGGCCTGTCCGCCAGGCAAGGAGTGCAACCTCAGTCTGCGGCAAGATTCCTTGGCCATGTGGCGCAAGGATGTAGGCGACAAGAAGGCCGACTCCTTTGAGCTCGTCTTTATCCTCTCGGCTGGCCAGGATGAGTCTTCGACATGGCAAGAGTTTGGTGAGATGATGTTCAATTCCAAGGAGGACATTCCCGATTCGTTCGGTCCGCCCAGGAATGCGCGCAACGACTCCTCGGTCAACTTTGCTCCAACTCGATATGTCGAGTGGACTTCGTGGGCCGCAGCCTCCAACATTTGGCCTAATGCAGGGTCAGGGTCCAGCACGCAATGTGAGAGCTCGGGCATGGGGACGTATGCGCACGAACTCAGCCACCTTCTCAACATCAGTGACAACTACAACAACCCATATGGGAAGCCCCTGCGTCGCGACTTCACCGGTCCTTGGTCCATGATGTCGCGCGGGTCTTTCAATGGGCCGGGCGGGCCGCATACGCGCTGGCAGATTCCGTCGCTCCAGGGAGGATCCATGGGCTCGCTTCACACTGTGCGTGATAAGTTCCAGCTCGGTCTCATGGAAGAGAGCAGCCTGCGTAGGATATCCAGGGAAACGCTGGGTAAGGTGGGCGTCATTGTCGCGAATATTACTGCTCGATCTGTCCAGTCGAACCTCATGGGCTTGCGCGTGGAGATGGGGACCGACCTCTCGCCGAGCTGTAACATCAGCACCGACGTCCTCTGCGACGGCGGCGACTACGACAACTATGACGTCGAAGTCATTGATCGCATGGGGGCCGACTCGTTCCAGCCCGACGCTGGTGTCATGATTAGCAAGACCAAGACGGAGGACACGGAGCCCTTCCAGTGGACGATTGACGCCAATCCGCAGGACATAAACCTCGTCAACTTTATTCGGCCCAATGGATCGGCGTCAATGGCTACCATTGGCGACTATCGCCAGCTCGCAGACGCCTTGTTCCATGCGGGCACGAACTCGGGCAGTAAGGCCGAGTACGTCGACAAGGAAAACCTCCTCCACTTCTACATCGTCGACAAACATCGGACCGACAAGGGGGTGCTGTCGTACACTGTTGGCGTACGGGCGCTCAATAGCACCGACAAGAGCCGGCACTCGGTGAAAGTGTCGCAGGGCACAAGAATCAGGAAGAAGACGACAACGGGCAAAGGCGACTTCTGCTCCTTCAAGCTGACCAACTCGGGCAAGAGCGCGAATATGTTCGACAGCCGTTATCGAGAATACGCTTCTCTGATGGGGTCAGACATTATTCGTCTGCGCGCAGAGGTCGACAACAAGAGGTGGCGCATAGAAGAACGCAACTTGTTGCATGCCATCAAATTCGGCGAGTCCAAGGATGTTCACATCGCGGCCGCTGCCGACACCTTGAATCCAGGACCCGCTGTGGTGACGTTGACGGCTACATCCGAATCGAATCCAACTTTCCAAGCCAGGGCGCACTGCACGCTGCGGCTGCCGTTCTGAGTTGACAGCGAGCAATGCGGCCGAGCTGCGTGAATGAGCATGGCGGTGAGAGATGGAGGACACGTAGGCGACAGGTGGCTTTTTGGTGATGCTGCAAGCACATGTACATGGCGCATGACGGAAAGTCCTCGAGCGTCACTGACGTGAATGAATTGGGACCCAGAAATTGGTAAAGGGCTCTTTAATGGCGCGAAGCGTTTGACAATGGTGTTGAAGAAAAGATGGCGAATGTCTCGAGGCAATTGATTGGTGATGATGAAAAAGGTTGGATTGAGCCATCAGGGTGCTTGGCGGCGCGATAAGACAAATGGGCAGGCGCTGATAGGACTGAATGTATCTAGATTGTGGCTGACGACAAGTTGCAACTTACAACGCCTTCCGGAAAACCCATCCGTCAAGACTCAGCAGCATGCCGCGCAACCCCTGACTTGCCGAATGCATTGCGCTCCGCAACGCGACACCAAAGAAGCCATCGTTGCATCTGCGTAGCCGGCTTCCAGGAAGCATGCAGATTGCCACAGCCGCAGCCAGCTGGGCCTGGTGGCTCGTCTCTTGGACCACGCCGGGTGGTCAAGCCGAAGACTTCTTTGCCGCCAATGAATCTCAGGCAAGTGAGCTTTATTGCATGGACATGCGCGCGTTCCGTCTAACGCCGACTGCGTGTCCGTAGGTGCAGACCGTCAGCTCCCTGACAGAGGTGCACCAAGTCCTCGTCACACTCCAGCAATGCAGTCAACCGACCAGCCCGCGGCATGAGCAGGAAAAGTCGCGTCTTCTTGAGACTCTTGACCGCCGCAAAGGAACGTGGAACGCCAATCATCCCCGCCGTCGCCTACTCGACGCCCTTCATGGTTTCCTCAAGTACCAGGAGCGCCAATCGACTGAATTGAGTCGGTTGCGAGGCCTGTACAAGAACGTTCCTAAATCTCAAAAGACTGTAAGATTTCGGGAAGTTGTGACGCCTTTCTCAGTCATCTGACCCATGGCAGCTGCTGGAGCATCATCTGTCCTATTCATCTAAATTTGACCAAGTTCAAGCAAAGCTCATCGTGAACCAAGCCTTATGCGACCAAATTGTGGGCAACGCGCTGCATTTCTACGGCATCGAGATTGAGGAGCTGCAAAAGCACATTCGCGATACCGAGGCTTCGGGTCATTTAGCAGATAAAGTCTCCGTATCGCAGGCGCTCAAGCACATTGTACGCGACTGGACCGACGAGGGGGACCATGAGCGGAACTCGACTTTTCGCTGTATGCTGGGTACCCTGACCCAGCTTTTCCCTGATAGATTAAACGAAGAACAAGATGCCATTAAGATACTACTACCGGGCGCGGGTCTCGGGCGCTTGGGTCACGAAATCAACCGACTCGGAGGTAAGAGTGCAATCATCCATGAGGCGCCCATCAGTTAACAAACAGCATAATGCAGGCTTCGAGGTCACCACGAACGAATATTCCATGTTCATGAATGTCTTATACCGGTTCATTGAAACTCATCACGTCAAGAATGGCAAATCGTTTCACCCCTTTATTGATGGCTGGTCCCATCACGCCACAGACGCAGACATGCATCGGTCGCTGCAGTTCCCCGATGTCGAGGTCGACCCGCGTGGGGTTCTCCTCATGGAGGGCGACTTTACCACCATTTATCGCAAAGATTACGGCACTTTTGATATTGTACTCACCTACTTCTTCATCGATACGGCTCGAAATCTCATGAACTATCTCGATAACATCAAGGGTGTCCTCAAACCCGGCGGCTACTGGATAAATCTCGGGCCGTTGTTATATGGAACCGCACCTCTTGTGCAGTTATCTCTTGAAGATGTTTTGAAAATCTCCGAAGCAATGGGGTTCGAGTTCTCGGATACAGACGAACAGTACGGACCGTTGACGTTTGAAGAGTCGACCGTCAGAAGCATGGAGGCCGTCTACGGATTTGACGACAAGGCATTGACAAAGAATGCGTATAACGCGCAATTTTGGGTAGCAAGGAAACTATAGAGTTCATGTGTCCCAATCGATCGTTGCCAATCCATACCCACCTAAAACACATGACAAGCAACTGGAAACCCGCGTTAACATTGTCTCATCTATCTGGTTTGCGAGCTGTGAGCTACCTTCGGTCCTTGACACTGAGTGGCCATTGGTTTGGAAGACTATGCCTCTCACATGGAGATAGCATCCAGTCGGCCGATGCGATGAGACCTGATCCAGGATTGCAGTACTCGACTCAATCTCAGAGATAAGTGGCTTTTGAATGCCTGGCAGCTGGACCAAAACTGGGGGCGGATGCTTCTTCAACCACTCAAACAGTATGATTCTGGAGGTTCAACAACAATCACCGGCTCGGCGCTCGCCATCACAACCAACGCAATTCAAGTACGTGCCAAGCGTTGTTGCATCGCATCGCATAGGTACATGTACTCTTTCCCGCCTTTCACCGCGCTGGAGATAATCCACTTGTCAAAAGCAGCCTCGGTTCCGGCCTGCAGGACGGCAAAGTGTAATTTCCGAGGCTTCTCATTCTAGCAACGGCTATATAACCGATCCTTCGGCCCGCACTCGCTCTCCCCTCCGTCTTCCAGCTGTCTGCATCAAGTCATAAGCTCAACCGTTCATTCTTCATTCGCCGGCCATGGTTACTACCAAGTCACTTCTTTGCTGGGCTCTGGCCATCTCGCAGTCCCTCGCGGCCCCGGGGTTGCGCCTTGAGTCCTCAAGAAAGGATCTCAAGGGCAGGAATTCCGATGTGATTTCCCCGGGTGTTTATGTTCAGCGTGCGTCTACTCTCATTCAAGATGAACCAGGAACCACAGCTCACGGTGGTATTTCATGACCAGCTTTGTCGATAGTCACGCATCTTGAATCGCCGACACATCCAACTCAGAAGCGCGCTTCTCAACCGGGTGTGTGCCAACTACTTTACATAGCTCAGTAATGTAACTGACGACGCACTTATCAGACGAACTCGCTGCGGCGGCAGAAAAGGTTGGCTTTGAACGATTCGAATGGGTCGTTGACCACCTGGGGCCGGGAGAAAAGCTCGCGCGCTCCTCCGCGCCTCATTATCATGGAAAAGACTCGGACCAAACATTGACGAAAGAGTCTGTGGCGTTCCTCAAAAGCCAGGGCATCACGCACGTCATCGGCGTCAACAGCGACGCCGAGAACGAAGAGATTCGGTCACGTCTTCGACAAGGGGGCATCGACTACACGGCCCTAGTTGTCGCTGACTTGACCAGCCCGACTGTCGGGCAGCTCCGACAGGCCTACGATGCCTTTCGCAGGCACAAGACCGGGACCTTAGTCTGGTGCGGCTATGGCCATGGGCGAACCGGGACGGCAGTCAGCGCCATACAGATACTTTCCGAGACGGGGAGAGGGTCGGGTTACAAGTTCACGGACGAGGATTTTAACAAGAACCATGTGGAGACGGAGACGCAGCTCAAGACGCTTCGCGCGTTGCAGAACCTGGCACTTGGGGACAAGATTGACGGCAAGTCGACGCTCTGAGACGATATGAAACTAGCCGAGTAGATGAGAGGCAGGAAAGACATGCGACGCTTTACTCCCTTATCGAATTTCACATCCCAGAAGAAATGCCCAGCAACTTTTCAAGGGCTCACGTAGTCCGACATCCTTCAGCCGGGGCATTTCGTGTACATTCTGACGGCGGTATCACTCTGGTCCGTTGTTCTACGCATTGGGACTGCAAGATGCGTCTCGCGCCCCGTATTTGATATTCGACATGATGATTTCTCTAGAGCCGTCGGTCTGTTCGAAGACAGGACCTAGCTTAACCCTTACCCGAGTAACCGCAGCTCTCTGCGTCTTCATCATCTTTACCGTTTACCTTTCCGTTGAGGATGCAGCGGCGGCTGCCGATAGTTGCTCTTGTTCAATACGTCGTCGCAAGTCGTGGCCTTGGTTACATGTACCCAAACTTGCGTCCTGGACTCGGGAGAAGCAAACTCGGAAGAAGCCAAGACAGGACTGCACCCGACAGTGAGTACATGAGCGAGATGACACCGCATGACTCTTGAGTCTCGCTTCTTTACTACGTGATTAAGCGGGGTCAATGTTTAAATATCCACGCGTTGATTGCTTCACAACAAGTCAAGACGAATTGTAACAAATTGATAATCTAGCTAACTGGCTGATTTCAAGCCGAATCAGGCCAGGTGGTAAGTTCAGAGGACTGCAGCGAACATCTCTATATCGTCTAAACTATTCCATCGCCTATGATCTTCCACTCGTTCCAAAGACCCCCGATATCAACATTGCCATCACGACTGAATTACATCTTGAAAAGCCCTGCATCTTCCAGCTACCTCGAGTCCTTATAAACCGCCAAGTGGGTTGCTAAAGCCCTCGGTCGTAGACTTGAACGTGCCCGGAGACTGTCAGTTCCCGTTCTTGCCGCCGCCGGTGACAATACCGGGTCTGGTAAGGCTAACTGGGTTCTTCGGGGCGCCAATCTGGCGCCTCTCTTTGCTTCCCTTCCCTCCAACGGCCTTACCCAAGCCGCCAACAAGGCCCGTCACAGCATCAAGCTGGCGCCTCTCTTTGCTTCCCTTCCCTCCAACGGCCTTACCCAAACCGCCAACAAGGCCCGTCACAGCATCAAGCTGGCGCCTCTCTTTACTTCCCTTCCCTCCAACGGCCTTACCCAAGCCGCCAACAAGGCCCGTCACAGCATCGAGCTGGCGTCTCTCGCGCGAGGGCTTCGCATTCGCCGGCTTAGCAGCCCCCGGCTTCGCATTCCCCTGCTTGGAAGCCCCCGGCTTCGCATTCCCCTGCTTAGAAGCCCCCGGCTTCGCATTCGCCGGCGGCGTCGTCGCTGGCTGAGCAGCGGGTAAGCTGCATCTCTTCATTTTGCATCATGTGGCCGCCTTGATTGTCCATCTCGCCGTGCGCAATCATGTCCTTGAGGAAACCTTAGCAATCTGCGCGTTCGGTGCTGTGTTGAGAATGTGTTACTTACTCCCATGTTCACATTGCGAGCCGGCGCTGCCATGGGGCCAACGACCAGACACATGGCCACCAGAGCCGCGGCTTGGAAAGAGTACTTCATGTTGGTTATAGTTGGTTATAGTAGGTTATAATAGGACTGGGTTCGTATGGAGTTCGGAGCAAGTGCGAGGAGTAGTAATGCGAGTTGGATGAGGTGGATATGTTATGCTGATATGAAAGAAAGTTGCACAGGGATTTAAGCCTGCTTTATATCTATTCGGTCTTGCGTCCCTGGAAGCACCAGTATGAAACTACATGATACCAAGTTGATCCGTCGTCTATCCGTGTTGGATGTCTTTGGTGACATCAAGCTATACCATGGGAAGCCTGCCAAAGTCGTTGCCGGTCTATCGATTCCTTTCAGATCAACGATCCAAGACCAGGTCGTCTATGTGAGTCGGTATGCAGATACCCAGTGATTGCCGTGGTCGCATGAAGATCGGTGGGCGAAGAATGCTGAGGCGGAAACTACCCGGGCTTCACTGTTAGGGTAAAGTATCGCTGTTCGCGCGGTATCTTTCTCTGTTCAAGAACAAGCCATCTCTTGTCTGACGTTAATCGGATACACCAGTCCTCTATCGTTATGAAGAGGTCGATCGCACACACAGGGCGCTGTAGTTGAAGTCCTAGAGGCTCTCCCGCGCGGAAGTTAAGCTAGACTATGGGGTATAGCGATACTGAGACAGTAGCTCTGCTGAAGACAACAAGAGTAAACAGAGAGGACTAGAAATGGTGCCATGATTATCGATGACGATGAGATCGCACATCCTAGCCAAGCCCGGACTAGGGTTTTGGAGAGCAATAAGGGGTCCAAGTTGTAGATAACATGAGCCCGGGTGCGACAACTCATGCGAATGGAATGGCAGGGCGTGTTCTTTGAACATTGGCCACTCTTAGGGGGTTGCGTGACGTTGAATTGCGAAAAGACGTCGGGATTTGGATGGCATCGAAAAACACTGCCGAACTGATTGATTTGAGTTGAGCGGTCGCGTCGCTTGAGCATCAACATGGCATTCCACGTAATCGTTGTGATTGATGGCGATTACAAGGCGATACAATGTCTAACTACCGCAGGTGATCCAATCTGAGAAGCACCGACAAAAGGCGGTCGGATTGTGTGACAGGTCAAGTCTCCTCAGATCCAGCATGCCAGGCGCAACGAAGACCCTCTTGCCGTCCCATCCCGCCCCCTTGGGCCAGACTCTTATGAGCTTAGCCTTGTATTGATGACCTTCAAGATGATGAAGGAATTGAGGCTCAAGCTAGTGTCAAGGGCGGCGACGCAGCGTCTAAACCCGCCAACGTCATGGCTTGGCCGGACAATGACTTGCAATCCGTAAGTGGATATCAATCATGACGGCCGCTCTTCGTCACTTTGTCCCACCCCTTGCGCAGTGGAGGGCCCAGCTTACCACAGTATTCATTTCAAATGCTGTCAGTTCAGCAGCTCGACCTTGCCACCAACGTCAGTTGATTCGCAAGACGATCCGCCTGGTCTTTTCACGAACTTTGTAGTAATCCATCCGACGTTTCTCGCGTCCTCCCACCATGTGTCGCCACGAATTGAGGCCAGGTTGATTGGAAACGTCATGCCGACGAGGGGAGATCTGCAGCGCGGCACGGGTTTCAGACAAAGGCGGCGAGGGCCATTTTAGCTTGAAAGAGGTACGAAAATGAATCGAGGACTGGAGTGCGTGTCACATGACGGCCTTCGACGCCGCTTCCGCTCGCCAGACGCCTGTTCAGAGAACTGTTGACACCTGTACAAGCCCTGTTCACGCCTGTTCAGCAACGTGCTGTTCAAGCCTGTTCACACCTGCCGAGCCCTGACCACAGGCCCTAGGCAAGGTGTTATGTACCAAAATTTCATTCTATCCTTCAACAGCAGCAGAGAGACCTCGTGGCGGAACGGCAAGTTCTACTATAAGCTATGCCTCAAAGCTTCAGAAACACCGCCACGCCCTGGAGGTCGCAAGGTCGACTCCGAGCTGGGATGCCCCTAAAAAGGCACGTAAAATAACAATCGGTGCAAATTAAGTATCCCACGAACACGAAAGTGCACGGGACGCGCTGTAGTACCTCCGCTGAAAAGAGAGAGGTAGCAGGGCGTGAAGGACGGCGCACGAGGAGACCGGCTCCTCGCAGCGATTCCTTTTGCCGGTTGCCCTCTTTTTGCATTGGCAGTGAAGGTATCCCAAGCGGCTATGAGGTTGGGTTGTTCTTTTATACTAACGTGGCCGCTGCGTTTGCGAGCATGTGGATGCCCTTGACTTGATTTTATCTGTCTATAGGCACGGCTGTAGGGGCATAAATCTCTGATTACATGGAGGAATTGTTTTTTTCTAGATCGCGTGACAAAGCCACGAATCCTATTCCCCGGGGCATGCTCCTATTATTTATCTTGTTCGATTCCTTGATATTCCACTGTTTTCACCGCTTATTGCTATACAGTGGCGTCTTCGCTCGCCAAACGTTGTATCTTGGACTACCTTGTTACCTAACTTACGCTGGGCTTGTCAAATCATGCGTCGTCTGTGGGGATATAATGCCGTCAAGACTGGTCCAGTGGCGAAATTGCCTCGTAGGTAGTCTTTGCTCAAACATGTGGTCAATCTCTGACGGCGTGCGTCCTTTCATATCAGGAACTCCCAAGTATGAGCATATTAGCGCAGCAAGGCAGAGCCCGGTAAAGACAAAGCCAGTCTTGGCCTTGAGGTTCCCTTGGTCGGGGTTGAAGATATACGGCAGGACGAAGCCGAAGAGAGCGGACGCGAATCCGGTCGTTAGCCAGCCAATGCCCTGAGTCTTGGATCGCAAGTGCAGCGACGATGTTTCGGCGCCAACGGCGTAGGAAACGGGCCAGACCCCCAGCCCGGCGACAATGACAACGAGTATCATGGTGACGGCCGTGATCCTATCGAGTCGATAAGCAATGATGCTTGTCCCAGATTGACACGGGGCATTGCCACTCACCATACGACTGCGGTGCCTTCCCAGATGCCTGCGATTCCCATTGCCGTCCAAAGACCAATCAGAACCACAAGGCTTGTGAGAACCAGTTGCCTGCGTCCGAACCTGGATGTCGTCCAAATACTGACTACATTGGCTATCAGGCCACCGACAATGCCCAAGATGAGCACCAAGATGCTGTTATGCGGGCTCATCCCCACAACTTGACTAAAATAGCTGGCCTTCGCAAGAAGGGTCAAACCAAAGAGTTGCGGCAGGATGCTCACAAACATGACGATGAAGGTGCGGCGCCGGTTATGCCCATGGAAACAGTCGACATATCGGCCTTTTGTCGTCGTCTTCTCGTGCTCGATATTTTTGCGTATCGTTTCAACTATTTTCTGAGACTCTGCATCGTTTGATCCTAGACGGCTCTGGGCCTTGTGAGCCAGATCCACTTTGTTCTTGCGGACCAGAAATGTTGGGCTTTCAGGAATGATGAGAGCCATGAGAAGGGGAGCAGCCGAAAATGGCCATTGGGAGGCAAAGCATAGCGTGTAGCCGTTCTCTAATTTCATGCAGCCATAAATGACCGCTGCCCCCACGAGCTGCCCGAGAAGAATGAAGATGGGGAAGAATGCGAGAAGAGGTCCTCGGAGAATCGGGGGGACAACTTCGGACATGTACGTCTGCGTTGTCGTCATGACCATGCCAATGGCGCCGCCTTGAAAGCCCTTGCCAGCGAGAAAAACACCTCGACGGTCATTGATGTCTAAAGGTAAATTTGACGTGTAGCAGATGGCCACAGCAGCGATCGAAAGAAATGAGCCAAGTGCGAGCGAAGCACGACGGCCGTACCAGTCTTGAAACCAACCAGCGAGCAAGGAGCCCGGGATTGAAGCGGCGGGACTAGATAGGTTCCAGAGGCCGAGCCATAATGATGGCAGGATCCAATGGCCGTTGAGTTGCTCTCCGAAGTCTCTTCTAGCAAAATAGTTAGTCTGAATGTTCAATCGTCGCCCCGCCAAGGGGCAAATACGAGGATAGAGTAGATTATCGTACTGGAAGCTAGGCATAGCTGAAGTCGTGCCAACAATGACATAGTCATAACCGAACATTAGAATGCCAGTGGTTAGACCGGCGCAATAGAAGACGATGCGGTGCCATCGTTTAAGCGCCTGCCAGAGCGAAAGGCCCGCGTCAGGGTCGGCCTCGACGGGCGCGGGTGATGAGATCTGTGTGGCGGCTCGCTTGACATCGGGCGCGCTCTCACGCATTGAGCCCTTGGTCGGTGACGACTCAGCGTCTTTCATGTCGGGAAAGACCTCGAGGTCTTATTTCGTCTATAACTTTGCTGTGTCTCCCACAGCTTGCTCATTGAGGGAAGTTTCAACAGTCCTCGACGATTGAGAAACACCAAAATGAGGGGAAACATGAAATCAGTCATCATGCGCACGCACGTTATTACCCTGGCTAATGTAACCTCTACTTGCCTACGTAGGTGAAGACGTGGGATTGCAGCACGACAAATCGGCCGTGCAGACGTTGAGCAGTACGAGATCCATGCCTAGCGACAGTGGCTGGCCGTGGGTTGCACAGTCATAGACGCGCACTAGTTGCTTGTTTCGGACGATGCTACTGTTGATATCTGTGCATATGGGAAACTGCAGTGAGGCTGGAACCAATCGAAATTTGCAACTAATCAGCCTGTCACTTCAGACTGTCGGCAGATGTCATGCAGTCATCGATTGGTTAGAGGCAGGGCATTGGGCGTACTGATGTTGCTTGCGCCGGTGCCTCAATTCACATGCTAGGGCTGACAGCCGTCGAGGTGGAAAGGCTTGGCCGTCATCACCTCGTCCGCAGTGTGCATCTGGCCAAGAGGCATGACGATGGATGACATGTTTGCCGAGGCGGACAGCATAGCTTCTTCTTGACAGAAGGCACAGGTGAGAAAGACGACCCCCCCTGGTGAACGGTAGCTTCAGGCTGTCGGCCTGAAGGCTAGAAAGCAGTCGTCTGGCCGATTGTGCATGCGAATAGGTGGTCTCTGGTACGACGAGGGCAAGCTTTGCCAGTGGACCTCGGCATCTGCACTCCATATTGTGCATAAGGAGGCTTCTGTTGCTCGTCAGCTGGCCAGTCACCTTCAAAGGCTGTGCCGGAGTCATGCATATCCTGTCTGGTCAGTCGAAATTTGGCCTAAGCTCGCAGTAATCGGAGTGATCTCACGTCATTGTGCCTCAGCCTCGGGTCGCGATTGGCGATGGGATTTGCCAGAGCATCTCAATCACGGCCAGCCAAGCCAATTGACCTTCCGGGAGTAGGATACGGCTGGCTGATCATGTCGGCGGACCTGAATAGTAGCCTGGGCGGCCGAGCAAGGCAGAGGAGAAAGGGACAGATTTGACCGTACGTATTATGACCAATCAAAGTCGGCTCTCCGGTGCTTTCTGAGGACGAGTTTAACGGGTAAGTGCATGATGAGCTAATTCGGACTCGTCACTCCTTCCAAACGTCAATATCGACCTTTTTACTTCGTATCCGTACGTACCTTCTTGAACTGCCCCTCATTATCTGCAGCAGCCACTCAACTTTCGGGCGCCATCATGACAATAAGCTCGCGAGCCTCGTTCATCCGCTTGGCCGTCGCTACTGCGGCCACTCTCCTCCTCGTGCCCGTCGCGGCCTCCGCTATCCAGGTCGTGCGTCTGGACAAGAGAGTCCGCGCCAAGACGACGGCATCTGCGGGATGCCGCACTTCCTCACATGCGGCCCCGCGGTCGCTGCAACAGCGGCAACCTCGAGATCCAGATTCCATACCCGCCCATGT
This sequence comes from Hirsutella minnesotensis 3608, assembly GCA_000956045.1. Classification (NCBI taxonomy): domain Eukaryota; kingdom Fungi; phylum Ascomycota; class Sordariomycetes; order Hypocreales; family Ophiocordycipitaceae; genus Hirsutella; species Hirsutella minnesotensis. The sequence continues at coordinate 396,565 of KQ030509.1, read as the reverse complement.
TCTTTCGGCTCGAGGCTCGGATTGGGTCGTCTTCTTTGAGCGGATCGTCTCTCAGCCCGTTCCGACGTCATTGCTGAGGCCGGCCGCCGAGCCATTGGAGGTGCCGCCCACCGCCGCCGACGGAGCCGCTTCAGAACCATCGGCGTTGTTACGGCGGTATATGCGCGCCACCCACGTTGCTTTTAGCTGGACGCCGCAGGCTTTCCTCATCCGAGCCCTCATCGGAGATGCCCGGCTTCGCAGGACGTTTGAAGCAAGCTGGATTCAGAATCTAGGCTTTGTGCCTGGTGACGTGGTGAACGGCGTCTATCGCGTTGCTCGACACGAGAAGCAGGGCTCGAGTCTGGCCAGCTCGGAGCGGATCGAGCTGCTCCTCGATGCTCCCGATTCTTACACAGGACCAACTGCCCGCGGTCTGCTCGTTGCTGCTATTGAACCGGCGACGGCGATACGTGAAGGCGCAGCGAATGAACCAGCCGAGGACCCTCGCGTCGTGTTCGTCAACGAAACATGGATGTGGAGACGAACAGACGAAAAGCCGGTGCTTCTGGAGACGCCCTTCGGTAAATGGTTTCACAGGGTTCTATCTGGATGGCTTATACTCAAAGGGCTCAGTTCGGTAGTTGCGTCGGGTGCAGGGTCTCCGCAATAACCTCGCCTTCGAACGGTTTCAATGCAACCGGAAGCATCATGATGGGCGTCACCATTGACAATAACAGAATTGATCCATCGACTATGGTCACATACCTGAGCTCCTCTCCGTATCAGTTTTCGAACCGTCCTTCCGCGGCTCAGCAGTCTCCCTGGCTGGCTCAGAGCCCAACAATCAGCACGTCCGAGCATGAACGTGGGCTTGAAGTGATATGGTCTCGGCGAGACTTTCCTGTCGACCTTTCCACCAGGCTTTCCGTCTAAGATTTCTATCTTGTACGTAAAACGCTACGGATGAATCCACAACGACGACAACAACAAAATAACATTCGAGCCTCAAACACTGACTCCACCGTCACCCTGCGCTCTGCGTGACAAGGTCTTGGATAATGGAGCGACCCTGGCTTGAAGTTTGGGGCATGATCTTCTTCTCCAGTAATCATTACTGATACAAGTTGGCGGTTGCTCACGCAGGCTACACATATTTTTAGGCAAGGCCCACGTGAAGTAGCGCAGGCTGGCCTACATGGCTCGTCTAACTTCAGCCTCTCGGCATGGCATTTTCGTCGTCATCAGCGTGCACGGCTCCAAGGCGTAGGATGAACGCTGGCCAGGAATCTTGCCGGAACTTACGTGCTCGCGACTAGATATGGTGTTCCGCGCCATATGGCACAGGGAGTGACCTGCCATTTGTATAATCAGCTTGTGGCGCGATGGTGAAACGATGGAATTCGGGCCGCATGAAGCTACAAGGGCCACGGATGAAGGATGGAGGAGTTGATCGAATGAGTGCTTTCAGCTCTCTCTCCAATGCTGTCTTTAACGACACAAGGCGCAGCCAAGTCTATCGCCACAGCCTCTACCTGAATTAGAGGGGACCCGGTTCGATGCGCGCTCTATATTCAAGTTGAGGAGCATCGCAAGCGGAAAATGCCTCTTTGGGCCGACTTTGGCTATTGATCGCCCCGACAGAGCTTCAGCAAGGATACGAGCACGTCATCTTGGACAAGCACCGCGATGGGCCGTGCAGGCAGAACAAAGAGCCAGAATCGGGGGGCCAAGGCTTGGCCATCTAAAACCATGGTAGGTGAATGAGGCAGAGTTGATGATGGACAGTGCGGCCCTTGACATCAGTACCAAGTCCAGGGAACGGTTCAATTTGATGGCCGGCAGCGGCTATCGCAAGGGACCTGGATGCCGGTGGTTTTCCCGTTGCTTTGCACGTTTCCGTGCCTCGAGACCAGATGTGCGTGCCCGCCCGTATGGCGAGGTCGCGTGGTGACAGGATGAAGCATATTTCCCGCTGGTCTCAGGCCTCCTTGCGGCGCCAAGAATATTCATTTACGGTCTTCCCTCGCAGGGTACTTCTTGATATGGCAAGACAAAGCAAATGTCCACACCTCGCCATGTCGGCCCGGGACCGTCGGGAGGCGATGCACGACGGCTTGGCAAGGCAGGGACGGGACGGGCCCCGTCCGACCGGGCATGCGAGGACTTTCAACTTATCAACTGGGTCCCGCCAGTTCTCGGAGCGTCTTGGCTTCGCTATCAAATCACCCGGAGAAAACGAGGCGAACGGGCCGCAAGGACACATGCAAATCTTGGCGCATGCACGGCGACGTGGATACGGCACGATTGTCAGTGTCTTGCGGTCCGGTGACCAGGCTTCGCGCTTCTTTGCGTTTGGCACTGCAAGATATGCCGTCACGAGACTCTTTCGCAGCGTTCTTCACTTTACTCTGCAGCAGCTCATGGCATTGAGGATCGAGAAGGCTGCATTGGACTTGTAGGACGGTGTACAGGGCGTTTCGTAAGAAGGGCCTGGACCTTGTGTGCTCCCTTTCCACCCGGCGCAGCATATGCCAAGGTGTAGCATGAGTAACCCTGGCCACCTGGCTCCAGTTATTTAAATGGCCTGCGTATTGTACTCTGTCCGTGCAGTATCCTCGGGGCCATCAAGATCCACAAGGCGGCGCGGCAAGTGGGTCGAGGAGCCGTGAAGAAGATGGAAGGTTGCGTACGAAGTAATGGAAGCCTCCACACGACGGACTTGGGACGAGGGAGTGCAAGAGAAGGCCTACAATGGGGCTTTGATGGCCATGTCTTGCTGGCTCTTCCTAGTATGCACAGGTATCAAGTATTGTACGGTTACTTTGGACACTTCGGGTTTGTAGATTCCCTGCTGCCTGGCCCCTGCCAACGTCTTGGGTTCCACTACTGTTTCGCGGCAAGACTGGAGAATCGAGGGCGAGCCCTTGGCCATCCTCATCTAAGCACTTGAGGCATCCTTGCCAACGCCGTGCTGCTGCAGGGTAGCAGCGAGATGCAGAAAGGCTACGCAAAACTCAATTGGCTTCTCATGGCCGACGAGGCGATTTGACGAGGACTGTCAAGATGGCGCCCGCTTGGCAGACGGCCAGAGCGGAGGGGGAGGGCAATGCGCCTTGAGCTGGCCCACCGGTACCGTATGAGCCGAGTGTGCGTACGAGGGAGGGCTTGACCGAGGTGTCGTCGAGTGCCCAAGTCCCAGTAAGCGGGATGGCCAAACGCTTTGCCAGACGATATCCCACCGTTTCTCGCGTCCTGTTGTCGGGCTCGCGCGTGTAGTGCTAGTTTTGGAAAAGGGCGGGCGACAAAGGGAACGGGCAAAGGAGCGTGCTAGTACGGTCACGGTAAGGTGCGCGCATGTGGCGGGCAGTGACGGCGAGAAGCTCGGTTCATCCATTCGAAGCGGCTGCGGCAGTGGCATTTGGTAACGAGACGCGGATGGCGCGCACGGGTAACGGGGGCGTGGGCGTTCAACTGTCGGGTGGTGGTGGCGACGATGGTGGTGGAGGAGGTGTTGGTAAGGGTGAAAGGGGGGGGGAGTGGCTACAGAGACTTCAGGAGGCAGTGTCCGAGAGCAGGACACGGGTTCGCCTGGCAAGCCGGGCGACGGGCGCAAGAGTTGACAGATTGGACATTCGTGTTGGTGTGACTGGGTGGCCTGTTCGTCAACTGCTGGGGTGAAGAGCACATGGACATATCTGCGGAATGTGACAAACACGCACCTCCATCGTCGTCGTGGGAGATAAGGCGTCACTCGATGACGAAGGGAAAACGTCAAAAGAGGGTCGGAATCATGTACCAAACCTTGTTGTCTTTTGCCGGGGTCGATCCATGGGGCTCCCGTCCTGCCGAGCCCGCCGAAGAGGGGGGAAGGGAAGGCGGTTGGCTGCTGCGGCTCGCGGCCGACCTGCGTTAGCGCAAAGGGAGAACCGGGGATCAGGTCAACGCCAGGGGGCAAAAGGAAAACCTCGTGTCCTCATTGCACGCTGAACTCGCGTCATTGAACCCCAAAGAGTCAATTAAAATTTAGTTCGTCCCGCAGGGCTTGGCATGGCGTCCGGCCGTGGGGAGCCAATGACAAGTTGCTTGGTCCGACTCAGAGGGCAGCTCTTGATCTTTCTGGCAGCCGGTGTCGTCTAATGCTCGAAGCATCCCTTTTCGCCGAGATGCGCAATTCGGCGACCGAGAGTTGGGATGCTGGCCAAGACGGATACCAAGAACGGCCCTGGAGCTGGTGCTTAACCCGGCGGTTGGCGCCAAGGCACTCGAGGCCGAGTTGAGCGAGTGGCTCTGGGGGGAGAAGATGGCCCTGCGCCGTACGTGCCCCGTGGATCGACAGAGGCTCCCTACATCCGCAGTCAGAGCAAAGAGACTGCTCTCTCTTCATGCCGTGCTCGTCCAAATCATGCTCGACATCGTCCCGTGGAAGACATGGGGAAGAGAATGCAACGCTCCCGTCACGACACCCCGAGGAATTGCGTCGCACGCCGCGGGACGAGCAGTTGAGGCTGCCGGGGGCCTTCCCTAGGCTCAAACAGTCCTCTGCTCGACCTCGTGCTGGTTTCGCCCGGCCTTCGGATCCGTTGCAGAATTGTGGCACCCGCAGCCCCTCGGTTCCCACACGTGCGTCTTCAACCCACCCGGGCGGAGATGCGGTCGAGGGCCGGGGGGCGTTTGAGTGGGAGCGGGTGGGCCGATGGGTGTGGGTTCGTCGGGCAAACGATAAGCGAGGCGCATCTAGTTGCTTTTTGAGAATAAGGTGCGCAACGGAGAAGGGATATGTCAGATGGGATTACCATCATCGCTACTCATGGCTCTATGCCTTTGCCGTGCCGTGCGGAGAGGGCTCGAGGAGCGAGTAAAGAAGGATTTAAGGTGTCTCAACCTTAAAAAAATAGCCGTGACGGGGTATTCGAGGCGACATCGAGATGCCGGCAGCAAGCATGTGGTACTTTATGTATCTACACCGCAAATGCAACAGGCCATTTAGAAAAGCCACGCTCGGCTACAGACTTGCAGGCAAACTCTGCCCGTCCTGCTTGCACACTTACCGAGGATCGAGATAGACGGACAGAGGGGGGGATGAACTTATTCCCTCTTGCAAAAAGACGAGCGTTCATGTGCGCTTGGACGAGATGCGGCGTGCCAAAAATAGGTAACGTCCTTTGCTAATATACAGTATTACAGTGGCACCGAGTACAAATACTAATAGCACGGCAAGAGTCCATGGATGCCCGGTGCTCGTAGAGGAGGTACGGCGCGGACGGGGCCCGAAGCCGCGCCTGTGAGTGGACATGGACTCACCCTGGACGACGAAACGTACTCCCACTAGTAGACGCAGCGGTGAGATACTTGCCGAGAGCAGCAGGCCTGTAAGTTATACAGCAGGCCCGTATAGGCCTACTTGCCCCTGGAGGCGGCTCTTGTGGTCCCTGCATCCCCGACTGGGTACCTGAGAGGGGCGGCGACTCTCATGTAAGGGCCTCGTACAGCACTGTAGGAGGCTGCATCGACGTCTTGGTGTGAGGGCTGCCGTCGTCTCAACAAGCAAGAGCTCCTTCCAGTTTTCACGCGGGAGCTCTCAACAATTCACATGGGCTCACGTGCACCGAATTTCTACCATGAAGTGGCCAAAAGAAGAACCGGCAACTTTTCTTCCCTCTCCGGGCCCCGGGTCCCGGGCCAAGCCTCGCAGGCTGGTCCTGGCTCGCCCTACCGTCGACCCTCATGACTCCCGCTCCGTTTCGCCCCTCTCGCTGTGGGCTCGGTGGCCTTCGCTACTCTCTTCGGCGTGCGCGGTCAGCCCTCACCACGCGCGTCATGCAGACCGCTTCCCCGAGCCCCGCCCTCTTCTCTCCGCCTCGCAAGCCTCGCCCGAGGCAAGCTTGTCACCATCCCGGTGGTTTCCAGCAGTGCTCGTCCTCGCCTCGATACGCAGAGTGGGGCCAGCGAGGGATTGAGGGAATGAATCCCGTTTGAATCAATCACCGAGTCGCCGCCCGACGCACGGAAACCGAGAGACCCGCCGTACCGGAAGCCAAGACGGCCGTGCTATCGGCGGCTGTCAAGGAGGGTTTTCGGCCCCTTTCTCGTTTCCTCGACGAGCGCCCTCTCGTGCGGCTCGAAGCTCGCCATGCCAGCCCAGCGAGCAGAGAGAGAACCCCGGCTTTCGCTTCGTCCGCAAACGGAATTCTTGCTCTTGGCGCCGTCAAAACTCTCTTGCGGTCATTTCCCCCTTTGCACCGATCCTACTAGACCAGGAACCGAGCCAGAGGGCGAGCAACAAAGTCAAGGCGTTTGCGAGACATGTGCCTGGCTGCCCTTGCCCTTGCAAGGCTCGGCGTCATCTCAAGGAAGCCGGGAGGGACAAGAGCAGAGCGACGTGGACAACCATTTGCGGTTCCCAATTCGCATACAGTAGATCCAGATTGCGTGCCTACATGAGCTACGCTCACACATGCGCATACACCTACAGAATCCACCCCCTGGCCCCCCTCTTCCTTGCCATCTCGCGTCCTGGCGCCTAAGCCTCGTTGCTTTCCTTGTTCCCGTTGCAAGTGCCGCGTCGGGTTCTGCTTGCCTACCCGCCCACGCAGCCAAGACGCAAGATCCGCAAAAGGTAAAAAAGGGGGGCGTTGCAAGAGAACGAAAAAAGGGCCGCTGAGCGATAAACACCAAGTCAGAAGCAAAAGCCGCCTAGCTCCGCCATCCTGGGCAAGACGCGCTCCACCCCTTTTCAACACTCCCTCTTCTCTCACTCCTCCCAAACCTCGCCGATACACGCCCCCCTTGGCACCCCCTCGGCTTGGCTCGCCTTGTCTGTGGCGGCGGGTTATTCATGAGGCATGGCACGTCCCAGGGCGATCCGTCACGACCCCCCCCTTCTTCACCCCAGCTAGACTTTGCAACGTCGTTATCTCTCCTGCTCCATCTGTACCGTCTTCTCGAGACACCGCCGTCCACTCTTGGCGCTCATCGTCCGCCCAGGGGGTCCACTTTCTTGAGACGTTGATGCTTTCGGAACAACCTCGCCGCCCGTCCTTCTTGGCAGTCATGCCTCAGTACTAGGTAGAGAGGGCCCCTTGTCATCAAGAGACAGGCCCGCCAGTCCGTATCCAACACCCATTGCCATGCTTCCATCTCTCTCCTCGAGGCGGTCGGTCCGTAGGCGTTTCTGCGTGCACGGCCGTCGACTCCCACACTATGCTTATTCAGGCTCAGGCTCCTCCTACTTACCTCCTACTTACTCCTGGATCGTCTCATCGCAGCACCGCATGTCATAAGGGACCGGTCTCCCCCAGATCCATATTGCTGTTCCTTCTCGACTTTTTTATCCAAAAGCCCACACTACTCGCCTTCGAGTTTTGTGTCGTGTCGACCGTTCATCACTCCGTCCTTCATGTCGTCCATTGCTTAATTCGTCCGTGTTTTGCCTCTCATCCTCCTCCTCACCACGAGAGAGATATTTTCTTTAATTCACTGCTCTTGCTCACCTCGCACGCTTTTTCGACACCGAGCCAGTGCCTCTCCCCGGGTTGCCCGTCGCTCGAGAGCAAAAGAAGAATAATTCACTGCCGACCCTCTCTTACCTCCTTGACCGCTATAGAAGAGACGCCTGGAGCGAGCTCGAAAACATGGCCGATAGACGCTACCCACAGCAACAGATATGGGCTGATTCCAATCAGTCTACACGAAGGAACTCGATGGCCTCGCGAGATTACGACATGAACGAGAAGCAGAAAGGTCTCGGGCTAGGCTACCGCACAAACGCATCCTCGGCCGCCGAGTCTCAGTCTCACCATCACGACGACCATGGCCAGCCTCACATCGACATCAACGACCCGAATCGGCCCAAGATTGGTTTCCGCCAGCGTCTTCACCACTTCACGTGGGCCTGGTACACTTTCCCCATGAGCACGGGCGGTCTATCGCTCCTCATCTTTGCTCAACCACACACCTTCAACGGCCTCAAATCCATTGGCCTCGTCGTCTACATCATCAACCTCATCATCTTCACCGTCATCACCTCTCTCATGCTCACGCGCTTCTTCCTTCATCCCGGTGACCTAACTAAGTCTATCAAGCATCCTCGAGAGGGTTTCTTCTTCCCGACCTTTTTACTGTCTATTGCTACAATCATCACCAGTACCGAACGCTACGCCATCCCCAAACACGATACCGCTCTCGTATGGGCAATCTCAGGCGCCTTCTGGGCGTACCTAGCTGTCACAATCACTCTCGCCGTTGGCCAGTATAGTTTCGTCTTTGCCGCACACAGCTTCGGGCTCAATACCATGATGCCTACGTGGATCCTGCCCATCTTTCCCGTCATGCTCACTGGTACTATTGCCTCGGTTATCGCCAATACGCAGCCCGATATTGCCGCCGTGCCCATCATCATTGCTGGTCTCACGTGCCAGGGTCTTGGCTTCTCCGTCGCCATTCTCATGTACGCCCACATGGTCGGTCGTCTCATGTCTGCCGGCTTGCCTAACCGTGAGCATCGACCTGGTCTGTTCATGTGTGTTGGTCCACCGGCCTTTACCGCCTTGGCCGTCATTGGCATGGCCAACGGTCTGCCTAAGAGCGTGTCGGCCAACAACGAAACCCTCTTTTTAGACACTGGCGTCATTCGAACCATTGCACTCATGTCGGCAGTTTTCCTTTGGGCTCTCAGCTTCTGGTGGTTCTCCATTGCCCTCATCGCCGTCATTCAGTCACCGCCCAAGTACTTCCATCTCGGCTGGTGGGCCATGGTCTTCCCCAACACGGGTTTCGTCCTCGCCACTATCTCCATTTCTAAAGAGCTTGGCTCAGTACCGCTACAATGGGTGACGACGGGCATGAGTGTTCTCCTCCTCCTCACATTCTTCTTCGTTCTGTACCACTTGGTCCGGGCTGTCATCATCCAGGACATCATGTACCCGGGACGAGACGAGGATGTCGAGGATCACTAAGTGAAAAGCAACCTTACACTCCATTTTTCCCTTTTCATTGCATCTCATCAACAGCGCAAGCCCAATACCAGAGGCAATTAGTGCCTCCAATTCTTCAATTTTTCACACCCCAAAAAGTCTTGATAATCGAGAGGCTTCATCGCGTTTAAGTTCGATTACAGCATACCATATGGTTCGGCGTTGAGGTTGGGAAAGACGGTTTCTGGTTTGACGCAGTTCACCTGGCTTGGCTACTGCATGCCATGGCTAGACGTTGCAAGAGAGACTACGCTCAAAAAATTGGACATGAGACGGGCTAGTTAGACTCGATACATGAGGGTAGCATCAAAAGATTTCATTGTTCTAAATTGCCTACACCAAGTTATCCTGTAAACCCTCTCTGCACTGGTCGACACGAAACAGAAACAGTTCCCGCAGTCAGCTCAGACGTTTGGCGACACGGCGAGACGTCTAGCCTGGCGGCCGAGGGCAGTCACCCGCGACTCGCGCGAGGCGCTCAATGCCGCATCTCGAAACCGTGCATTCGTCTCATGAGCCCCCAAGCTAGCGCCGTCGAGAGGCGCGACTCGACAGAGCGTCGCCAGGGCAAGACCGGTGACGGTCGCGGAAAGAGGAATTCCTCGTTGCGAAAAGCAGACGAGGACGACGGCCGCAGCGGTTTTCCCCCCCGGTCTCGTCGAGGAGCGGGCCAGTGTCTGGCGGACGCAAACGACAGCACGACAACAGAGTGCCGTCAACGACGCCGCCCTAAATTCGCGCCCGACGCCCGTGGCATCGCTCTCTTTGTACCTTGTCCGCCCCCGGCAGTGCCAAGGGCCGCCCGTAGATTCCTAGCCCTCTCGCTATCCCCGGCGGCCCTGGTCCCCTGCGGCGTACGGGCCGTGAGAGAGGGGGGGGCGGAAGTTGCGTGCCCGAGTGCTAGTCTGGCCCGTGGCGGCTTGGCACAACGGCCCTAGTACGCGGACGAACGATTAAATTGGCCCCTGCCAAGAACCATCGAGTCTCGTCGTGCCAGTGTCGTCGTCTGCGGTCGTAACCCCCCTCACCCCCCCTTTTTTTTGGGCTAGGACAAGTCCGTCTCGCGCCGAGATGTTGAGACGGGAGGCGGGCATTGCGGATGAGCGAGGGTCGACGGCATTGTCCGGCGCGATGATGAGGCATGGGCCGCCTGTCGAGGGAGACGCTTTTGGGCATTTGTGAGAGAGGGCGTCTTTGTGGTTGTCGCTAGCTGCTTGGCTTGATCTTGGTTTGGTGAGGTTATTCTCGAGCAGGCTTCTGATGACCAGCGTGGTTCATGTCGGTCATTGACACTGCGAGCGGAGACAGCAAAGTTGCGCGGCGTTAGCCTCAGCCTCAAATCGTCATTATGGTATTCTACTCCTACCGGGAACCCGTCTCCTAGGGGCGATGCGTCCTTGGCACTCTATGCAGTTTCCGTAGCCCGGTTTCACCTCTTTTCCGCCGGCCGCTTCGCATTGCACAAGAAGCGATATGGAGAAGCGCACATTATGCTGCTGCGCAAAGCAGGACCCCTTGGTATGTCTATCCGCCGCCGCCCCCATGTCCAATTCGTTTGCTCATGCGCCGAAACCTCAAGACCTTACCAGTCATTCAAGCGCAAAGTCGACGGCGTCGTCGACAATCTGGACCTTGACGACCGTCGTCACCGCGTCCTTACGCGCGGATCCGCCGACGAGCTGCATGGCCCCTACGGCGTCTTCGAGCGCGTACTGGTGCGTGACCAAGCTCTCCAGCTTCGACTGGGCAATCAGGTCGCCCTCGACGGCGCGCACGGCCGCCGGCCAGGTGTCGTGGTAGCGGTTGATGAACAGGAGCTTGATCTCGGCCAGCGACAGGTGCATGAAGGGGACCTGGTCGATGGTGATGCGCGGCGACACGCCCACGACGTTGATGCAGCCGCCCCGGCGCACCGTGTAGGCGGCTGTGGCAATGGAAGACTCGATGCCGGTGCATTCGAGCACCAGCTGCGGCATGTCATATTCGGAGTGGCTGCCGTCGTCGTCGCCCACTTGACCTTGGCGCTCGAAGAGAGCCCGAATCTTGGCGCCCGACTCGGCCGGCTCGTCCGAAGCTTGGACCTGATATGTTAGGCAGGTGGGCTCGAACTTGTTGGCAAAGGCCAGCCGCGATGCATCAATGTCGGTAATGACAATGGGATGGGCGCCCGATGCTCGCGCCGCCGCCATGGCGAGGAGACCAATGGGACCGGCCCCGAAGACGGCCACTGGCGTGCCGAGGCTCACGGGGCTGGTCCGCAGGGCGTGCAGCGCCACCGACAACGGCTCCATCAGGGCAGCCGTCTTGAAGCTGATTGAGTCGGGCAGCTTGTGGACGTGGCTTGCCGGATGCGTCTTGTATCGCTGTATCGTGCCGTGGTCCGGATAGACGCCCGAAAAAGCAACCTGCTCGCACAAGTTATATCGGCCGCCGACGCAGAGGAAGCAACGGCCGCAAGCCACGCCTGGTTCGATAGCCACACGGTCGCCTAGATGATTGAAGGGATGCGGGCTCAACGGTCAGCAAACGAGAGAAACGCGGCGTTGTGTTCGTTGCGGATTCATGCCAATGGTGCTCACCTTGCCGAACACGCGTGACGTTTGACCCGACCTTGACAACGACGGCAGCAGCTTCGTGGCCCAGAATGCAGTCTCCATCCACGGTGAGGCCGCCGATTCTCCCATGATGCCATAAGTGAATGTCGGAGCCGCATATTCCCGTCGCTCTGATATGGAGCAGGACCTCGTCCGGCCCGGGCTGGCGGATCGGGGCTTCTTCCATCTTGACCTGGCCATCGGCCGTCACCACGAGCGAAGGGTTGGCCATGTCGGATTTGGCGACAACCGTCGGTCGAGACGCTACAACTGTCATGATGAATCTGATTCTGACAACATGGGGTTGCTGGCTGGTCCCCGGCTTCTTATGCTTCTCTGCTCGTCGATTCTCGTGCTATCGCCTCTTGCTGCACACCATCCTGTTCGCGCTCCGAGGCGGCGGGGGAACCAACACATTTATCAGAGCCCGGCAAGCAGCATCGTCGAATGACGAGTCGACGGATATTGGCCGGGTTGGGGATCCCGATCTGAGCCCTACGTAACTTAGCACGCCTCTGAGGCGCATCACGTATGCAGGTAGGCGCATCTTCGGACGCTGCACAACCCTAGATGAGGGGTGCCTGAGCTCCATGTCGCCACATCGGAACCTGGTTGCTCTTCCGTGATTCGACTGACCAAACGAGGCTACAGGCTGTCGTTCCTGCAACGGGCTGCTTGCTCAAACGACCTTGCCTGCCGCCTCCTGCGATGCATGGCTTACCATACCGGCGGCGCCGTCTGCTGACACCATGGCCCAAGCCGAGGGGGGAGAGTGCCAGCAAGCGGTTCTTGCAGGTCAGGTGCCCAACTCATCCTTTCGTCTACCTGCGGAAGATCCGCCCGACGCTCTTATTAAGACATCTTGAAACCCTAGAGTCAAGTCATCTCTTTGCTGGCAGGCGTGGCGCGCCTTTATCGAGCATTCCGTAGTCATCTCTTGCTTGCTTGTATCAAGATGTTACGCCTCGGTGGGAGATTGATTGCGACGAGAGGCAAGTTGCCGTACGCGACTGATGACTGATCCGTAGCGTGACGGGAGGATTAGACCTTTCTGGTTGTTGGCGGCTGCAGTTGCTGGTCAATCTCGATGAAATGGCTTTGGAGCCTCAAAGGGTCAGGCCGGAACACGGCAGCATGCGTTATCAGCACCGTCGTCATGTCGCGCTGCCACTCATCCGTCGCGGTTCGGCGTCGCCCCCTTTTCATTCTGCGCGGCTTACTGACCAATTGTGCTTCCGGCGCGCAAAGTCGAGACCCAAGCATCATACAGGTCGACAGTCATGTAGAGCACAGAATGGCAGGCGGACGAAGGATCCAAATCTTTGCAGCTCATGGGTCTGTCTCGGACCAGACCCGACCGGCGGGCCAATAGAGGGACGACTCGTCTCTAGCACACAGGCAATAAGCTCATGTTGACTCTCACAGCCTTCTTATCGATGTGAGACAGCTGTCTCTCGGGCTGGAAAGGCGCGTATCCAGGACATGGATGCCTCCTGCAGGGAGCCGTGTCGGTGTCAGCTCTGATGGGCGAGAGGACAATGGCCAGGAAACGATGTCACCTGCATTGCGATTCGGGCAATGGCGCAAGTACCATGATTCCCATCTCGTCAGATGGCTCATGCGGCTTTGGAGTCTCGAAAGCAGAAGTGTGACAGGGCGTGGATCCGAGGTCGATGATGGCAGACCGTTCTGGACGTGGCGACACATTGTCTGGGTAATCGAGGCTGGAGACGAGCCCATGATGCTTGGTGCAGTACTTTGTACGAAACAGGCAGCATGTCTTGGCGTATTGCAGCGGTCGAGAACACCGGCCAGAGAAGAGCCGTGGGTCGATGTCGTGTCGTCGCGGATCGGGGAGGGACAGCTTTCGATCAAGGTTTGAGAAGTTTCCCTTTTCCACTTCTGTCATCTTTCACTTTGCGCCGAGACGAGCGCAGGTAGTCTTGGACGGGGCTTTGCTGGATACACACATTCTGTAGACAATAACAATGTGCGTAATGTGCAGGATATATGTACAACGTATGCACGTGGATATAGAGCACGCTCACCAGATTGGCACCCAAATGCACGTCATCGCACTCGGTTCGAGCAGCGAGGATGACTTGTCACGAGCCGAGGAATCCAAGCCGAGCCCTACGACTCTCTGCGCCTCTTTTGATGCCCGCGCGCATCGTTGCGTTGGCTCCACGAGAGCAGCAGTTGGCGAGCTCCTTGTCTGTACCGCGTCTATCTTTTCATCGCGAGCATCGATCTGAGGCCAAGCTAGGAGAGCGAATTCCATGTCTCGCTTCGCCCCGTGACGACGGCGGTTGCAGTGTCGGTCGCCACGCTGCCCGAATCTGGGATAGCCCTCCACTCCCGGGGCCCAGACAAGAGCGGAATTCCCCGCGACACCATGATGGATAGAGTTAGAATGTCGACGGGCCCAAGTAGCGTAGCCGACGCTCGGCTACCGCCATTGTTTTGTGGGCCAGGCCGTCGCTCAGGAGGCCTGAGAGGACGAGGTTGGGGATTTGCTGCTGGGTCGCGGTGGAGCAGCGTCGACGGGGACCATGCAGCGGAAATGACGCTGAGGATTCTGGCTCTTTGCTCGCATCTTGGAGTGGCACGGTAATTTGCAACGGAGTCGCCGTGCACGCGCTGAAGCATTGATCAAGAAAAGAAGAGGGAAAAAGGCGTCGCCGTTGAGAGTGAAAAAAACGGTCAGACGGGAGGCGAAGGCAATTCACCGCTTGACCCACCAACACGTGAGCTTCCACTACTTGGAATACGGAGTAGGGTACCGGCTGTACCTGGCAGGCCGTCGTTCGGCATCCTCCTCCACCTCGAAGCCGTCGGTTCGCCTTCTCCGCATCGTGGACCTCTCATCCGCCACGTCTTGAGTCGGTCGCGGTCCCCGTCGCCATGCTTCTCCCATCAAACATACTTATCCTCCTCCATCCCCTTTCTGTCTCGTTCCGTCAAGTCAGCACACATTGTCTCTCCTGGTGAGGGAAAAGGCAGCTTGGTGAGATCAACAAGTCGAGGAGTGCCTTGCCCGAGTCATAGCAAAGGCCTTGGCGGCTTCGTTCTTGCAGACGATAAACTCGACATTCGCCATGGAGGAGGGACGCAGACTATCGGTCCCCGAGGCGGCCGACCAGGCCCTCGCGAGCCGTGGCTACAAGAGCGAACTCCCTCGCAACTTGAGCATGATGAGCATCCTCGGCCTGTCCTTTGCCATCATGGCCGTCCCCTTTGGCATCTCAACCACAATGTACATTACGCTCACCAACGGCCAGGCCGTGTCGGTGCTCTGGGGCTGGGTCCTAGTGTCCCTTATCTCGGTCTGCATCGCCGCCTCTCTCGCCGAGATATGCGCCGTATTTCCTACCGCCGGCGGCGTCTATTACTGGTCGGCCATGCTCAGCAACCGACGATGGGCTCCTTTGGTCAGCTTCGTCGATGGCTGGCTCACTCTCGTCGGCAACTGGACCGTTACCCTCTCCATCAATTTCTCCGGGGCTCAACTCATCCTCAGTGCCATCACCATCTTCAACCCGGACTTTGTCGCCAATCAGTGGCAAACGGTCCTGTGTTTCTGGGCAGTCATGCTCATCTGCACCCTCGTCAACGCCTTTGGCTCGCGTTACCTCGATCTCATCAACAAAGTCTGCATTTACTGGACTTCGGCTAGTGTCCTCATTATCCTTGTTACCCTTCTGGTCATGGCTCCCAAACGTCGCGATGCCGCCTTTGTCTTTGCTCATTACGATGCGTCCGCCAGCGGCTGGCCAGGCGGCTGGTCATTTTTCGTCGGTCTGCTGCAGCGTAAGTTGATCCGTGCCCCAAATCATCATGATGCGCCGACTAACACGCCTCATAGCTGCGTACACGCTCACTGGGTACGGCATGGTAGCGGCCATGTGCGAAGAGGTACAGAACCCTGAGCGAGAGGTCCCCAAGGCCATTGTGCTTTCCGTCGTCGCAGCTGGAATCACGGGCGTCATCTACATCCTACCTATCCTCTTTGTTCTGCCCGACGTGCAAATGCTACTTCAAGTCGCCAACTCGCAGCCGATTGGCCTCCTCTTCAAGACTGTCACGGGCTCCGCCGCTGGTGGGTTTGGCCTCTTATTCTTGATACTCGGCATTCTCATGTTTGCCGGCATCGGAGCTCTGACGGCCGCGTCTCGCTGCACCTACGCTTTCGCCAGAGATGGTGCTATACCCGGTCACAAGCTATGGAGTCGCGTCAACAAGAAGCTCGACATGCCCCTGTGGGCTCTGGCACTATCCGCCGTGGTCGACTGCGTTCTGGGCTGCATCTACTTTGGCTCCTCGGCTGCCTTCAACTCCTTTACTGGTGTCGCCACCATCTGCCTCTCGGCCTCGTACGGTGTTCCCGTTCTCGTCAACCTCGTGCGCCGTCGCGAACAAGTCAAGAACTCGCCTTTCCCTCTTGGCAGGCTGGGAACCGCCATGAACATTATTTGCATCGTCTGGATTATTTTCGCCATTGTCATTTTCTGCATGCCCGTCTCGTTACCCGTCACTGCCAGCTCCATGAATTACGCCTCTGTCGTCTTTGCTGGGTTTGCCGCCATTGCTTTCCTTTGGTACTTTGTTTACGCACGAAAGAATTTCACTGGACCTCCTGTCATGGCCGTTGATTCTTCGGAGCACGGAGCCGTGGTCGGAAGATCGCCCAAGGGGCCTGGCAGCACCGGCGGTGGCGATTCGGAGGAGACACCGACTCCAGTCGCTCCTGAGAAGCGCAGGTAGCATGAGTCCTCACCGCCTTGTTGTCAATACACAGTATCTGCCAGCTTCGACGATCATTTTTCCTTCACATGTCCTTGCACACTTTTCTCGATATACCGATGTAGACGGATCGGCCAGTCTGCACGGTTGCACGCACGGTGCCTCAAAGATGACGACGCTCGAGACCCATATATGCCTTGTTGGCTATGCTCAATAACGACAAGGGAGGCATAGGCATCTTGACCCCGGACTTCTGGGGTTCGGGGCGCTGCGCCCGTCTGCATCACGCACCTTGCCGTTTCACCACCACTTTCGCCTTGATGAAACAGCCTCCGCCACTGTGTGGGGCCGCTTTACGTGCCGTTGGCCCACCCTTCGGAGACTGTGAGGTTGGGATAGCCCCGGGCGAATCTTGTGGATGTCCTCGACAATGCTCAGTTTGGCGGTCCTAATAAGGATCCTCAAAAATAGCAACTCGACCTTGTCTTGCCCCGGTGCAAACGTCGACTGTCCGTTTGTCGCACTTATCGGCCACTTTTCTGGAATAGCACAGCGTCGGCCAGTCTAGATTCGGGGCTCCCTAGCCACGAAGGAAATACCGCCCTTGATAAAGTACAGGGAGAAGAAGCCACCTCATATCGGAACTGTGGGATGGCGAGCCAAGTCGTGACGTGCGCATGCATACGACGGGCAGGGGACGCACATTTGCTGTAAGAGAAACGACCTGTCCATTGAAAAGCCGAGTTGCGACTCGCTTTGGTCCAGCTATTCCGGAAAAAAGTGTTGTTGGTACTTCGGGCTGGGACGAAACAGATTACGACGATTTAACGGGTGGTCAAGACGGCAAAGGCCGTAGAGCTGTCGTATGCCAGCGCGTATACTGGATATCGGCCGGTCCAAGTACATATGCAAATATATCTACGAAATCTAAAGCCTCATTACGATTAGTGTGCTGGCCCTGTTAATATGAAAGCGAACCCACTCGAATGGGACGTTGGGATCAATCTGTCGTCAACCTGCATACAGCCTACGCATCTACTGTGCGACACTGACCGGAGCAGCACGAGAATTGACTGTTTGGTGAGGCGTGACAAAGACAGCCTACAGATCAGCTTACGTCCCGTGAGATACGCTCACTTGGTCGAAAAACAAGTGCCAGACTCCCCAAAGCAGTGAGCCTGCTCGTTCCATCGAGGGCATATGCACGCGCCGGGTCCTTCGACGGCATTGACACTCCTTGGGTAAAAGTTGAGAGTTCCAGCGTGTCAGGACGCGGCGTTGCCGAGGTTAGCCGTGAAGGGTATATTCCAGCTCGTCAAATGCCGACGGCATGACATTATCGCGTTATATACAAGAGAGAAAGCGATCACGAAACCCCCGCCTAGACGCTGATGGTTCGGAAGACGCTAAACTCCTCGCCTGTCGCCACCAGGCTGCCCGTGATTTGCGGGTGCCAGTGAAGCTCCTTGACGTCCTTGAGGTAGTGTACAAAGAGCAGCTGCGGGGGGACGTCCTTGACGCCCGCCGTGTCCTTGCTCTCCTCGTCGTCAAGCTCGACGGCCAGATCCCACAGGGTGACGGTGCTGTCGCCGGCGGCCACGGCCATGATGGAGTCGTCGGTCGGGTGCCACTCGACGCTCGTGATCTGCTCCTTGTGGAAGTTGAAGCTAGCGAGGGGCTGCGGCCGGTCGGCGCTCGTCTTCCACTGGCGCAGGTCCCAGACGGCCCAGGTGCCGTCGTCGGCGCCAGACGCGAGCAGGTGCGACGTCTGGCGCGACCACGACATGACGTTGACGTCGTAGTTGGACACCTGCACCGTGAGGGCCGGCTTGCGCGACTTGGAGCGCACGTCCCAGATGCGGATGGTGCCGTCGCTCGACGCCGACGCGAAGACGGACTGCTCCGAGGGCGACCATTGAATCTCCTCGACGCTGCCCGTGTGTCCCTGGAAGGGTCGGTTGTCGGTGACCCAGCCGCCGCCGTCGGTCCGCGTCGTGACGTAGATGAGGCCGTCGTTGTCGCCCGTCAGCAGCTTGCCGCCGGGGACGGTGGGCGACCAGTCGACGGCGTAGCCCTCGGACTGGTGCGCCCTGATTGTGGAAATGGGCTTGTTCTGCTGTGCCGTGATTACAGATCCGGGGTTGTCGAACGAAGCCAGATGGGGCGTGACGTCGTGGATAAAGACATTGCTCGACTCCGTCATGGTGGCAGTCAGGGTCGTGGGGGGGCGCCCAGGCTCCGCGTTGGGAATCTGGTGGGCGCGGATGCGGTTGGTGGTCGAGGTCAGGGGGATCGCCTTGCTCTCCAGAATGGGATCTGCGTCCTCGTCGTCGTCGTCGTCGTCGTCAGAGTCTTCTTCGTTGTGGCGCTCCATCCTGCTCAGGCCGCTGAACTTATTGACCATGAGCTGATTCTCGGTGGCGCGCGCGCTGTCGGCCTGTGTGCCGGCCACGGTGTACATGGTAGCAGGGTATGCTTTTCTGTTGTCTCCCAGCGAATCCCTGACAATGTCAAAGGATAGACATGGCCAGGGGGTGCTCAGGTTGTGTAGCATCTCGTAAGTGGTCAGGTCCGGCGCCAGCGTCTGGCCGGGCTCGAGCTTGCTCCGTCCAACAATGAAGGTGCCCTGATCGACATCCATTGCGGCTAGACGAATTAATACAGTCAGTATGTTGCCACATGACAAAGCTGAGGAAGCTCGCGTAATGACTGACCTGCTTTCTCTTCGGCTTCCCTCTCGGCATCAGGCCGCCCGTCGACGCCTGCCTCGAGGATTTCATCTTCGCTCTCGAACTCGTCTTCGAATTCGTCCTCAAACTCGCCCATGTCCTTGTCGTCGATATCCATTTGTTCCGGGCGGTCGCCGCCCTTGAGAGGGCCATGGCCATTATTCTCGGCGTCGGCCGTTCGCTTCGACATGGCTGCGGCCTAAGATTGAGCTGGAGCCGAGTCAAGGTAGCGATATCCTGATGACAGATTTTCTTTGCCGAGTAGATGCCCAATGCCACCTGTGCACCGTGTCCTGCTTCGCCGTGCCTCGGGGCCCGATTATTTGCTGTTCTGTGGACTGTCGAACCGGCCTTGCGTAGAAATATTGTCGCAATTCCAAGCTAGCACAGAGCGCCAACTTTTTTTTTTTTCTTGGACCCCTCCATCAAATCCGCTCCAAGACCCCGGCGCGGGAAATATTGACGCAGGGGTACGAAGTGGCTGAACAGTGTGGCGGTGCGAAGACTACCTTACCCAACCGGGAAAGCATTCTCCTTGCCGCTCAACGACAGTACTTGAACTGCATTCTGTTTCATGACACTGTCCAGGAATGACCACCAAAATGTCAATGACCGAAGACGCAAAAAGATATTCGAATAGTAATTCATGGCGATGTAACTGAAGAATGTCTCAATAGCCCGTCAATCTCCCGTCTGTACGTAATGTCAACCAGGTATTCAAAGCAATATACCTTGTCCTGAATGCAATTACCGTCATGATCATGCTGGAAACCCATAGGCAAAAATCATCAAATCCACCCGACCACATTTGAATTTGCGCCTGTCGCCTTTAGCTCTCAGTCAAATGTTCCATCACGCCCGAAACTCCCGAGTCCCGTCTCTCTGTTAACAGGTCCGATATGGAGCGTACACTGGTGTCAGGCCTGCCCATTAGCCTGAGAACTCATCTGCTAGTGAAATCTACTCAATCTTGGTGGGTGTTGGAAGGAGCCGGTAGGTGAAACACCAAGCCGTTCCGGGCCAGCCCTGACAAAGTATTATAACCTTATCTACCAGCCTACCTAGGTAGTTTACAGAGGGCGCTTCTATTAACCCTAAGTAACTAAACCTTCTTGATACCCATAAATAGAACTATAGAGAGGGCGAAAGCTAGGGTAGTAAGGTATGTCGAAGTCGAGAAATCTATAAAGGACAAAGGCATCCTGCCTGGCTAGACTAGAGAGATTTTGTGCATTCCTACTATTTAATTCATATAGATTATTTACTTTATGATTTTCCTTGTGATTTATATCCCAAAGTAGGGCTCTCCTCAAGCCGATGGCTCCGATGGCTCTGGTGACTCCGATGGCTCTGGTGACTCCGATGGCTCTGGTGACTCCGACAGATCCATTAGATCCGATAGATCCAATGCATCCGATAGATCCGATAGATCCTGATCCGATGACGACGAAGGCTCCTCCGGCTCCGATGACTTCGATGGCTCCTCCGGCTCCGATGACGACGAAGGCTCCTCCGGCTCCGGTGACGACGAAGGCTCCTCCGGCTCCGGTGACGACGAAGGCTCCTCCGGCTCCGGTGACGACGAAGGCTCCTCCGGCTCCGGTGACGACGAAGGCTCCTCCGGCTCCGGTGACGACGAAGGCTCCTCCGGCTCCGGTGACGACGAAGGCTCCTCCGGCTCCGGTGACGACGAAGGCTCCTCCGGCTCCGGTGACGACGAAGGCTCCTCCGGCTCCGGTGACGACGAAGGCTCCTCCGGCTCCGGTGACGACGAAGGCTCCTCCGGCTCCGGTGACTGCGAGGAATCCGATGGCGGCGAGGAGTCCGGTGACGATGAGTCCGGTGACGAGGAGTCCGGTGACGAGGAATCCGGTGACGAGGAATCCGGTGACGAGGAGTCTGGTGACGATGAATCCGGTGACGATGAATCCGGTGACGAGGAGTCCGGTGACTGCGAATCTGATGGCTGTGAGGAATCTGATGGCTGTGAGGAATCTGATGGCTGTGAGGAATCCGATGGCTGCGACGACGAAGGCTCCTCCGGCTCCATTGACTGCGATGGCTCCGGCTCCATTGACTGCGATGGCTCTTCGGCCTCCATTGACTGCGATGGCTCCGCCTCCATTGATTGCGATGGCTCTTCGGCCTCCATTGACTGCGATGGCTCCTCTGGCTCCATCGACTGCGATGGCTCCGGCTCCATTGATTGCGATGGCTCCTCCGCCTCCATTGATTGCGATGGCTCCTCCGCCTCCATTGATTGCGATGGCTCCTCCGCCTCCATTGATTGCGATGGCTCCTCCGCCTCCATTGATTGCGATGGCTCCTCTGGCTCCATCGACTGTGATGGCTCCGGCTCCATTGACTGCGATGGCTCCTCCGCCTCCATTGATTGCGATGGCTCCTCCGCCTCCATTGATTGCGATGGCTCCTCTGGCTCCATCGACTGTGATGGCTCCGGCTCCATTGACTGCGATGGCTCCTCCGCCTCCATTGATTGCGATGGCTCCTCCGCCTCCATAGACTGCGATGGCTCCTCCGCCTCCATAGATTGCGATGGCTCCTCCGCCTCCATTGACTCCGATGGCTCCTCCGGCTCCTCCACCTCGCACTTGCTCTGGACCTCGTCGTTGAGGCGGCAGATCTGGCAGAGCGTAGCGAAGCCCTCGGCGTCGTCGTAGCGTTCGCCGCCCTCGGTGTCGAGGAATCCCTCCTCGTACTGCGTGCTGTCGAGCTCGCGCTTGCCCTTCCTGCTCTCGGCGTCCTCGTAATGTTCGTCGCCCTCGGTGTCGAGGAACTTCCCCTCGTGCTGCATGCTGACGAGCTCGCGCTTGGGCCTCTTGGGCGGCATGGCGGGCGTCTTCATGGGCATCTTCATGGGCATCTTCATGGGCATCTTCATGGGCATCTTCATGGGCATCTTCATGGGCATCTTCATGGGCATCTTCATGGGCATCTTCATGGGCGTCTTCATGGGCATCTTCATAGGCGTCTTGCTCGGCGTCTTCATGGGCGTCTTGCTCGGCGTCTTCATGGGCGTCTTCATGGGCGTCTTCATGGGCATCTTCATGGGCGTCTTGCTCGGCGTCTTGCTCGGCGTCTTGGTGGGTGTCTTGGTGGGCGTCTTGGTGGGCGTCTTGGGCGTCTTGGTGGGCGTCGGGCCCGGGCTGGGCTTCATGGGCAGGCTGTTCTTCATGCTCTTGCTGTCCATCTTGCCCTGAGCCTTGCTATCCTTCAGGTTCTTGTTGGCCTCCATGACCTTCTTGCCCTCGTTCTTGCTGTCCATCATGCCCTGAGCCTTGCTGTCCTTCAGGTTCTTGTTGGCCTCCATGACCTTCTTGCCCTCGTCCTTGCTATCCATCTTGCCCTGAGCCTTGCTGTCCTTTAGGTTCTTGTTGGCCTCCATGGCCTTCTTGCCCTCGTCCTTGCTGTCCATCATGCCCTGAGCCTTGCTGTCCTTCAGGCCCTTGTCCATCATGCCCTGGGTCTTGCTGTCCATCATGCCCTGAGCCTTGCTGTCCTTCAGGCCCTTGTCCATCATGCCCTGGGTCTTGCTGTCCATCATGCCCTGAGCCTTGCTGTCCTTCAGGCCCTTGTCCATCATGCCCTGGGTCTTGCTGTCCATCATGCCCTGAGCCTTGCTGTCCTTCAGGCCCTTGTCCATCATGCCCTGGGTCTTGCTGTCCATCATGCCCTGAGCCTTGCTGTCCTTCAGGCCCTTGTCCATCATGCCCTGGGTCTTGCTGTCCATCATGCCCTGAGCCTTGCTGTCCTTCAGGCCCTTGTCCATCATGCCCTGGGTCTTGCTGTCCATCATGCCCTGAGCCTTGCTGTCCTTCAGGCCCTTGTCCATCATGCCCTGGGTCTTGCTGTCCATCATGCCCTGAGCCTTGCTGTCCTTCAGGCCCTTGTCCATCATGCCCTGGGTCTTGCTGTCCATCATGCCCTGAGCCTTGCTGTCCTTCAGGCCCTTGTCCATCATGCCCTGGGTCTTGCTGTCCATCATGCCCTGAGCCTTGCTGTCCTTCAGGCCCTTGTCCATCATGCCCTGGGTCTTGCTGTCCTGGTTCTGGCTGTCCATCATGCCCTGGGTCTTGCTGTCCGTCAGGTTCTGACCCTGGTTCTGGCTGTCCAGCATGCCCTGCGTCTTGCTGTCCGTCAGGTTCTGGCTCTGGCTGTCCAGCATGCCCTGCGTCTTGCTGTCCGTCAGGTTCTGGTTCTGGCTGTCCAGCATGCCCTGCGTCTTGCTGTCCGTCAGGTTCTGGTTCTGGCTGTCCAGCATGCCCTGCGTCTTGCTGTCCTTCAGCTTCTTGCATGGGTCGCCGCAGACGCCCATTTGGTTGATCACCTGGCACTTGAGGCCGAGCAGCGCCTGCGCCGTCCCGCTGATGTGTCGCAAGTGCGCCTCCGCCGACACGCCGCGCTTCTCGAAGGTACTGGGTATGGCGAGCGCCCCCTGCACGAGGGCGACCGCGACCGCGACCGCGACGGCCCGGAACTTCATGGCGACCGTGAGTGGAAATCAGCGAATGATGGTGCAATTTTGTAATAAAATTGGCCCTGCATGTGTTGGGAAAAGAGTGGAAAAGGGCGAATGAGCGTGAGTTGCTGGGGGGAAGGTTGAGAGAACTCTGGAGGCTCGCGGCTCTATTATACTCGAGAAGGCGCCATGTTGAGGTGCTGTTTTCGAGGTTCGTGCGGCAGTTGGACGTGTCTCCGCGGTCCTCTTTCGCTGCTTCATTCCTATGGATTTCAACCGCGAGCCATCTCTTCTGTGCATGATCCTAGCTGTATGGTGTATTGGCCGAGTCGTCTCCAACAAGTCTAGTCGTGCGATTCTCAGACACCTCCTCGGCATCAACACGTGCGCGACTTACAGGGCTAGACTTCAGGCACGCACCTGATCGGCCCGTATCGTTCCTGATAGACTTGCCGCTTTTCGGGATTAAGATTGGCCTGCGGCTCTTGAGCTGGAGGTCAGTTTGGACGTCAAGCCCATGCCTTGCTAGCAACAAGAGCGTGTAAGTCGTGACCGGCCTCTGATAAGACTGGACATGGCCCTCTAGAGCCTGCTATGGATGGAGGCCGTTTATAATGATCGCGTCTCCTCTAATGGCGCATGGACAGTCTTGTTCAGACGTACACGGGGTTCCAGGGTCGTCCGATCTGCAACCTCTCTTCCACGTCCATCCCGACAGTTTTACAGCCCAGCGACGCCCAGCGACTCACCGTCATCCGCCGGCGGCAGCTCAACGGGAACACATGCCGCTCCGTAATGACCCCGGCCGCGTTGGTGAAATGGCTCTCAGTCGTCGCTCTTGAATCTTGACGCCTGCCAAAGTCAAGCGGCTCCAGGATCTCTGCAACAGCCGCGTAGAGGACGTCGAGATTAACGTTCTCGAGCTTCACCGACCCCCCAACGGCCCCCTTTGCCCCGGGTGCCCTCGTCTGCGGAGACTATCCAATGGCGAGGGCGTGGACGCCACGGGCATCGCCATTATACCCGTCAACGGTCCACACAGCCAAGTCCGCTGGCAAGCCCTCGAGTCCTCGACAACTTCCCTGATCTTCTGCTACACCGAGTGGTCGGAGACGCTGTACACGTCCGTCGACGCGGGGCCTCTGCCTTTTCATTCCTCGTTGGCGGCCGGCATGATGACCAGACGCTCGTAGCGCTGCACAACCTTGTCGACGCATGTCCTGGCCGACATGTCCCCAGTGGGAGCGACGTGCGCGTCTTCGCAGCTATGGGATACGCGGACGGGGCGAGCCGCGTCGCGTCGAGTCTGCACTCGCCCACGGCGCCAGACTCGATCACGGCAAGCGCCTACACGAGCTCGGCGGACGGGCAGACTATGGTGAGACGCGGATAGGTTCCCAGGGCCCAGGCTAAAGGAGCAGCCTATTGGTAGAATCGACAACGACGGCACGCACCTCGTGGCCGTCTTCAACGATGCCGTTCCCATCAAACACGGGCCAGTCGGTTGTGTTCTGCGTATCTGTCGAATTCGTTCAAATCAATGGAGATGAGGGCTTCAACTTTGCCTCTGCCGTTGATGACTCCGGGCAGGCAAACTGCCGTCGAAATGTCGAGTAGTCGAGACATGAACTTGCCGAATTAGTACCTACTAGTAGTTTACCTAGGTACTTCACCAGGGAGGCGGTTGGCGCACAAACCCTTGGCGCTACATGACTAATGGGATACATTGTTGCCGCCGATTCCGCAGAAGACGACGGAATGCTGCTGTGCTTCGTAGAGTTGTGTACGAAAGGATATGTTTCTCTCTTGGGGATGTGAGTGATATCACCAACATTTGTTCGTGAAAGGCGGCAGGAACATCATTTGCGAAAGATGAATGTCGTCTTCGAGGCATCGCCACAAGTTCGATGCGGACTTTCAAACGGTTGCTTTCCGTCCAGTACTTGGATCATCAGTACGGCCTTTTGTGAACAATGCAAGGGACGGTGCGGTTTGGATCCTTGACTTGCCTGCGAATAGCGTGGTTCTCAGATCGCGACTCCTCCCTGGTGCATGTCCATTGTCGACTGCAAGGTCCATCGTACCAAGACAACGCCTTGCCCTTCTTGATCTAGCTTCGGGGTGCCTCATAAAGCTAGGCCTAATCGAAAGCGCGTAGGAAACATGTCGACCATGCGGGCGCGAAGATGGCCCCAGGAGGCAGGATCGCAGTCGTTGAGTTGTTTGAAGCCGGCCACTCAAGCATGGAACGGGCACTTCTGAGTTGCGATAACGATTTTCTAGAGCAGACAGACGGCAGAAAAGAAGCCACATTCGTCTTTATGTGAGAACACGTACCTTATGTTCATACACTGGGCCACAGGAAAAGGAAACAGATTTAACAGGATATGCCGTTGACCGCTACCCTACACACAGTACCAGAGTCCCCTTTTCGTCTCCCTCGACCTGGTCGTGTCTTCAAGTGTCAAGTCTCGTGGCCATCCGCTCCCTGGTCATTCTTTGTCCAGGCTTTGAATGCGCCCTAAAAGCAACTCGAGCTGTCTATACGCCGCACCCGGTGCGTACTGCGGCAATGCTAGTGAGAAGCGTTAGTATCAAGGCCCATGAAGAACACACTGCCATCCGCGACTGGGGAGACGAACCGTGGCCGGCGAGAAACACCGACGAAAACGTCAGCCCGCGCTCCGTGTGAGCGGTCCCGACCCTACCCGTGTTGGCGTCCGGGATCCCGGCGGGTACTTCAGCGACGCCGAGCATGTTGGCCGCTCTGTAGCTCTGTGGCACGATCAGGGGCTCGACGGGCGGGCGCTGGAAGCCCTGCGCCCCGTTCCACGTCATGTTCTGGATCGTGGCCAGCGTGCCGTTGAGCAGGACGATATAGTCGAGCCAGCCCTGGCCGATGATTGTGTTGTTGGTCCGCTCAATGACGCCCGGCAAAGGGCCCAGGCCGCTCGGGACGCCCTGGTCGGTTGTGCCGTCCTTCCAGCGGTAGCCGCCGCACACGCTGTACTCGGTCCGCGGCGCGTTGATGGCCGCCTGCACGTCGGGCCGGTTGAAGAAGTTGTTGGGCCCCGCGGCGTTTCCGGGAAACCCGTCGCCGAGCTGGTTCCACGTCCAGGGGCAGAACTCGGTGATGTGGTAGGGCGTGAAGCAACGGTTGGCGGCCCCGGCCGCGCTAAATATCTTTGTGCGAAGGCGGCAGTCGACGTCGGCTGGCGTCGAGATGCTGGGCAGCTTGCCCGACGGGGGATACGTGAGTGCCTTTGCCATAAAGTCGGTGTAGCCGCACTCGTCGGCCTTCTTGTTCATGTCGGCAACGAATTGAGGGTCGAGCGCCAATACGTTTTGATAGTAATTCATGAGACCCACGGCAGGGGCTGCGGTGAGAGTTGGGACGGCCGGTCAGTCCACGGTCATCGTAGGAAGTCCGTCTCATGGGTCTGGAAGTGGAGCTTACCGTCGTAGAGAACCACATCATGATTGATGATGGGGTCATTGATCTGCACTCCTTTGACGTTGGAGTACTTTGCGTCTCCCTCGTCGAGCATGCGCGAGGCAATGTATGGAATCATCTTGCCAGCATAGCTCTCCCCCGTAATGTAGACCTTGTGGCCATGCAGATCAAAGGTGTCGACAAAGTTCTTGAACCAGCTCACAAAGTGTTCTGCAATGTCAGTCACGCTCCCATCGATGCCCCCTCCTCTGGAGAAGCCAGTCCCCGCCGGCTGGTCGACGTAGAGCATGTTGGTCAACCGGGACCAGGAGTACGGGTTTGGGACGGGTCGGTGCGTGCCGGGCTGCCAGAGAAAAGGCCCGTTTTCTTGGAGGACGCCGTGGAGGGAGCTACAACCAGGGCCGCCATTGAGCCAGATTGTGATCTGAGGCGACGTCAGTTACTCGCGCCGGCGTTGCGACTTGAAGTCGGACTCTATCAGGGCGGTGGCCGATACCTCGTCGGAAGCCTTGGGATTGCTCGAAGGAAAGAACCAAAAGTAAAGACTCGAATTGACTTGCGGAGACACGGGCAAGAGGCCGGCATAAGACTCGCCAATGTCAAAGTCGACTTCGGGAATGCCCTTGCCATTGACGACGAACTCTGTAACATGGTTAGTCGCCTGCCACTTGTTGGTAAACGTTGGACTTGCTCCGAGTCTTTGGGTTGAGATGGCTAGACCCTGAATGTGTGCCGTTTAGCTGCGCAGCTACACCGGTCAAGACGAGGCATGAGGGCCAGAATATCGTCTTCATGGCGGCTGTCTTGATGGTTCTTCACAAACGTGATCTAGACTTTCACGTGTCTTTCTCGCAAGGCGGCTCCTCAAGCTGCCATTCATCTTTTATAACAGCATTCGTATGGACTCTGATACATGAGCTGGCCTTTCCAGTCTCCGCAGAATAAGCGGCATCTCGTATTGCGCCACGCTCTGTCCGTGATTATGGGCCCGCAGCGCAATGCAAGCCGGGGGAGGGGCGAGGCAGAACGGTGAACAAGGATGAATGTGAGGATATGTGCTATAGAATAGCAGGGTTGCATTGTCAACGACGTTCATGTTGTGTTTCAAGACAGAACGTGTTTGTATCGAGCACGTGGAGAGCTTCAAGATTGGACGAGCTGGCGGTAAAAGCCGTTGTTGTGACTCGTGAGCTCGGCGATGGCATGGCCGTGACATGGGTACGAGTCGTTTCGGTGTCTACGTGTTGTGGGAGGTCTTGATGTTCGCATTGAGTGTGCAGACTCCGCCATTGCAAGCAGAGAGTCTGCAGAAGGAAGCCCGGCTTCGGAGCGGCAGGCGGCAAAGGGCGCCCAGCCGGTTCGGGACATGGCACAAATCACGTCACCGTAGGGGCATGACAAACCGGCACTCGCATGCCACGCTCAAGGTACGTACCTCGAGTCGGCCATGCAGGCGCTCTGCCAGCTTCCGAAACACTCTTTAGTATTAATTCCATTGCTCTGTCGAGACGTGACAATCGCCTCGAAAAGATGTAGATTTCGTAATCAAGAAGCCTATGGATGCCATGGTAGCTTCTATTCCAGCCGAGGCGGCGTTTCAAATCATGGCGGTCGACTGCCGCTGGCGACATGCCGAGGGCGAATGACTTCATCTCTGTTTACAAATCAACATTGTTGCATAGCCGTAGAGAATAAGATATATAAAGACTGCTCACGGCATTGCCCTTGCTTGGTCCCCGACATCACTCATCTCCGCAACCCGTGAACCGCGTCTTCTCGCTTTAACCCATCTCGGCCTCTTTTCAAGCAGTGTGTCCGTCTATCGAAACTCTATCGAAGAGGGGCAACAAAGTACAAGGGCAAATCAGCCAGGGAGGGAACCAAAAAGAGGGACAAAAGAGCCGCCCCCACTTTCGCACCAGCAGCCCCGGCCTTCCGTCGCGCTCCCAAGCTGATCCCGCCGACGCGACCGACATCACCAAGAACCCCGCGCCAAAAAAACTCGCCTCCCTCTACACTAAGCCGCCCGACACTAAACCAAGACTACCAAACAGCACATTCCTCCACCACCGCTAGCACTCCCGCAGCCATGTCCGTCACCAGCATCACCTCCAAGGCGCAGTTCGACGAGCTCGTCAAGTCGGGCAAGCCCGTCGCCCTGCAGGCCCACGCCTCGTGGTGCGGCCCCTGCAGGGTCATCTCGCCCGTCTTCGAGGATCACGCCAAGACGCACGCCGACAAGGACATGACCTTTGCCAAGTTCGACACGGATGAGGTCGCCGACCTGGCCCAGGAGCTCGGCGTCCGCAGCATCCCCGCCTTCTTCTTCTTCCGCGGCGGCGAGAAGTCCGACTCGCTCGTCGGCGCCAACCCGGGCGCCCTCAAGACCGCCGTCGATAAGCTCGCCGCTTAAACAGTTGTCCTGAAGTTCACGGTCGGATACGAGTCAAGAAAATCAAACGTCAGGTGATACGGTTTGACGAGGAAAACAGCAACACGGGCACCTGCGGTATATATCCTAGAGGGCATGTCCGACGCCGCACCTTGCTCTCATCAATTGGCTGCGGAGCCTAGGAGGATCAAGGACTTGATGTCTCGTCCACTGAATATAGCAGACTTACAAGCCTCTCACTTCTCACGATCCGGAATACAATGATTTAGTCTCGTGTCATCACCACTTCATCAGCCACTTTAGCTCATCTGAATGTCAAGACCGCCAAATGCTCAGTGCCCCTTGCGCGCCGCACCAAGTGCAACCAGAGTAAATTTACCCAAACTCCCTGCTGCAGACTGCGAATTCTCATGGTGTATGTCAAATCGACCATGCCGCCCACTAGTAACACACTGTGTCCAAGCCACCGTTTCGGTTCACGAGTTGCCTCGCCGCGTGAGCACGTCATGCAGTGACATTGACATCTTCCAGACATTTATGGCTCCATAATGCCTCCCGGCGTTAAGGGTTGCAAACCACGATTGCTTCTCTCAAGGCGCTATCCCCGAATCGACCCTTACCGACGCATCCCGCATCTGCTGCGGCTGCAGAGATTTGCTGGCCGAGTCGTCCGGCGTCGTTGCTTTCGGCGGGGCTGTTCGGCTTGGCTCCGCAGACTTTCGCCGGTTCGCGTCGTCACCTGGCTTCGTTTTGCGATGCTCATTGATGACCATGCTCCTTCGGCCGGCAGTTTCTGTCCCGTTCTGGATTGCAGCTGGGGGCGCCAGAGTAGCCGGGGCTTTTAAGCTCGGAAAGCCCCCTTTCCAACGACTCAGGTTCCAGAAGCTACCTTCCGTCTTCTCCTCTGGAATTTCCGAATCTGATGCGCTGAGCAAGCTGAAGCTGGGTGTCGGTGGAAGCGTGGGGACTTGCTCCTTGTCCTTTGGCAACTTCAGCGACGTCCTGCTCGTCTGCACGCTGCTTGTTGGCGATGCTTGGTGCGCTCGCACGACGGGGCTCGACATGTACGGCTGCCTCCGCGCCTCGGATGCCAGGTTTGCCGCCGACGAGTTGATGGAGAAGCGATGCGGCTTGATGGGAGAGGCCGAGCGCTCGCTTCTCGTCTTGCCCGATATGCTTGACCGGCCCTCAATGTCTTGCCGCCAGCTCATGATTCTGTCCGATGCGAGCTGGACCTGCACTGGTCCGGTGAGAGATCCGCGCCGCGAGTGAACATGACTGCCGTTGCTCGTCTTTGTCACGATGCTCGCACTCCGTCCCACGCCCGTCAGTTTTCCAGAGAACCTAGACCCCGTCTCCCACGTATTCTGCTGCCGTTTCGTAAAGGCGCAGTCCTGTCGAAATACCTTGATTGTGCCCGACTTATCTGTCGTGATAATGATGTGGCCGGTAGAATGCTTACAACGCTCAATGTATGCTGGGCTCTCCTCGGGCTTCTTGGCACTGGATAGGGTCTCCCCGTTGCCGCTTTCAGAAATCTTGGTCTGGCTTGCTGTCTTCTCCTCAAGGCTAAGCAGCATGACGGGTGGCGGGTTGCAAAGATCGTAGATGGGGTCGCCCGAGGCGCTCAATAGCTGCCTACTCTTCATGGGCGCCATTATGGCCGTCGTCACAACTTCTGGATGAGCATCGAAGCACTCGTACGGTTGCTTGTCCTTGAGCTCGGCTTCGGGATGTCCCGCCCCCCAAATGTAAGCACGCCGATCTTCGCTTCCGGAAATAACGTAGGTGCCGTCGTCGCTGAAGCGTGCGTGGATCTGGCTCGACTGATTCTCGAGCCCGCGAAACTTGACTTCGAGCATGCGCGTCTTGAGACTGTATATTCGTACACGCGAGTCGTTGGAGCTGATGAGCACTTTGACGTCTCCGCCATCCGCATCGGATGTCGCCTTGGCGGTCCTGATGCCCGTGATTTTGCTTCCCTTTGCGTTCTTGCCCCTCGAGGAGCGGACGTGAATCTGGAACTGCGGCTTGAGTCCCTCGGTTTCAAAAAACATGCACAAGCCGCTCAAGACGCCACAGATTGCAGTTTTGCCGTCGGGTGAAAATGCGACCGCAGTGATGAACTCGTTTGCTTGCGCTGAGAACGCCACAGACTTGTCCGGGATGCTCCATAGTCGTAATTGCGCATCTAGAGAGCCGGCCAGGAAGAAGCGGTCGTCGGTGGGGTGAAAGGCAATGGAGGTGACGAGGTCGTCGTGCTTGAAGACGCAGAGGCACTCGGCACGGCTAACGTGCCACAGCCGAACCGTCTTGTCCATGGATGACGAGAGCAGAAAGTTGTTTTTGCTCCAGCTCAGCGCCAAGACCTCTCCTGAATGGCCCTCAAACTCGCGAGTCGGTTTGCTGCGAAACACTGGTGCGCTCAATTTTTCCCCGTTGCCGCGGTTTTGCGTCTCCTCTTCCTCCTCGTGGGCACGCCGCTCCTCTGGGGTCGATATGACGGAGAAGATGCGGACAGTCTGGTCCTTGCCGGCGACAGCTAGAAATCGCCCATCGAGGCTGAACTCGGCCGCCCAGATGGCGTCGCCGGCTTTGAGAATCTTACTCCCAACAGCCGTAGCGGGCATGCGACCCGGTGAGGGCTCATCGTCCGAGGCAGGCTTGGTGCCAGTAAGCTCCTGGCAGAGAAAGAGATGGTTGAAGTCGCGGTCTTTCTTGTTGTGAGGCTTGACACGAATGTAGCGCGGCGGTTCTTTGTAGAGGGGGATGTAACCTCCGCCAGCATCGGCGAGGGATGTCATGGCACGAGCATTGCTCCCGTCGGTTCGGCGGTCGCCAACGTCGGAGTCGGAGTCGGGCATATCATCGTCCTTCTTCCGAGCGCCGCGCATACCCAGGCGACTCAAAAACGAAGGTCCCTTTCTGCAGGCAATGGTGGGTCAGCTTTAATTATATGGCATGTGCCGCGAAGGGGGTCAAGATACTTTCGATCTTTATTGACATCAGTTGCGCCATTGGGTGTTTTGGTTAGAGGTTCTTGGTGCTGATCAGGGTTCGGACTCTCGGGTCTCGTCGGGTTTCGCAGACGTTGTGCGATGGAAGGTTCCGCGGCTCCGTTGCTGTTGGTGCGCAAATAGATTTGCTTCGAGTGATACTGTCGTCAGCCATGCACTCACTACTCGGCAAGACCCTGAAAAGGGAATAGGGCTGGGAGGGACCAGAGGGCAGGCAGACGGGTGGGGACACAAACAGTGCTGAGCGGATCCAGTCCGAGGCTGGCGGGCGGAGTCGTCGTGGATGCCCTGGAGAGGCCCTTGGCGGAATCCTTCTCCTTGGCGTTTTGCGAAGTGCTCGCGCGCGACAGTAAGGCGGTGGCCCGGCGCGTGGGAGCGGGTGGGTGCTCGGTGACAGCATGACCTGTGTATGCGGTTGACGGGTTAGCAGTTATTTCGCAAGCAAGGGGCGAGCGGCCGGGCCAAAGAGCGCGCAGGACATCGGGCTCGTGCGACGAGTCCGAGTCCGAGTCCGAAAGGGCATCTCGGAGATGGGGAAAAGGCCGCGCACCTGAGGTGTCGGATGAGGCGGGAGGCTCAGCGGCAACAGGGATCGGAGTGCCCTTGCCGTCGCGAGCCGGCGGCAAGGCGCCGTCACCGGAGAGGGCAGGCGAAGATAGTTGGGCGGACATTTTCCATGCTGCAGAGAGAGAGAGAGATGCGACTCAGGCGACTCTCATGCCGGTGCGTCTTGGGGGCCGGCCGTCGGAGAACGGGCGAGGAAGAGGCCGACGAGGGGTATTTGAGGACTCGATGACGGAAGACAAGGTGACGACGGTTGGTGGCTTGCAGCCGTGAGCGAGTCTGTCCAGGCAACAGGCGAGCGAGAGCGGAGCGTCGGTCCCAAGACAGCAGATGCCTCGGCGTGTACCGTCGAGATGAAAGTGCGTAACGGCCCGCAGAACAATGGAGTGTCGTGCGCAAAGGTTGGGTTGCAACTGGATGCGTGCACGGTTGGAGTGGTGCGGGTTGCCAAGCAAACGATTGGGGGTGGAGGAGGGCGGGATTCAAGGAGCGAGCGTTCGACGTCGAGGTGGTGGTGGTGGTGCGAGGCAGGTCTCGGTCGGGTGATATCACGGGCGGATGGACATGGATGGATCGACGGGGCGACGAGGAGAGGCCCAGACGGGTGAGGTATGCCCCGCTAGGCAGCCGACTGGCCGTGGTCAACAACCACCAGACCAGCCGCTAGCCACCTGCGAGTCAACGGCTCTCTGGGCTTCGTGCCCCTGTAACTCGACAGCGGTGCTTGTACCGTGCAGTACTGTCGAGCGGCGGTTGCTAAAAGAAGACGGGCCAATCTACAAGCCGATACCCACCTACATGTCGCCCACGGTGTCTGATTGACGCAGATTGACGACGACGTGGGCCCTGGAAAGCATGGAGACAGGAGGAGAGCAGGGAAAGACAGGCCAAAAATGGCAGTGGGACAAGCTGCGCGATGGCGTCAGCAAGGCCTGTTCCACTGGAGCCGCCACGGCACTCGCAGCCAATCCGTTGCGCATGGCGACTCCAGGGCTGCCTCGCAAGGGAGTCGTCGCTCTAGGCAGCGCATGGTTGGTTCGACTTTTCGCCCTGGACATTGAGCATGAATCTCTGATTGAACAGCCGCTCGTCTGCTGAGGATTTCGCTCGTCATGCTGACGCGGCCAAAAGCAATCTGTCAATCGAACTGCAGGACGACTGGGTCATGTCGGTAACGGTCATGAACAAAGAACGCCCTACTTTACAAACGCATTTTGACTCGGGAATGGCCCAGGGGCAAACATCAATCCGACACGGAAAGTCAGTTTACGAGTGCCTGAAGAGGGAGTCTGCCTAGCGCTGCAAGCTTTGGCGCTGCCGAGGATATGCAAGGGCACGGTGGATGCGGAGGTGCGGAAATAGACAACAGAAGGGGGCGGAGCGGCAGACAGCATGGCGTTTGGTAAGAAATTGCTCTTCTAGAAGCATCACGAACTGCACTTGTTTTGCCTGCCGAGTCATTCCCATCCACTTATCCCTGAGAACATCGCCGACAACCGAGTCAGGGAAACTCTAATCATCCGTGCTCAGGAACGACAGATGAACATGCCCCTTCGTTCTGCAATCTTGAGACATTGGGACATTGCGCCATTTTGAATATCTGTGGACGAAAACATTCGCCATCTGTTTACGAGGCCCTCGAGTCAGTACCCGCGGGCCACTTGTGCGCTAACTTTGTCTCGAGTCTCAGACACGTCTGTTATCTTTGTGAAGCTTCAAGGTGTACAAGGATGTAAGCGTGACACTTCCAATTTTGCCTCTTTGCCTCTTTTGCCTTTGACGTGGCTGTCGAGAAAAATGGCCTTCCAGCATTCAAGAGGCGCAAAGCCACCGCCTGCGTCATCCCTCGCCAGCCATCAAGTATCGTGGCGGCCACAGATACTTTGGCGGGGCGCAAGCTTGAAAGGCCCACCTTGCCGGCACATGCGCCACCCCCACTATTCAAATGCGGGCAAATCGTCCTTCGTCACTCGGGTCCAATCCCAATCCTTCATCCCATTCGACTCGAGACAAGGACCCTGAGAAGAGGGGCATTCTCCTGTTCTTTCCCTTGGCGAGGGCCCCCATTTCGCAGGTAATCCGTTTCGAGCCGCACAGGCGCGCCCTCAGCAATCATGAAGCTCGTCGCGCGCAAGGTTCCGACCGACATTGAGGAAGAGCAAGTTTCTTTGCTGCCCGAAGACCCCGAGGACATGGTGAGTCGCATCGTCACCGCGCCCTGTTGGCTTTGCTCATGTTGACCCCAATTCAAGTGGCACGCCTACAACCTCATTGTCGCCGGAGATATCGTCAATGCTCACGCCGTTCGCAAAGTCGTCACCATCAATTCGGGCACCGGAGCCGCCGCTGCTGAGCGCGTTCACACTGACCTAACCATCAAGGTCAAGTCAACCTTCTTCGACCCCGTCATCTCGTCCCTGCGAGTCTCGGGCTTCGTCGTTTCCGAAAATGAGCATGTCTCCCGCGGCGCTCACCACACTCTCGACCTCGAGGTTAATCGCTCCTTTGCCGTCATTAAGCCCGACGGCTGGGACTCCGTCTCCAAAGCCACCCTAGCTCAGGCTCTGTCCGATGACAAGAACGGTGCTATGGCTGCCGTGGTCATGCAGGAAGGCATCGCCAATATCTGTCTCATTACTCAGTTTCGCACCGTCCTCAAGACCCGCGTCGAGAGTGTCGTCCCCAAGAAACGCGACACCGCTTCGGATCAGGACGCCGGGCTCAAGCGCTTCTTCGACAAAACCCTCAGTTCGATGCAGCGCGCACTCGATTTTTCGGGCTCCAGGCCGCTGCTGCTGGCAAGTCCGGGCTTCGTCGCCGCCGACTTTAAAGAATACATTGCGAAGCAGGGGCGCGACAAGTCGGATAAGGTCCTGACTGCCCTCGCTAAACAGGCGACCGTCATACACTCCAATTCGGGGCACATTCACAGCTTGAATGAGGTGCTCAAGAGTCCCGAGGTGCTGGCCAAGATGCGCGACATGAATTACGCCAAGGAGGCACAATCTATCGACAACTTCTTTGACCTCCTCAAGCTCGACGACGGCCGCGCCTGGTATGGTACCAAGGCTGTCGAAAAGGCCGTTGCTGATGGCGCCGTGGGTCCCGGAGGGGGAGTGCTACTCATCAACAACTCCCTTTTCCGAAGCCAGGACCTGGACACGCGAAAGAGATATGTTGCCGTGGTCGACAAGGTCAAAGAAG
Source organism: Hirsutella minnesotensis 3608 (assembly GCA_000956045.1). NCBI lineage: Eukaryota > Fungi > Ascomycota > Sordariomycetes > Hypocreales > Ophiocordycipitaceae > Hirsutella > Hirsutella minnesotensis. The sequence goes on along the minus strand of KQ030509.1, from coordinate 360,434 downwards.
ACGGAGGCGAGGTGCGAATCTTCAGCAGTGATCACGAGAGCGGTCAACGCCTAAAGATGATGGGCGACATTGCCGCCATTTTGAATTATCCGATCCTGGATCTCGACGAGGATGATGAGGAAGAGGAGGCGACACCGGCAGTACGGGACAATGGAACACGACACGAAGAAGACGCTACCATGTTGGAGAGCGTGATATGAATCATGACGAATTACGAGATTCCCTGCAGACGGAGGACCTGTTTTTTGAAGCTGGCAAGCTCCTACCCTGTACCAAAAATATTTGGAGTCGCGAGATACCCCACATCAGATTCTGTTTCTGTAGCAAATGTATCCCGCCAGTGTCTGATTGGATATTTCAATTTGATTCCATCTTGAACCATGAAGCTGTAGCGTAGTGTGAGTGTCTTTCAGAGTGCCTGATCTCGGACGAGCTCGGCTCCGAAAAGCTAGAAAGCTAGTACGCGCGGGGCACCGCGTCATCACTACGGTCTGCCCTGATTTGTGGGGTTTCATAGCATACGGAGATAAAGTTGACTTTGGACCAAACTCCAGCTTTAGCATGGTTTCTCGGCTTGAGCCAATCCATTGCAAAAGTCACCAGTTTCTCATGCTGCGAAACATGGCCAAGCTCAGTCTTAAGTCTACCGTCAAGCTCAACTCGGGGCACGAGTTGCCGCTGCTCGGCTTTGGTGTAAGCTCTGGAGCAGTCCTTTTGAGTTGCCAACGTTGCTAAGACGGGCGCACAGGTCTACCAGATGTGAGCTTACTCTTGGACGGAACGCTCAGGGCTGACTGTGTGCCAAGCAAACAAGAGCAGGCTACAGACGCTTGCAAGGAGGCCCTAAGGATCGGCTACCGTCACGTAGGTCGGAGAGCGCCGGCATCAATGCCATGGGGGAGACGACGGCCGTGAGACGCTGACGCTGACGCACGACAGATTGATTCCGCGTCGGCGTACCGCAACCAGGGCCCCAGCAGCGCGTCCGTCGCCGCGTCCGGCGTGCCACGGTCCGACGTCTTCTTCACCACAAAGGTGCCGATGCGCGAGTACCCGCTCGGGTACGACAACACGCTCAAGCTCGTCGACAAGGCCCTCGACGAGACGGGGCTCGGCTACCTGGACCTGGTGCTGATCCACTCGCCATACGGCGGGCCCGACGCTCGCAAGGGGGCCTGGCGCGCCCTCGTCGAGAGCGTCGACGAGGTGCATCCGTGGCTGGGCCGCGCCGACATTGTGCGCTGGTGCCGCGAGCGCCGCGTCGCCGTCGAGGCCTACTGCCCCATTGTCCGCGGCGAGCGCTTCGGCGACGCAAAGGTGGCCGCCCTGGCCGGAAAGTACGCCAAGACCGAGGCCCAGGTCCTGCTGCGCTGGAGCCTGCAAAAGGGCCACGTGCCCCTGGTCAAGAGCGTGACGCCCTCGCGCATCGCCGAGAACGCCGCCGTCTTTGACTTTGAGCTCACCGACGCCGAGGTCGAGGATCTTGCCACCGACGACTATAGTCCTTGCGCGTGGGATCCCACCGTCGAGCCGCTGGACAAGTAGGCGTTTAGATAGACCAAATCAGACCAGTCACGATGAGAATGATGGTTAGGCTTTTCGAACAGACGAAATTTTGCAAGCCACTGGTCGTGCGTGTTGAAACCATAGGTAGCTTTGCAGGGCGTGATTCTGCCAACTTACTTTCATGCAAGCACTTTATCCTGCCAAGCCCGCGGCGGTCACCTCATGATTGCGTCACGTGACACCGCATCCCTCCCGCGTCACTCCCAGCCAGCGGATGAGTTAGTGTTCGTGACCGCGAAGCCACACCAGAGTCTCACACACGTCGTCCTCCGTCAAAACTTCTCAGCTCCCAATGTCATCCACAACCACAACAAGATGCCCGTGCAACGGACGTTCATGCTCATACGCGACGGTCCCGGACCTGGCGCAGCCGCAGCGCAACCGCCGCCCTCGAAACCAATGACCTCGAGACAGGTCCGCAAGGCATATCAGGCAGCCAACAGGATGCCGACCATGTCGCGCACTGAGCGGATCCGGCAGGAAAGGGCCGATCAGGAGCGTATACGCAAGGAGCTCGACAAGGAGCGGGCCGCGGCGAGGGCAAAGGCGGCCCGCGACAAGAAGCGCGAGCGGGAAACGAGGGAGCGCGAGGAGAAGCGCCGCCTGGGCTTGCCGCTGGCCAACGTGCGGCCTAGCCAGGACACGATTGCCAAGTTTGTGCGGGGAAACGGCTCGGGAAACAAGAGGGACGCTGCTGGACGGCGTGTCGAGAAGGACGAGCAGTCCCCTGTAGTCACTACGCCCTTGGTCGATGAGCCGGTTCCAGTGCCGATTCCACCGCAACCCGCTATGGATGAGCTTGATCTCGCACTAGAGGAGGACGAGGAGCTTTTTTCAGCAGCAGCGCTCGTGGTTGAGGCGTCAGCTCAGCAGCCTCGGGTCTCTGGTCCGACAAGGCATGCCCTTGACGAGATTGACCTCCTACCAGATGACGATGAGATTGACCTGAACGATCTCGAACAGCTCCAACCCATAAAAAAAGCTCCAAAAACCTCCGAACCGGAGCCGGCGAAAAGGGACGCGAGCCTTCCAGCCCTTCGGACATCCGCCGCGAGCCAGAAGCGGCCGGTAACACCATACGAGCTAGACCTGGGACTTCGACAGGCGCAGGATGAAGGAAAGTCGCCGCCGAAACACTTCTCACCAGAAGGCAAGGCCGCGCCCCTGCAGCGGCCCAGGACTCCCTCGCCCGCGTTTGCCCACCAGTCCATACCGAGCGGCACACAGGCCATCCTATTCCACTGCGACGACTTCTTCCCGTCGTCGTCGCAGCAGGAGAGGGAGCTCCAGGAAGAGCTCAAGACGGAGACAAAACCGCGCCCTTCCCCTGCGCCGCCGCGTGCCGCCGCGACTCCGGCACGGCACCACCCAGCAGCGCCGACACCGCCCACCGCCATCCCGAAGCGCTTCTTCACCCCCTCAGGCGACCAGGAGCGCCTGTCGCTCGCGATGCAGCGCAGCCGGCGCACCGCCGCCCTCCAAGAGATACAGCAAAACAACCGGCTGTGTCCAGCGACACGCTCTCCCGCGCAACTCTCCACGCCACACGGCACCGTAAGACCCCTGCGTCCACTCGCAGCGCCGCCGCCGCCGAGGAAACCAGAACCTCTAAAGACGGCCGGCCCCGGTCCCCCAAAGGCAATGATGCAACACCCTGACCGAGGCAAGGAAAACGAGCCGCCGCCGCCGCCTGCGTCGCAAGAGAGCGAGTACGGGGGCGACTGGGTCGACGAGATTGCGCTCGAACTCACGATTTAATAAACGAAACCGCAACGATTGGAGGCACACTTTTTTCCACCTTTTTATTTTCCTCTCTCTCTCTTGCTCTTCAGAATTAATGACTAGGATAAGGCCAGGCCCGGCCATTTATTATGAGCATCGCAAATATCCTGGGTTACAGCACTTGTTAAACATACCGAAAAGAAGGCGACAAGACGCGAATCGCCTGTTGTTCTTTGACCTTCCGTAGACGCGGGACCTAGATAAAAGACACTGAAACCATGGTTAGCAAAGGGAAACGATAGGAGTTGGGTAAAGAGTCAGACTTGGGAACAAGGGAAGCTGCGGATAAGGGGTACTGTATAGCGAGCACCGACGGCGTATCCGCGGGATCAAGCATGAATGATACAAGCGGACTCGAGGCATGTGCTGTGCAGCATCACTCGAAAATGAGCAACGTCTGAGCGACGCTTCCGTCAAAGGAGCTTTGTCGCGCATGCGCCATCATATATTTACACGTGCGATGGGAAACCATCATCCGCCACGCCCGACACTCGTGTCCAAACGCACGACTCTCGCCTTCCTTTTCCTTTCCGTACGCAGGTCCACCTCGACCAAATGCCACGTCCCCTCTCTCTTCCTCTCATGATACAAATGTCGCTGCGCGGCGCCCCTGGCCAGAGACTCCCTCATGTTATGTACCAGAATCCTGGGTATCGCTGGTCTCGTGAGATCTATTACCGCCTATGCCGCCCTTCAACGCCGCTCATGCCAATGGAAACAAAAGAAAGACAAGAAAGGAGACATTCAACGGAGCTGGGGCCGCTCTGAACGCTCGGACCGTCGAGGTCTGCGTTGGCGTATGCATGCCCTGCCGTTGTTTGAAATCACCCGAGTGCTCCCTCGAGCTTACGGTGTCATGGGATGCTACCGACTATAGGAATATGCCGACCCATTCCGTCTTGGACGCAATCTTGGTCTCGCAGTTTTCAACGGCGCATCGCAGATCGTTGGGTGCATTCACAGGAGGTTTGCCCCCGGGACATCGGAAGCCGACTCCATTGGGTGATGCCTTTGTTGGCTTGCGGTTTTCGAAGCAGTCGGCGCAGTAGACCTGTTGATTCGGCATGTTAGCAGGACTGATGCAGAATAGGCGTGCGCCCCGCAGAGGCAGAGGAGGACTGCCTACGTGTCCGCATTTCTTGAGGGCCCAAAAGTGGTGTTCTCCCGGAGCCCTCTTGCGTTTCTTACTGGAAGTGGCCGTCGTCTCGGTAGGGTCGTAGGCCAGCTCATCCTGGCAGGCCGGGCAGATGACGACGCGCTCCTCCTCGTCACCGGCGTCCGCGCACGTATCGCGGGTGAAGCCGTCCCGGGTGGGCGGCACCTCTTCCATGGGAGGCTTGGGGCTGGGTTCCCTAGGACTGAACTGGCCGGGAAAGTCGACCTGCGGATGGAAGCCGCTTCTGAAAAGCCCGTTCTGCAGGATGCCCGTGATCTCTTGCATGCCCCGCGCAATGTTGGAGACAAAGAGCCCGCCGCTTCTGCGGAGCTCGAGCTCAAATAGTTGGTCGTGGCCGAAGTGATGGTGGTGGCGGGGCGGGTGATGATGGTGATGGTGATGGTGACGGTGACGCAGGCGGACGTGAGGGGCACTCCCCGAGTCACGGTTGTCCTCGGGCGAGTCCTCGGTCAGGTCAATAAAGCTCGTCATTGGTCCGATGAAGGTGTTGTCGCTCCTCGCCAGCCGCGGGGGCGAAGGGCGCTGAGAGTTTGTCCTGCGAGGGTTCCTCGTAATCGTCGCCTGCGAGGTCGAGCCTCGTTGGTCCGCAGGTGAGTCGGGCTCTTCGGTCAGGTCGATGACGGCCGCAGGTTGCCGCGGGGGCGACTGTGGCCGCGACAAACGCTGAGGCACGCTACCAGCCGCGTCTCTGTGCCGGCGGCCTGTTCGCAGCCCAGCGGGCATGGCGGGGGAGAACTGGCGCTGCGGGTTCAGCATGCTCTCGAGGTTGCCTGGCCGCCGGTGGATCGGGTTCGCTTGAATCTCAATGATTTCGTCGTCGCTGCTCGAGTCGAGCTCTCCGCCCCCAACCAGGGCCATTGCGAACGCCGTGTCTGCAATCTTGGCGGCGAACCTGGTATTCGAGTGCGTCGACGTAGTGTAGCGGCACGAGATGCGGAACCGCCGTCGAGTGCGGAGGCGTGCGGGTGCAAGGAATGTTCAAATCGACCTTGGACAGTTGGCGCTCGACGAGGGGGCCGCAGGCAGCAGCAGCGTCGTAACGACGCCCGTGACCCGATGGATGCGGTGGCGAGAAAGAAAAGTGCGCGGTGCGAGAACAAAGAGGGCTCCCAAAGCGCCCTCACGATACAGGGAGGAGCCCGGGTTTTAACCGCCTGGAACCGAATGTGCGCCGCTTCACACCTCTGGCAAGGGATGAACCTTGACGCCCGCGGGGGCTCGTTCGGTCCGTGGGATTGACTGGCTTTGGCAGCTTCTCGAAGAAGAGGCGAAGGAGCGTCGTGCGAGAGAGCAAGCACGAGTGGCGTGATGCGGGTGTAGGACAGCGAGGCAGAAGGGTGCGGAGGATGAGTTGCGTGGTTGCGAGGGCTTGACATTGGAGTTTGGAAATGTCGGCCGGGGGGTCTTGTGATGGGGGGGGTGGGGAAGACGACGTGGGAGTGGGTGGCCAATCCATCAATCACTTGCTGCACTGGAGTCTTGGGTTATGCCCCCTCTACAGCGGCCGAGAGCGCCGGCAGTTCACGGGCCAGTGCTGTGCAGACGCCTGAAAAAGCGTTCGCTACAGGGGGTTAATCGCTGTGCCGGCCGTGAGAGATCCATCAGGATGGCACGCCCAAACGAACCCTGTGCTTTCTTGCCGCTTCACGCCCCCCCTTTCGCCGGCTTACCTATCTCCGCCGCAATGCCGTTACCTAATCACCGCCGCTTTGACGGTCGACTGCGCTGACTGATCGAAGATGTTTGTTATTATCACGTCCTCGTTAGCGGCACAAATACGACAGCGAATGCGAGGATATGTGATTGGCATATGGTCAATTGTAATATCCGATTCATCCTTGGCTCACGCAGCCGTTTTGCGAACCGTCGAGGTACTTGGCCGCAGCCATACTGCCTGCATCTTAATCCCGAGCCCGTCGCCACTGCGCAAGCCACGCCTCAGATAAATCAGGCAGCCTCTCGAGCCTTGCGCTTTGTATCAATGATAATATACAGGTCATCCTTTGCCTGACCGTTATCTTCTTTCCCTACGTGCAACAGATATCCCGGGTCGCACCGCCGGGCAAGAATCCAAGTCTGCGGGCCGCTCTCGAAACGCACAACTTCATTCCTTGACGCCGTAGACCGTCACCACTCCATCCTCGCCGACCGCCACCAGCCTCTTGCCAGAATTGCCCCATCGCACCTTGACCGCGGAAGCCGAGTTTCTAAATGGCTCGCTCCACTTCTTGCTCGACTTGGCGTATTGCTGCACCGTCAAGCCAGAAGCGCCAGCCGTCGCCAGGAACTGGCCGGTATAGTCCCATGCCAGCGACTGCACGGTGCCTCCGACCTCGAGGGTCTTGGCCGTCGCCGCAGCGCCCTCTTTTCGCAGGTCGAAAATGGTGACGATGCTCTGCCCCTTGGCCGCGGCAGCGAACCAGAAGCCGTTCTCGGAAAAGGCGAGCGCCACAATCGGCGCACCGTGGCCGGGCTCGCACGGGCTGAAGACGGCAGCCTCCTCGAGCGTCTTGGTCATGAAGAGCTTGATCTCGCCAGATACGGTGCCGGCAGCAAACAGGTGTCCGTCAGGGTGGAACGCGCAGGCCGTCAGAGCTGCCGCCGTCAGCATTCGATCATGGTCACGACGGAGATACAAAAACTTACAGGCATTATTGAACAGGCGGCTGACACGCTTCATTGAGCCCATTTCGTAAAACACAATGCCCTTGTCGGCACCCACCGAAGCCAGAATTTCTCCGCCGGGGTGAGCAGTCAGGGCGGTGACGGCACCCGAGTGCTCAGAGACAGACGCAACTTCGTTGCCGCCCTCGTATACCTTGACCACCCCCTGACTTGTGGCAAACATGAGTTTGGTGCCTGCCCATAAAGCGTCCGTGATGGGCTGAGAGACGGCGACCTGTCGCTCCGCAGCATCGGCCTCCAGAGAGTAAATGGCCGCCTGGCCCTCGGAGTCTCCGACGGCGGCGTAGTCGCCCTCGAGGACGAGTGACGTGGCGTGCGATAGCGGGAGGGAGTTGGACGCCGTGGTTTCGAAGGCGGTGATTTCGTCAGCGGTAACCCAGCCCTCGGGGACTGGGCGTTTCTTGCGTCCCTTTGTCAAGCTAGGAACATGCTGTCAGCATCACTGCGCGAGATAGCTCTAGCTCTGATGGAAAGACGCACCTCTGATGAACCTCATCCACTCGCTCTGCCAGAGCTTCGGGTAGTGTCTCGACGCTATCGACGACCATGCCGTCGCCGTCGGGCGCGGTACCCGACACAGTGACCTTGCTCAGCGACTCTCTGGCCTCGTCTCTCTCCCTCGTCAGGCGCGCAATCACGCGGACAGCCGCGTCGTGTTGATAAAGAGCCGTGGCGAGCTCCTCGCGCGTCCGGGCCAGCTGCTCCTTGAGGTTGTACGTCTCGAGGGCCAGCGAGTCCCACTCGTTCTGGAACGTGGCGAGCAGCGCGGGGATGGACGTCAGGGTCGGCGGCCGCGGGCGGACTATGGCCGACGTCTTGATGGCCAGCAGCTCGTCGGCGGCGAGGGCCTGGCCGGTGCCGGGCTCGGTGCCATGCTGGTTGATGTACTGCTCAATCAGACGCTTCTCGTAGACGACACCTGCGAACCATTGGCATTAGGATGGCTGAAGTGACGCGCAAGAACAGGTTGGGACCGTACCAGACTTTGTCGACACCACGGGCTCCTGAGGCGACTCGCCCGAAACTATCCGCCAGCCGTCAGCAAACGAGGCTCAAACCCAAACAGCTAGAAATGTCGAGCAGGAGCAAGCGTACTTCCGCAAAGCATGGCGACTCGGGGTAGCGCGGCGCAAGGGCTTGCCCGCGCTGCTTCTTGCTACTGAATCGGGCGACTCGGGGACAGGCGAGGGGAGCTGCGCAGAAACTCTGCACCCGCTTGAACTCGGGGCCCAAGGTTTGCGTGTAGGATAGCTCGCGGATTTTTTGGCGGTGGACGACTGACTCCCTTGCGCGCAGCAGAGAGACGAGAGACACGCGCGCGACGCAACTTCGGGTGAGATTTTTCCGCAAAGAGCTGCGCACGGACCAGGCTGTCGACAGAGCCTCAACTCTCCCCGTCCAAGGCTAGCGTCCAGATGCGGTAAGCCCGGTGATCCAGGTAGGCTCACGTGACTGCGGGATCCATCTGCGGGCGCTAAACTCTAGCTCCTCTTATCCCCCGGTGACGTCGCCAGCCTTATCCGCGCTAGCTGCGGTACCTTATCGGCTGCTTATCGGTGAGGAGGGGGGCGTGGGATGGGAGCCCGGCCCCGCTACGGGGAGGTCCGCGAACTGCTCGCGCCCCAGTTATACCGGATCGGCTGTGCCCGCGCGAGCGTTCCTCCTCTATTTCTCGGGGCGAGACATGGATCCCTGACTGATGTTAAGAGCCCAAGCCAGCCTTGAAGAAATCCCTGGCTTGATGCCCTTTCTCCCACCGCTGATTTAGGAGAACCACAATCTCCATCGCCCCCTTGGAGAGAAATCAGAAATCATCACGGCAATGTCTCAGCAGCGGCTCTCGCTCCCTCCCATCTCTGCCCTCCGCTCGGCGTCCCTGACCGCGCAGACCGACGCCCTCGATCTGCTCTTCGTGGGCGCCAAGGGCGTCGACTCGGCCCAGTCGGCCGCCGAGCAGGCCAACCTCGCGGGCGAGGGCGAGGAGCTGGCCGCCTTGAACGCCGAGTACGAGGCCCGCTTCCCGGGGCTGCGCTACGTCGTCTTCGTCAACGGCAGGGGTCGCCCGGAGATTATGCGCGACATGAGAGCCCGGATCGACGAGGGCGACTATGCCAAGGAGGTCGGCGCCGCGCTTCAGGTATGGGTGCTGCCGAGCAGCAATTGCATCTCGGTGGGGTCTTTTGAGGGCGTCCTTGCTAATGGTGGCTAGGCCATGTGCGACATTGCAAAGGACCGTGCGTCCAAGCTTCCGGTGCAAGAGCTATGAGTCTACGGCTAAAAGCACGGTGGGCGAACACGCTGGTGCGTGTGGGGTTTGATGGGACGCTGAAGTCTTTGAGATCATTCAAATCTGTCTGTTTGTCTGCCTGCCTGCCTGTTTGACATGCTCTACTAGACCCAGCGTCACCCAGCGTCATAACTGTCTCCATCCTGAGCAAAAAGGACAATCTTGTGCCCCTTTTTGCTACGTGACAATTCATTGCTACGGAGCTAGTCCTGAATGACGAGTCTCGGCTGCATTGACTGAGACGTGAGGCACCTGTCTTAGATGGATCAACATCTCGCCCCACCGCCAAATTGAACTGAAACCAGAGATTGGCATCTCTGGTATGCCCTGGCTGAACAGGCGTAGACGCGACCGAGGGCACTTGGCCTCGATATAGCAAGCCTGGAACGAGGTGTTAGATTTCATACCCTGAAGGTGGCGAGGTGGCTTTACTTGCCTTGGGCCGTGAAGGTCGTATTCGCCGGTCGTGCGCCAGCACGGAGCCACAAGGACGGCATCATCTTACGGCAGGGTCTTATTCGCCAATTGCATCCAATTGGAAGGGAGTGTCGGACCTCGAGTGATGCTGCCTTGCATCCTTATGATGTTGCGAACAAAGGTTCCGGGTTCTGTGGCTGCCTCGTTGGAGTGCTTTCTCAGCGTGCAATCCAAGGCAGGCCAACCATTTGACTGTCATCTGCACGGCCGTCACCACTGCCCACGCAATGCGGCCCGGTCTGTCCAAACCGCACGCCGAATCCGCAGTACTCGCCCTCGGGCCGTTTGGCGATGCCTTGGAATGCATCGTCGTCGTCACTGCATAATGTAACGCTGTCGACGCCAGGAAGTCTCTCGTGTACCTCTCCAACCACACGTGGCTCTGGTAGGGACGACCGGGGCTCGGGAAGAGAGGGTGGGCCATGGTCGCCGGCAGCAGTTTGAGATGTGGGCTCCCGCGCGGTGGTGCGGCTGTCAGGATGTGGTAGTGCTTTTTCCGGGGCCTGGCACAACCTCTCCCTCGCTGAAAGGAGACGCTCCGGCCGCTTGACGATGACCCGGCGGCCTGTGCCCACGCTAGGCGGCCCAAATCCGCCCTGCATCTTGCTTCCCGCCTCAGGCCTCGGCGAGGGCTGACAAGACGATGCGCGAGGTGCGGCTTCAATGGGCTCCGTGGCGGCGTCGAGGCGAGCCATTCTCACCAAGGCCGGGCCTCTTGAGCTCAATCGCTCCCGTACGCGGTTCATGAAGGACAGTCGAAGGAATGAAGCCGAAGATAGATGAGGCAGCTTGCGCTGCGCTGCCAGGGCGGCGTCCAGTCTCACGGAGCGATTGGCAATGGCCTTGACATCGGTTCTGCCGTGGATATGTGAGGCAGGATGTGAGTAGGGCTTGGAGAGGGGGCTGGTGACGAGATCGAGTCGAAGGCGACGCTTCTTGGAGCTCATGGTGGCCGTGTTGGGCCCGTCAACATCCAGATCGTGGCGGCGGCGCTTCAGTCCAGTGTTTGGGTTGAGAAGCGAGGCGATGGGCAGGAACTGCGAGGTCCTGTCTCGGCGAGGGGACGTTGCTGGCGTAGGGGGAGGTCGTCGTGCGGCTCTCGCTGACGGAGACCTGACTGCGGGCCGACACTCGCGGGACTGAGGCTGCATGAGATTCTCTGATCGGTGCGTGGTGGTCTCCTTGGGAGCGTCGGGAACGGCCTGTGGCTGTTTCGAAGGGGTTGATCCGAAATGTATGACATCGGGTCGAGGGCTGGCACCGAGGAAGGACGGCAGACGCCATCTGGGCCCAGCATCCTGAGGCTGCTGAGGGCCACGCTGGACCTCGAGAGCCATGTCGGTAGAGTCGCCGCAGAGGGCGACGTTTCTGAGCGAAGCGGATGCCGTGACGCACTCGAGGATGCGAGTTGGGATGATGTTGGAAGATGGGTGACTGGCAAGCAAAGGGTTCGAGGGTTCGAGTCGTGGAGCCTTTTCTGACGGGCCTTTTTGGTTAGACGCACGGGAGTCGAGGTGGTGATGTTGCAGCCGTCAGGTCAGGGTTGGGAAGGAGAAGAGATGTAAAAAAGCAACCGGGGCGACGTTATATGTGGCGTGGCGGAGGTTAGTACAGTATGGAGCACAGCAAAGCGGTACCGCACGTAGGCGAGTCAGATATCGGTTGGCGCTGCGAGTTGGGACCCTGCTGCGTGCGGGCGCAGGCCACAAGCTGGCTCCTGGCCCTGGGCGACAAACGCACGAGCGAGAGCCACACAGCAAGGATAGGTGCAGGTAAATCAGACACCATTAAGAACAGGGATGGTGGGAGAGAGGGTGTGCATTGGGTGGGTGGGTGGACGGATGGAGTGCGGAGCAATGGAGAATGGAGAACGGAGAGAACAGGGTGGAGACTTGCCGCATGTGGGGATGAGCCGAAGAGTGGCTATAGCAAGACGGGGGTGTCCCGAGCAGGAATGACGGTCGCGGTCGCTGGAGCCGGGGATTTGCAGACGGAGCTTGAGCCATTGGCAGAGATTGTCTGAGAATCAAGTGACTCTGAGCTACCTAAGGATTTTCTGCGTTGGTCCCGGGCGAGTGGTACAAAGCCACATGGCTGGTCGCACCCTGTTGAACACCGGGGGACGAACAAGATGAGCAGCCCATGACCGGGGAGGGGCGTCTCCATGCACGCAGTGGTGTGCGGCGTGCTTGTTTCGTGTGGAGCAGAGGTCGAGGGGACGGGTACGTACTGCACTGACAGAGAGGCGTCCATCTTGTCACGGGCTCGCTTGCGTCTCTTTGTCCCCGCGCTACGTGTTCGCATACTTGCGCAGCCGGGGGACGTTGCTGGTGCATGCTCGTACATGAGAAGCAGTAAATGCGGTGTAGAACGACTCTTGTGCCCTGGCTCCCTCGAGAGCCGTTGGGCACCGCCTCGTGATGCTCGGCATGCTCTCCTGGCAAACTCGGTAGACCAGTGCAAACTCGGAGATGCAAGCAGTGCGCAGAGCAGCACAGGACTGCAACCGACGTGGAAATGGACATTTTGCCAAATTGCCCCTGTGGCCCGGCATGCTGTTTTGCATCCGTCAAGAGCCAAGACATCCGTGTCTCTGTCAATCGGAGAGCGTATCCTGCATGTCTCTCCGTTGCAGGGGTGCGAGGCTACGAGGGACGGCAACAAAGAAAAACGACAAGCACAAGGTGCAGGGGGCGGGCGCCGAGAAAAGACGAGCCCTGGTTCCCCCTGGCCGTGATTCATCACGGGTCCGATGCAGCGCAACGCTCCCTGTGGGAAACCGGCCAGGGCCCCGTCATGCCCAAGGAAGTGACCGTAACGTGCATCGGCCTTGGCAAAATGCGGGCCGAGAGCCCACATCTTCGGCCTGCGAGGATAACGCTGGTCGGACTCTGACGAAACCCTGGAATGGAGCCTCCCCCCTCCCCCGGCCGAAGAGGATGAAAAAAGAGAGACTCTGGCAGGTGGATAAAAAGGACGACGCAGTGGATCTGGTTGGCGACTGGATCAGGCCGAGCACTTTACGATGCACTTTGTCGGGTACATGCCGTGACCCCGGTCTACCGGCTCCAGACGGCCCGTCTGGGCGGCCACGACTGCCGCCGCCAGGTAGAGCAATGTCCTCGGCGGCGCCTTGCCCGTACCGGGCGGCAAGCCCAAGAGACAGGACCAGGAGGATCGAGGCACGACCAAGCGCACAGATGGGCCGAACCACGCACGACGGACGGGAGCAGATGAGAGACAAGGGGAAGTCGCGCGTTTCGGCAGGCAATCCATGTGAGTCGCGTCAAAGAGGGTCGGAGGCAGACGAAAAACACCAGGAGCCCAGGTCGAATTGTAGTGTCTGTCTACCCACATACCAATACTCTGTAGAGAGGGGCCCGCAAAACGTCGTCATCATGGCCTAGGCGTGTTTCCCGCACTCCTCGTCCCCACACCATGCCCTTCTGTCGCGCGTATACTGTGCCTATTACTTGGTGCGAAAGGCAGGAAAGGAACAAAAGAGGCTCACACACACCCACCATCACCCGCGACCCTCCCCACCCCTTCAGCCCGTTCGTCTGGGGAGGGTGCAGACGGTACGTACTCGGTCGCTAGCTCGGAAAGGCCCCGACCTGCCATCGTCTGTGCCCGCCGCCGCCAAGCATCAACCGATGCCATCATCGCCCACCCTGGCCTCGGCGCGGTGCTTGAGACGCAACCAAGAGACGAGAGAAGCTGGGCCGTCATCCGTGCATCGCCGTTTCCTCGGTGCGGCGTCCATGTACCGTACGTGATTGCCAACAATGCGGCAGGAGAGGAGCCCGGGCTAGCAGCGAGAGCCGGCGACTTTTGTCGACGGGCAACGTGCCCATTAACGCGACCTGCTACAGATGCGTGGCACAGACTGCCCGTCTCGTAAAATGCATGCACTTCTGGGCTGCGGTGCCTGTATGCACCCGAGGCCATTGACACCGCATTGCATTTCTCTCCTGTCATCGCTTCTAGACGCCCGCCAATGGCGTTTCTCCCCTAGGTACCAAGTACGCACACCCCTCCCTCGGATTCTTTGGCACCGAAAAAGGGGACCCCCACCCCGGCCATCCACATCGTCAATCTCGCGCGGAGAGCACCCCTTCTTCTTTTTCTTCTCCTTCTGCTTCCTCTTCCGCCCGCCGACGCCGCCGTGCCGCCCGTGACCTCGCCTTCCCATGGACGCGGTTGATCCTCTTGGCCTCCCCACCCCCCTGTCCCTGGCCTCTCCCCCTGCTCTCGGCAAGCCGCTGAGAACAACTTGCTTTCTTCTTGTAGACATGCCAACATGCACCGCCAGAGACGAGGCACACACGCGCATCCGCAGCCCGCAGGCCCGCTCAGCTGCAGCACCAGGCTCGGATCGTCCCCAAAAGCACAGCCCGGTCGCCGTAGTCCATGTATCCCTCAACGCTCCCGGGTGCCGTCTCGTCGTCATGGCCTTTTTGTCTCGCTCTCCACTCTCGACCTTCCCTCCGCCCGTCCGACCGTCCCCCATCTTCAATCCATCGTTTCTCTGGAACCCCCCCTCCACCATTATCTGTCTCTCTCACACACACACCGGCGGTCGGTCAACAAGCATAAAAGTCAAAAAAGGAAAGCGAGGGCTGCGTGGGTCCAGACGATGCTAGGGCATGATGGCGTTCCATGCTCATGCTCAATTCTCATGCTCCGGCTCCATTGTAGAATCTGTTTCCCTTTCCCGCCGGCATATCCGCCCCTTTCATCGCACATCCGAACCGAACCTTGGTTCCAGGGCGACGACGTGTGCCTTGTGCTGCCCCAATCTCGGGCCACACGCACACTCTCACACACACCCCCTCGTCGTCTCCCGCGTCACGCATGCACCTTGTGTGTGTGTGTGACGCTTTTGCGGGCGGCGCACATGCATGCATACTGTACAGAACGACATGCGACACGCATCCATCTTCCTCCCCCCGTCAAGACATGCGCATCGACGTTTGCCGCTACAAAACATGCATGGCGCCCCCCCTCTCCCTCTCTGCCCTTGGCCTGCCTGCCGACTCTCGTGTCCGCTCCGGCATGGATACTTTTACTCGTCGACACCCTGTGGCAGAGACCAACGCCGACGTGCCGTGTTTTACGTCTATTGAAATGTCCTTGCCCGTCATGAATCTCGGATTTTGTTTCCGCTCCACACGTAACATTCAATCGTGATCCGCCGACCATCGTCAAGTGACTGGTCTGCAGCACTGCGTCTTCCCTGGGCTCCGAGACGAGACGACATGGACAAACACGGATCCCGTCCGACCATACTGTACTTCTTCGCACACACAGCATGTTGGGCTTGGTGCTCAGACACCAACACATGCGGCATGCCTTCCGAACGAGACCACCTTGTGTGCCCAACCTCCGACCTTGTCCACACCCCTCGCTTCCTCGACCTCGAGTCCCAAGTACTTTTGTATGCTTTTGCTACAGAAACTCACTCTCCGGACGTCGACCAACGTCAACTCCCGCACGCCCCCCTTCCTCTCTCACATATAACACGGCATGCAGCCTCGCGAAGCATGTGACAAGCACAAACGACGACAGACGTTGCACCGCGTCATCTCTTTGCTACAATGGCCACTTGTCTTGTCGAGAGGACATAAAATTCCCGTTGCATTACCGCCAGCCAGCCAGCCACACACACTCACACACCTACTCTCTCTCTCTTCGGTCCAACGCTGGGCATCTCGACTCCAGCTCATGCCGTCTTCCGTCCCGGCCCAAGTCTCGTTGCTCTGTGCCACCACCTCCGTCCCATTTTCCACCCCTTGCGACCTGCCATGCGCCATTTGCGCCGCGTCAGACGCCACCGGCTGACCAGCCAAGGCCACGATCCCTTTGCATCACCATCTTCTTTTGCCTACCAAGTAATACTTGCTGTATTTCGTGCTTGGCTCGTATGCGCCTGTTGAACCCCTTCAGGCCGCTGTAGTCGCTGTCCTCGATCCCATCAGCCCATCCGCCGCCGCCGCCGGCCTCGTCTGCACGTCGAATATCTCATTGCGCCACCCACCCCGGCCACTCTCAAACACCCTCTGTTCCGTTTCGCGCCCTTCCTCCTCCCACAGCTTGACGAGGCTGCCTGGCGCGTACCGACCCCTGAACACGCCCCGGCCGGGCCGCACTCCCGCCCTCACCTCCAGATCGGGGTCCGGCGCAGGCACGAGACGGCTGACGACGGCCCGGATAAAATCCACCAGGCTCTCCGGATTGGCAATCCGCGTCGCCCGCAGCCGTTCGCGCGCAAACACCAGCTCCCGGTTCAACGTTCGTAGACCCTCGTCAATGGCTCCAGCCACCTTGTGCTCGAGCGTCCTTCTCATCAAAGGTCGAATCAGAGGCTTCAGTAGCCAGGCCAGCGCTGCATACTTGGAATTTCGCAGCGAGTAGTTGAGGTGGTGAATGTGCACGCGCACCCGCCTCAGTGACACAATCTCTTCGATCCGGTCCCGGCCGATCTCGACGTCGAGCGAGATGTCCATGCCGCGCTCGTCCAAGTGAAAACTGACAAGGCCTTCGTCCACGGTCCGGAGGAGACCCGAATGAAGACGGATCCAGTAACCCACGTCGTCGGCTGCCATGGACAGGCCGGCAACCTTGACCCTGACCAATGATGTGATTGACGACGTCGTGTGGAGGCGCGCCTTTCGGACCTCGATGTCATTCTGCGTCGTAATCTGCAATTTGTATGGGAGAAAAGAGCTGTGGTTGACCGTTCTGCCTGGCTCTAGCACCAGGTTCTCGAGGAGCAGGTCCACGTCCGGTGTAGAAACCTCGAGACGGGGGACGGGCAGATGTTGAACTCCCTGCACCATCAAAGGAATAAAGACGTTGATCGAGTCGCTAACCAGCTGGCTGTTTGTGTACTGGCCTCCGGGGGACAATATATGTGCGATTCTTGTTGAGGTGCGTATAAGAGCCTGGATATCCGTGTCGTCCCGCACTGACAAGACGGCCGCGTGGACATTCTTCAGCAGCCCATCCAAGCTCTCACCAATAGAGGACCTGGACGCAATCTCCTTGGCTCGCGAGCGCATCTGTTTGAGTCTCTCCTCGGCATTGTCAAAAAAGTCGGGGTCCGTGAGCATCCCCTGGACCAGGTCGGCCAGCTCCTGTGTCAGTTTGTCGAACTCGGGATCAGATCGACCGGCTTCCACGACCTCCTTGAACGACTTTTCAACTTGCGCCCATTGTTCGCCATCACCAATCGAAGTCAGAAACTGCCAGAAATTGTCGACAGCCTGGTCGGCGTCGCGACTGGCGCCGACCTCATCCTCGACTGCCTGGGCAGCATCCGACGTGAGCTTGGAATAGGCGGCAAGATAACGCCGCAAGAGGAGGGAAAGTGTGGACGCAGACTCGGAGTAGTCCGGTCGCTTTCGCAATTTCAGGACGGCTTGCTTGAGACGCTGGAGCAGCGCCTTTTGCTCGTCACCCGTGACATGCTCGGTTAGGCTGTGGCCAGCCTCGCCGACGACCTCGGCGGCGCCAGAGGAAACAACCTGGGTAACCTCGTGTATCTTGCCTTGGAGGTCTTGCTCGGTTGGCGCTGCCTCGGGGCCCCCGTTTGGGTGCTTGAGGCGGTCAGTGGCTTCGGCCGAGGGCTGAAGCTGGTCGCCGGCGCGCCGTGAGACATCAGCCAACGTCGCAGCGGTATCCCTGAAGACCTCCCTCCCGATGGTGCTCAGATCGGCGAGGAAGATGCGAAACTCGGAATTCGTGAGGAGCAGTGAGCCGACGGTACGCAGGCTGGCAATGGTAGCCGACGCGTCGGCCTTGGCCTTGGATGCGGTAGCCCGGGCGCTAATCCGGCCATAGTCGACGTCGAGTCTGGCCTTGTTCAAATACCAGACAAAGTCTTGGATCTGGTCTTGGTCGTTTTTGTGCTGCAAAAGCTCAATGAGCTGAGTGATCCACAACTTGGTCGACCGGATGAGAGCTCGGCCAGACGGGCTCATGTCCAGGAGGTCCGGGTTGAGGATGTCGGCGGACAGGAGGCTGCGGAGATGGACAATGGCCTGCTCGTTGGACGGCATGTAGCCCTTGGACACGGCACGCATCATCTGGTAGGTGTGAAGCTTCTCATGGAGCCGAGTCTCGCGCGAGGTGTCGTCGTTGTATTGCGGGAGAAGCGGCTGGCGCTCGCCGTCGCGGGGCCGCGACCTGCGGAAGCCCAGACACGAGAGCATCTTGCCGTCGTTGAGTGAGGGAGGGTGCAGTTTGGGGCTGTGGAGGACGCGCCTCGTCTCGCCGGCGACGGAATTGATTCACCTCGGGTGCGGATGGACCTGGATTGAAACGCTGGCCAGCTATTTATGTGCCGAGTCTGACTAGTCGCCCTGGGGTGAGAGAGGGAAGCCGCGACAGAGAAAGGCACAGTCATGACGTCGCCAACTCGTATGCCCGTTGGTAGCCCGCCAATCCATGGCGTCGACGGCTCCTTCTGCGAGGAACACAGTGTAGCACTCTGCTTGGTAGGCCGACGGAGTCTTTGGCCCGCCTCATCCGACACAACCACACGCTCAGCCGTAGGCCAGGAAAATCAAGGTTCGGTGCCGTCGTGCATCGGTGACTCTCGCTGCTCGACTTTTCACTAGCCCGCCGCTTGGGACCGACGATGTGCAGCACCGCATGGCTGGCTTACGCATCGTGCAGCAGAGCCTTTGGCTTCATCTGCTTGAGCGGCTTAGATCGTGTAACTCGGTGTGTGGTTGACCGGTCTTGGGCGCGTCCTTTGGCGTTGCAGGCAGACCTTTGGCATTGGTATCGAGGTGCGAATTCGAAGCATTTGATGACGAGGGGCCAGATGAGCCTCTCGTCGTGCCTGCGATCGGGCAAAGAACAGCACGCTGCTGATACGGGCCGTCGGGCAAACTACTAGTACTACTAGTACAGCTTGGTTCCGTCACCTCCAAGGTGGGGAATTGCCGAGGCTCCCTGGTCTTTGTCGGCCCAGGTAAGACTCGAGAGTCAAGACTACTCTAGTATAAGTTGATGGCAGACCACCAAAAGGAGCTCGTCTCATCCAACGACTCTGGACCCAAGCTGCATACATGACAGACCAAGAGTACGTCACGACTCACAGCTCACAGGCCTCGTGGTCTGGACTCATGGTCGCTGCTAACGCGTAGACGCCATCGTCAGGCCCGGACATGGCCCAGTGGCCCCGGCCAACGAGTGGCCTCGGATGAGCTTTCAAGAAGCCATGGCCATCTCGTCTCTCCCAAGCACTCGGGATAATGCCAGGCGCTTCATCAGCCGGCACCCTGCGTGGAGACCTGGCGACGAACTGCCATGGGACTCCCTGTTCAAGGACTCGAGCAAACCTCTTGCCTCCGGCTTCGGCGCATACGGCGGCCATGTCTACGCCCAATCATCCCTGGCAGCGGCAAGGGTCATTGAAGACGAGAGCCGAAACATTGACAAGGAGAGCAGCCAAGAAGGAGTCTTTGGCATTCATGTAGGTCAACATGCAAGCAGTCGCGCGCGAGCCGAGGCATACTGAAAGCCTCCAGTCCATTCACGCCAGCTTCACGCGCCCGGGCCTCACGGACCGCCCGTTCATCTACGAAGTGACTCCAGTCACCTCTGGACGCTCCTTTGCCGTCTCCATGGTCAACGTGAGGCAGCCCAAGCAGCCGTCAGAGGAGCCTTCGGGGCCATATCCGACGACGGATGCGGACCTGCCCCTCAACGGCGTCTGCCTCAGCTGCATCACGACCTTCAAGAGGTCCTTGCCCGGACAAGACGACGTGCAAGAGCCACAGTCGGCCCAGCAGCGCTATGCAGACATTCTTTCCTCGAGGGCCCCCGACCAGTGGGATGCGTGCCCGCAGCTCGACCTCGACGCCGTCAAAGACATGTTTCCCGGCGCAGGGCCCGGCGCGTTCCCCATTCTAGACATGCGCAAGGTCGACATGACTGCTTACAATGCCACGAGGCCTTATACCGAGCAACGCGAGTTGCACTACTACCGACTTTTGAAGCCGCTTCCAAAGGACGACGTCAACGCGCACATCGCCTGCCACGCCTTCGAGGCCGACCGCAACGGGCTGCTCATGCTCGGCAACCATGTCGACTACGGCCGCGGGCTGGCCAAGGCTGCCAGTCTGTCCTACTCCTTCTACGTGCACGTCAACGCCGAGGAGGCAGTCATGGATGACCAAAAGTGGTGGCTGCAAGAGATATGCTGGCCGAGACTCACGGCTGGCCGCGCCATGATGGAAAGCAAGCTGTGGAGTCCAGAAGGCAAGCATATCGCCAGTGCCTACCAAGACGGCATCCTGTTGCCGAGCCAAAGACAGGCGACCAAGCTGTAGGGACATGGAGGCGTCTTGGCGGCCAAGATTCTGTCGACAGAACGGTGGCAAACGCGTAGAGGAGCATGCATTCGTGTTGCTTGGTAGTCGGATTAGATAACAAGCTTCGAAGCCGCTAAATGGGAAGGCGCGGACTCGTGGCTAACTTCCGGGTTGGGCAAGCAACCCTTTTATTTCTCGTGCAGGATTTTTAGTCTTTGGGAGTGAAGCAATCTTGCTGAAAAGCTTGGGCTTTCCTCGCCTCTTCTTCCAACACTCGTCCTGTACCCCTCCTCTGAGGCACGCGAAGCAACTGGCTAGGCTCCCAAACGCATGTGCCGTTCTGCATGACGCACCACGAACATCATTGGCGGGATTCTGAACGGCTGGCCGCCATTCTCTCTCACTGCTGTCACGCGTGTCATCGACCACACATCGCTCGAGCGTTCTGGATCCTTCTCCAAACAGCAGTGCAGCGCGCACCTGGAGGCACCCCCGGTCGCTTTAGTCTCCGTCGTTCAATTTCGACTCGAGTCACCGCCCACTTCTCACTCGTCTCATCTGATCCTCGTTCTCCTGCCGTCCGTCGCCTCTTGATTACGCGCACTTCGCGCAAAGCAACCTTCAACACACGACTGCGTGACACCTTTTTACTCACCATACAGTGTAGCAGCTCTTCCTCTTCACAGGGCCCTTCGCCAAAAGTCACAATCCGAGATCGAAAGCCCTTTTCGTCCAAAGATCATGTCATGGCGCCCTTTCCGCCATTGCATCATGTTGACCGCGAGGCAATGAGTCGCCAGCCGCCTCCAAACAGCCCCATCTCTTCGACATCAGCGCGCCCACCATCCTCTGCGGCTACTACCCAGGCGCTGGACCACCAGCTGCTGAGGGAGACCTTGCGAACTCCCTTCAGCTCAGTCTTCCAGCTAACCCAGGATGGAACATCATACATGAATCCTTCGACTCTGCGCAGCGTGCCGGTCGCGAAAATCACAGAAGACTCACCATACTGGAACCCAAGCTGGGAGTCGCTCGACGCCTTTCTAGCTAAAGAAAACGAAGAGCTCAGGCTCAAGGAGCAGTACAGGACCCTCCAGCGCCAGGATCCAGATAACAAGGATTTCCAAAAGAAGGGCAAGTTTTACCAGGACAACATGTCCAAGTATCACAAGATTCGCGAAATATTTGGACCCGAGAGCTCGTATCATCCCAATCAACTCGTGTCGAAGCACCACCTGCCTCCCGATGGGCTCTGCCACAGAGACATCATGTATCGCCTGGCATGCAAGATATCCGATCTTCAGATCCTCCACCAGAAAGGACTCCTGACCATGGACCCCTGGGACTTCTTCCGCTGGCGCATCCACCTTAAGGTAAAGGAGCGACAGACCTTTCCAGGCAAGACCCTCAGCGAAAGCCTTCGTAGCATCGTGTACAGGCTCTGCGACGATTACGGGCCACAGAATCCCTACGCGGACCCCATCATGAGGGAGGCCGTCGTATTCGCAGCCAAGTTTTCAGGTCGGATCGCAAGTTACAAGCGCAAAGAATGCTCCCAAGGTCAGTACGTACAGGCGGCCGTAGAAAGGCAGAATCGTCCGAAAACCGTGACAACTCGGCGGCCGCATTCGATTTCCCGTGCGGCAACGCATCAAGCACAACTCGAGGCTGCGCAGCGAGCTCGAATGGAGAGACGCGCTCGTCTGCGTGCGGCACAGCCGTCCACGTACCAAGGAGTGAATGCATTCCGAGCCCAAAGGCGAGCCAGAGAGCAGAACAATAGCTGCGACCTGCCCTAGGTCTGATAATGGTCCAGCAGCGGTACAGCCAGTGTTTGACTGAGCAAATATTCAAAGTCATTGCCATGCTTGACTTCTATAAACGCAAGATATCGCGAACGGGCTTTTGCCCCATACCGTCTCTATAACGGGATGGATAAACACTCCTTCTGAGAGTTGCATATATGATGGCGGTTAGTCGTCTCTATACCTACCGGGTCGCATACGCTTACGCGGACTCTAATATCAGATAACCCCTCGTTCCAGGCTTTGAGCCGTTGCGGTTGAGGAATAAGCCCATATACGCCAGACCTGCAAAGGCTGTTTTTGAGGCACCTATATATACCTATTGGGAGGAAGGTTTTGTTCGGGACTTGTCTGGCAAGTCCTGGAATCGACGAGGGCAGGCCATATGAGGAGCTGTCGTTGTCCCATCATCTCACTTTTTCGTCGTCTGAACGGAGCGTAAGTCAGCTCGGTACAAGGCTGATGAAGTTCGAGGTAACGGTGCATCATGGAAAGGGTCGGGATGGCGAGAATGAAAAGCGGGGGCACTGGGAGACACGTATTGAGGGTTAGTTGGGCAATTGGGCAGGTGCCGAGTTGGGAAATTGTCGGTCATTGAATCGGAACGTTGCGGACCTTTAATTGCAGTGCTGGACGAGTCTAATATTTTGCAGTTTTCCCCTTTGACATAATGCCGTATTTTGCCTTATTCTGCGGCTCCAAATCTGGCGTGCAGTGATTGCACATGGCAAGTCAGTGAGAAGAAAGGCAGTGCTCGGCAAAAGCTCCAGCTATGTCATCACGTGACACGCAGCGACTCGGCCGTGATTGGTCAATCACTCCCGTGCTCGCTGGATCTGCCTTTGCGCCCCAAACGTCGAATCAGTCCACCAGGCAAGGCCATCTCGGTAAATCCTCACATCGACGGCAACGTCTCCCACCCTGCGAAACCCGTCTGACCCCCCGTCCGCCGCCCTCCCGCACCATGTTCATGCAGCGCTCCGTCGTCGCCGCGGCCCGCCGCGCCGCCGCGTCTCCCGCCCTCGCGCCCGCCGTCTCCCGCAGCTTCGCGACGTCCCTGATCCGACGTGCGTGAATCCTCCTCCTCCTCCTCCACGCTGCCCTCCTGCAGGCACGAGGCGGCACACGGAGCGCGCCGCCTCCCCCCGCTCGCGGCGCTCGACTGACGTTTTTGCTTTCAGGTGAGGCGCCCAAGACCGGCTCTATGAGCCCCAGCGAGCAGGCCGCTGCGCTCGCCGGCGTCGCCGAGAAGTCCATTGGACCTTACAAAGTCTTCAAGGGTGAGGAGGAGCCCAAGCCCGCGTCTCTTTTTCTCCTGCGTGTGAAGGAGGGGGGGCTCGACTGGCGAGGTGTCTGTCAGTAGCTGACGCGGCTCGACGCTACTAGATGTAAAGAGCGAGGATGATCTGCTTGGCCCCGGTGCCGCCCCCGGAACCGTCCCCACCGACCTCGAGCAGTCGACCGGCTTGGAGCGTCTGGAGATCCTCGGCAAGATGGAGGGCGTCGACATCTTCGACATGCGCCCGCTCGACGCCAGCCGCAAGGGCACCATGGACAACCCCATCAAGGTCCGCTCCGCCGGCGACGAGCAGTTTGCCGGCTGCACCGGATACCCCGCCGACTCGCACATTGTCCACTGGCTCGGTGTAAGTAGACGCGGAAGCGGCCTTGCCTCTGATATCATAGTCCTCGCTGACTCGACGACCCCCCGATAGCTCTCCCGCGAGCGCCCCATTGAGCGATGCCCCGAGTGCGGCAGCGTCTACGAAATGGAGTACATCGGACCCCAGGACGATCACCACCACCACCACCACGGCCCCGAGATCGAGGAGCCCAAGACGTTTGCCGACTACATCAAGCCCGAGTACCGCTACCGATAAAAGCCTCTAGGTGGGGTAGGGGAGCTTCGGGAAAGGACGATTGTATTACAACCACATGTTGTAGCTGATAGATTGAGGCTGAATTACATCGCAAGCAGCGGTGCTGTAGATTACGGTGCACCTCATTTCTCGCGTCTACCTTTGTGTCAGGCCTCTGTGCATGCTTGATTCTTGCCGGGCTGATCAAACATGATGCGGGGTTACCGTATCTGGCCCAAGGCTGTCCGTCACGGGTCTGCCTGAGTACGATACCTGATCTGCCCGTAATTGCGTTGGGCTACCGTGAGTTGTGACAGAGCCACTGCGGCAGATTTTATGACCGTCCATTGACGTTGTTGCCGAAGCATTCAAGGGCCGGGGACCGTAGCCCGAAGGCAGCTCGAGGTCCGCGTGGCGCCGCGACGGACGAGATGGTGAGAAGTCTCTGGCGGAGAATCGACACCATCTTCAACCCTCCTCGTCGTCGAAGCTGAGCTTGATCTTCTTTCCCTTCTTGCGTGCCTTTTTCTCCGCGGAAGCCACGGGTTGCTCGTGGCCCCCTTTCTCCGAGCTTACGTCGCCCTTTGCCGACGAGCTCTCGCCGGCTTCGACGCCGACTATCTTGCCAACTTTGCGCTTGCGGCTGCCAATGGCCGACCTGGCCTCGACTATTCGCGGCTTTTCGGATTCGCCAGTGGACTCCACGCCGCCTGTCGGCTCGTTTCGCAGCGAATCCTGCGCGGCGTCTCCGCTCTCTTCGACGACTGCGCCATCGCGATCCAGCTCGACGTCGACAGCGTTGCCCTGGTCATCGACGACGAGCGGGCGGTCCTCTGCCTCTTGACTGTCGGAGCGCTTCTTGGCGGAGCGTCGCCGAGAGGCGGCAAGCGGGTCTGGGCCCGTCGCGCCGGTGGCCTGGGCGTGAAGGGCGGCGAGGAATGGCGGCAGCGAGGAGCTGTACGACAGGTTCTTTGAGGTGATTTTCTGAGACATGGTGGCGCAATACTACACGTCGAGACGTTGGGCAGCGGTTAATCGAACGCGTGCGCGTGAGCCCTCCGAGGGAATTGCCCTTAGGATGCGGCTTCGCAAGGGATGGCGGTGGTGATTGTTTCTGTGGCGGCCCCCTTGTCGCTGTCGACGGGATCGTTTGCGACACGCAGAAGACTGGATGGGAGAGACGTTGGTTGGACTTTGGTGTAACGTAGTGGAGATGTACCCTTGGCGGCTGGCACATGCGGTACAGGTACCTCGCTGTTCTCAATTGGCCCTGCGAGGGATGCGTGGTGCCGCGCGTGCGTGTGCAGAGACCCATCAATAGCGGGTGCGGGTATTGCACGACAGGGCGGGAGCTAAAAAGGGGACTCGGCGTCAGCGCAAAGACTCTGTCAAGAAGCCGACGTCTGTGCTCGTTTTTTTGTGGTAATGAAATGGCATCTCGTGGGCAAGGAGTTTCGAGTGCACAAAAAGCGCTGGGAAGGAAGATTGAAAGGCTACCAGGCAATGCAGTCCCCTGCCAAGAAGGCTCAGGCGGTCCAACGCTAAAGGTAGGCACGATGTACTTGCTGCGCCGAGGTGCGCCAGAAAGTGCTGCGCCCTACAAGGACACGCGTCGGAGATAATCAGCGCCCCCTCCTCTTCTCTGGATAGCGGTAAGAAAGCCCACAGAGGGGCTCGTCAACATGCTCTCACACACCGTGAGGGAGGAACGTGGAAAGGAGACGGGGGTCGGGGGCCAGGGAAGTGCCAGTGTGCCAAATGGGCCGTCCGTCGGAGAGACCACAGTCGTCGAGATTGTCAAATCAATTCAAGGATTAATCTGCAAAGTACAATCGTCTACTCGTGTGGAGCCGGCGCCAAATGTCTCGCGAGATTCCAGGCCCGCTGATTGGCCGTCCAGGCCGCGTACTGGCCAGTACCTCCCGTATCGAGCCAAGGTCCCCCAAGGTCGAGGTAGCGGACGGTAGCTCGGGATTGCGCGTGGATCCTCGTTGGCCGCGGGCTGTCCTCCTTGTTACGTGTCGGTTGCCGTGCTTTCCTATCTCTCCCGCTCTTCTCCCTCTCCACCCCTGTCCCATTATGAAGGACACGCCAATCTGCCAGCTTTCTCGTTGCCGCTCCAAAGTAGCACCGGCACCTTGTCGCTGTTTCATCATCCTTTTTTCCCCTTCCCTTCTTCCCACCCAACGCCAACAACGAGCCTTGGCCCTCGTTTCTCCCCCCCCTACTCGGTCCTCCTCCACGTGCCTCGTCCGACGTGGAGATTTTTTTTCCCGCCTCGCGACCTTGACGTGCCATTGACGCCTTTGCCGGGCCTTGTCGATCACGTCTGCTTGTGCCTCTGCCTCGAGTCATCCCATCCGGTCCTCTCCACTCCCCCCCCCTGACCGGCATACGAAGCAGTGGCAGCCCGCTGCAAACGCACCTGGCATCCGACATCCGACCTTCGCTCTTTTGCCCTCGCTGGGGATCCGTTGTCCCTGCCGCTCGTTCACCCGATCACGACTCAGGCCCGAAAACGCCTCGCCCAGACCTGGCTTTGCGTCCAACGATATCCGACGAGCGCTGCCTTCTCGAGAGGCTGCTGACACTGACGCGCTTCCGGCTCGCTGGCCCAACCTTATCCCCGCCCTTCCCTGCCATCTCACCTCTTCTCTCGCTACCCCTGATCATCATCCAGCTTGCCTCGGTGTCGACCCTGCTTCTCCTACGGCACACGGGAGCGATCGGCACTGATCGCGCCTCGTGCACCTCTCGCCTGCCAGTCTCTGAGCCTCACCTTCGTCCCTGCCGCCGAGGCGGGCTACGCTCATCATGGATCTCCTGAGGCGGGCTTCCAGGACAGCGCCGTCGTCGGCACCGCTGCCGCTCTCCGCGCACGACGAGAAACCAGCGCCGTCGCGGCGAAGAGGCTTCGCGAATCGATTGGCATTCTTCCGCAGGCCATTGCGGTTGCGCGGCAACTCTACAGTCTCCGTCCCGCTCGGCGTCGTCATCATTTTTCCTCTTCTCGTCGTTATTCTCATCCTGCTTCTCTTCGTCCGGCACCCGAGTTCTCCAAGTAGGATATTGATGCCTGCCGGTGCTCCTCCGGCCATTCGGTTCGTGCACGAGCGATCTCGGCTCATCTCGCTTGAATGCTAACAGCGTTGTACCCACAGGAAAATAAGCGAAAAACACGACAAGGTCTTTGTCACGGGCTGCCTCGAACCCGACACCAGCAAACCCCGAGCCAACGCCGCATTTGTCGTCCTCGCAAGGAATAAAGAGCTCGACGGTGTCATTCAGTCGCTCAAATCGGTTGAACGCCACTTTAACCGCTGGTACCATTACCCCTACGTCTTTCTCAACGACGGCGAGTTCGATGATCACTTCAAGCAGACGGTCCGCAACTATACTTCTGCCAATGTCGAGTTTGGCAAGGTCGGCCCGGACATGTGGGGATATCCAGACTGGATTGATCCCAAGGTCGCCAAGGAAGGTATTGCCAAGCAAGGAGACGCCGCAGTCATGTATGGTGGACTCGAGAGCTACCACGCCATGTGTCGCTTTTACTCTGGGTATGGTATTTGGCTCCCACTTGTTCTCTCATACTAATTCTCCTCCAGATTCTTTTACAAGCACGAGCTCCTGCTCAAGTATGATTGGTACTGGCGAGTTGAGCCAGAGATTACTTACTTTTGTGACATTACTTAGTAAGTCCATCAAGCAAGGATGTCTTTCGAGTTACTGACTTCTCAACAGCGACCCATTCCTGAAAATGATTGAGAACAACAAGACGTATGGCTTCACCATTGCCGTCAAGGAGCTTCGAGAGACGGTTCCCAACATCTTTCGCTATGCCTCGGCCTATAAACGAAACAACAACCTGACTTCTCAGGGCCTCTGGGAGATGTTTGTCGAGCCTTTGGACCCGGCGCAAGAGAAGGCGAAGGATCCCAACCTTCCGCAGGAAGTTTTACAAAACGACCCTGGCAGAAATGCCTTGCCCAACATCGATCCTGAGGCTATGGAGGGTGAAAAGTACAACATGTGCCACTTCTGGTCTAACTTCGAGATTGCCCGCCTTGATTGGTTTCGCAGCAAGGAATACAACGACTTTTTCGAAATGATGGATCGCAGTGGAGGCTTTTGGATGGAACGAGTGAGTTGGCCCTGTTTCAATATTTTGCGCGGGCTGAACTAACGCTTTGCCTAGTGGGGTGATGCACCCATCCATTCTCTCGCCGCCGGCGCATTGCTCGCCCCTCGCGACATTCACTACTTCCGAGACTTTGGCTACAGGCACACGACCATTCAGCACTGCCCGGCCAACGCTCCGGCTCGCCAACTGCCTCGGCAGCCTTACCTGGAGACGACGACCCTGGATGAGAAGAAACGTGTCGAGGAAGACCAGTACTGGGAGAACTGGGATGAGGTCAAAGAAAATGGCGTTGGCTGCCGTTGCCGATGTGACACCGACATTGTCGACGTTGAGGGCAAAGAAGGGTCTTGCCTGGCTGAGTGGGTGGACGTTGCCGGCGGCTGGGCGAGTCCTTGAAACCCGTCATAGATCACGAGGCCCGACAACATCGACATGACCGCCGGGATGTGCGAGTCGACCAGACTCTCGTGCCGGTGAAAGTCGAATCGCCAAAGATCCGCGGCTGGCCGACGACGTGCCGTGCCGCGGGCTCTCACAATTCACAGTTCATGAGAAGCCGGCAAAGCGTGTTTTGAGCTTGGAGGATGCTTGGGAAGCATACAGATCTATACGCAGCGACGTTATGGGAAGGAAAGGGGCAACGGCGTTTTGATTCTTTACAGAGCGGGACAGTACCGGACAAGGGTGCCTCTACATTGAAGTGCACGCATCTAGGATAAGGAACATCTTGGCGAGCCCATGCTGCATGCATCAGGGCTGAACGAGGCCGACACACAGGGCTCGATCCGTGTCACTGATACATGTGGGAATGGCATTTCTGTTATGCAGCAGCGAGACTTGGGGCTTCTCATTCCGTCGTGGATGCGGAACCCGTGTACATCCCGCATTAGCGATCAGTCATAATCATTGTATGTAATACCACAATGAGTGAGATGATATTCGTGCGTCCTGCCGTCGGACGCAACAGGAGAACGGCCACTCAGTCTGCGGTGCCAAGGCCTGGTCCAGCTTTGAAAGTGCTGCCTTTTGGAGGCGATGAATCCTTAAACTACAAAGTACGATGTAGCCCTACAACGCTGGAGGGCAATGATTTTGTGCCCATGTTGATAGACGAAATAAGCTAGTTTGTAATTGTAGATTTTTGCATGTCCAGGAAAGATGGAGTCTCTACCACAGAAGCTATGAGATTACCATTACCGCAAAGCTGGGCCTGAGGCGCCGTGCAGTTGATGACCTCTTTTAGCGAGTACTTAGTCGAGGTGAGCCGTTATTGGTGGCCTCGGGAGAAATTGTGGGTCCTTGTGGGTGACCTGCGAGCTCGCCCGACAAGGCTGGAGGGCAGAAAAAACCCGTGAGACCATCGAGCATCTCGTCACGCAAACCCACCCGGATCGCGCCGCCATGCCCTCCCTGCTGTGGCCGCGGGCCACGTTGAGATGTTGCCAAGCAGCACCGACCTCACAAACATCCTCGCTGACGCATCGCCTCGCCGCGCTTACCCTGAAGCAAAAGGAGCAAAGGCCGATACTCGGGAGCCTCGCCAACAACCCCGAGGCCATTCACAACAAGAAGCGCGTGGGCCGCGGTGCGTCTTCCGGCCATGGCAAGACGTCTGGACGAGGTCACAAGGGTCAAGGGCAGCATGGAAAGGTGAAGCCGTGGTTCCAGGGTGGCCAGACGGCGTTGATTGTCAAGCACGGCAGAATGGGATTCGACAACTTGTAAGGACGCCGCGTGCACCCAGCTGGAAATTGAGGAGGGGAAAGAAAAACCCGAGAACAAAACGATTGTGCTGACCGTCCCAGGCGCGCGCCTGTCATGTCCGAAGTGAACCTCGACAAAATCCAATGCTGGATCGACCAGGGCCGGCTCGACCCGTCAAAACAGATTACGCCCAAGGAGCTCCTCGAGAGCAGGCTGGTTGGCAGCGTCAAGGACGGCGTCAAGATCCTGGCGCGCGGGGGTGAGAGCCTCAAGCAGCCCATCGACGTCATGGTCTCGAGGGCGTCGGCGGGCGCCATCACGGCCATCGAGAAGGCGGGCGGGCGGGTGACGACGCGTTACTACACCAAGCTGGCCATCCAGCGGCTGCTGACGGGCGAGTCGGTCAACACGGACAAGCCGCTACCCGTGGGCAAGGAGCACGTGGAGCCCGTGCTGGCCGAGGCGCGGCGCTCGCCCTTCCGGTACCGGCTGCCGGACCCGACGAGCAGAGAGGACATTGAGTACTACCGCGACCCGGCGCACCGGGGCTACCTGAGCCATCAGCTGCAGCCGGGCGAGTCGCCCAGCTTGTACTTCAAGGTGCCGGGCGTGCGCAAGATGAAGAGCGCGCCGAAGACGGAGAAGAAGGCGGTGGTGGAGAGCCTGTGGTGACAGGGCGCGCGGGCGATGAGATGGGGAAGGGGTCGGGCGGCATACACACTGTAATATTACGATTTAACCTACCTGCTGCGCATGGATGTATGTCAGTGTTTTATATATATACGCATCCTGCAACGGCAAACAAGGAAAGAGAATGCGCCAATGCGAGCGTCATGCCTCATGCACTGGCAAAAGGTGCGACGTGTGGTGGACCGAGACGAGTCGTGAGTTTGGCTGGTAGCAGATTGGCTGCTTGTCTCTGTGGCCGTTGACTGCTGGGCTGAGTTTCTTGAAAGCGGTCCTGGCTTGTGGTTGATTCGAGAATCATTCAACAGTCGCATCTTGCAGTCTTACCCCGAGTCTCACTCGAATTGACTAAAGCGGGCGGGCGGGTCGACCCGCTAGGTATTGATGGCTGGCGGGACGGGCATGGACCAGACACGTCCGGAAGGCCCTGCAGTTGCCGCACCCAGAGGTACCTACGTATATACGGTGTTGTACAATACATTCAGCGGCTCCAGCGTAGACGGTCCACTGCAGCAAGCACGAGCACAGCTCCATTGAGCCTGGCTGCTTGCCGTACTTTTTAACGAAGACGCCTTCTCCACTCGAGGCTGCGTGGGATGACTTCACCAGGCAATCGCGCTCGACGCCTCCCTTCCGCAGCCGCCGTCTCATCCATCTAATTTCAAACTCGTCTTCTTTTCTCCAGCAGCCGCAGCACCTCTTTTTCTTGTGTGCATGTACAGTACGTCACTGAGCCCTGCTCGGCCTGTTGTTTCTCCGCTCCTCCTCGGCCTCTTCCTTGCACCGAGGCGTGAATCTGTCTCGGCGCTGGTGACGCTTGCGATTGCCGATCCAGACTCGACTGCTCGTCGCCGTCTCGAATTCTCCGCGTCGACACGGCTACATCTCCCGTCGGTGTCTCCTGTCCCGCCTGGAGATTGAGTCCCCAAGGCACGAGCGTCAACAGTCGCCCGCAGATACTGCATCGCACGCCGGGGCATTCGGCGAGCCCAGCATGTCGCTCTTCGGAACGTCCCCGACCGACAACGACATCGAGCCGAGCACGCCGCGCCGCCAAGCCAAACAAGGTCGAGGCGACGAGCTGTTTGGCGAGCCCTCGCCGCAACAGTCGCCCTCGGGCAATGGCATCTTTGGCGGCGAATCGGGGTCCGGCCACGACGGCTCGCCTTGGAACATGCCGACTCCGCGCAAGCAGCAGAGCCGCGCCGACGTGATTCGCAACCTGCTGCCTGCGTCCGACGTGCCGGACAGCTACATTGAAACCTTTGACACGGTGCTTCGCGACGACGGCAGCTCGGCACACGTCACGTCGAGCGGCGTCGCCAAGCTCTTTGCCGTGGCCCGACTCGGTGTCGAGGCCCAGGCGCGCATCATGTCGCTCTTGGCCCATCACGACGACGGCCATGACGCCTCGGCCGTGTCGCTGGGTCGCGGCGAGTTCAACGTGCTGCTGGCCCTCATTGGGCTTGCTCAAGAGGGCGATGTCATCAGCCTCGATGGCGTCGACGAGAGACGACGAAGTGAGTCGCCCCAATCCGAATGGCCCCATGCTTGCCATCATTTGTGCTGTGCATGCTTTGTGCATGGATGCGAGAGATGACGCGCCCTTTCTTTTTCATCTTGTTTGTATCGCCTGCATTTCCCAATCCGTGCACGATTCCCATCCCGTTTCCCGCTCCGTGCCGTTGGCCCCAAGTGCCCCCTTCCCTGCCCCGGTCGCAGACGGCAAAGGACGTCGTCCCAATGATTGGCTGCGTCGTCTGCGTTCCCTCGGCTCTCACCTCCTACACGCTTGTTGACCTTGCTT
Source organism: Hirsutella minnesotensis 3608 (assembly GCA_000956045.1). NCBI lineage: Eukaryota > Fungi > Ascomycota > Sordariomycetes > Hypocreales > Ophiocordycipitaceae > Hirsutella > Hirsutella minnesotensis. The sequence continues at coordinate 328,129 of KQ030509.1, read as the reverse complement.
GTCACGTTGGTGGCGGGGGGCAACGCAGCTAATTGTTCATTTTCATCACCCTTTTGGTGGACGCAGACCTTCCCCAGCCCAAGCTTCCGGGCCTCACCGCCGAGCCCATCCTCCCCCCCGTCGCCGAGCTTGCCGCGAAGCCGGCTCAGACGCCCCAAAAACCCGAGCCGATCGAGTCGCCAGCCGACATCCTACCACCGACCATGGAAGACCCCGAAGACGATCCTTGGAACGCGCCCGAGCTGCACAAGGGCCACGACCACCCCAAGGTCAATGGCGCCGGTCTCGGCGATGCACATCACGGCCAAAACGGCGTCAGGGACTCGTCGCCGCTTCCACCAGCCGCCATCGCCGACTCGCTGCCCTACGCGGCCGCAACGCGCCACATGACGAGCTCGACAGGTCCTGTTCGAGCCAACAGCGGCTCCGGCCCCGGTCAGGGCGGCTGGGGATACTATCAAGGCAGCCACTCGTCCGCACCCACCGGCTTCAACGAAACTCCGCAAAACGTCGCGGGCTCCGGTGCCTTCAGCGGTGGTGGCGGCGGCCCAGATAGGGCTCCCGGGCGCGATGCTCCCATCAACCCCCCCAGGCTCAGCAGTGGCCGGACCGGAAGCAGCCTCGAGGAGAACATCATTGTCACCCTCATGCCGGAGAAGGAGGGTGTTTTCTTGTTTCAACACCACAACTACGAGGTTGCCAGCCAACGCCGGGGGAGCAAGGTCATCCGGCGATACAGCGACTTTGTCTGGCTCCTCGATTGCATGCAGAAGCGCTACCCTTTCCGTGTTCTTCCCCTCTTGCCTCCGAAACGTGTCACGGTCAACGGGAACTACCTCTCCAATGATGGAGCTTTCATCGAGAAACGCAGGCGAGGCTTGGCTAGGTTCCTCAACGCGCTCGTCAGGCATCCCGTCTTGAGTCAGGAGCAGCTCGTCGTCATGTTCATGACGGTCCCAACGGTAAGAACTTGTCTGCCCTGCCGCACAACGTAAAACTAATAGCCAGGCCCAGGAACTCGCCGTCTGGCGCAAACAGGCAACCATTTCGGTTCAAGACGAGTTTGCCGACAAGGCGCTGCCGCCTGGCCTCGAGGACTCACTGCCCCCGACGCTCGAGGAGCTTTTCGTGCGCACGCGATCCGGAGTTCGCAGGTCGGCCGAGCTCTACATCAACGTCTGCAACATCATGGACCGCCTCGTCAAGCGAACCGAAGGCGTCGCTGCCGACCACGCTCGTGTCGCCATGACGCTGAACTCGCTGACCGAGGCCTCTGCCGACACGTACGCTACCGACACCAACGAGGTTCCTCTTCTCAACGACGGGCTCATGGCCATGAGCAAACACCTGCGGACGTGCCAGTCTCTGCTTGAGGACGAGAGTCGCGGATGGGACGAGGGCGTGCTGGAGGACCTCAAGCGCCAACGCGATGCTCTCGTCAGCGTCCGCGATCTCTTTGATCGACGCGAGAGACTCGACAAAGACAACATTCCCTACCTCGAGCGGAGAATACAGGCCAACGAGACGAAATTATCCAGCCTACGCTCCAAACCAGAGGGTACGGTTAAGCCGGGGGAGATTGAGAAGCTGGCCGAGTCCATCATCAAGGCAAGCTAATCCGTAAATCAGTCGCGTTTTGCTCCGGAGCCGCATGCTAATCTATTTTGTGCCGTAGGACAAGGAGTCCATTGTACATCAGCATAACCGGTCCGTTTTCGTCAAGGAGTGCATCCGAGACGAGCTGGTCACCTTTCAATCGACGCAGTATCACACCACGCGGTGGAACCAAGACTGGGCGGGTGAACGCGTCAAGTACGCCGAGATGCTGGCCGATAATTGGCGGCGACTCCTGGACGAGCTCGAGGGCATGCCGCTCGGAGATTAAGGGCTATGAGAGCCATCACGACGCTGCGGTACAGCTAGGCTGTCTACCTTGGCCTGGCTAGGTTTTTGTCTATATCCGTTTGATCGCAACGTGTACACGAGACGAGAGTGCTCGCTGAAGGGAGCAGTGATTGCAGCCGGGAGAGATGAAGGAGAAGGATGGACAAGAGTGGCAAATAAGTGTACACGCCGACGACATTGGTCTTTAGTAGAATCGAGAGACGCCGAGTCGCACTTGGTAGGGGGGCTAGGGGATACGGATGCAGGACCGGCGGGCGGGGAGGCTTCGATACCCTTCGTTTGACTCTTATTGCTGTTGCGAACTGCGCCGCTGTTTTCTTGATTACTTGCACAGCCAGAAACAGGCTCGGGGATTAAGGGGCAATATTGCGAGGTGCACATGTATATAAATATCCACTTTGTGTAATTACACTCCCATGTCCACCTCGACCTCTGGATGCTCGTGAGACAACAAAATATGACCTCGGCTGCCCCGTCGTCGCCTTACCACGCGTCGGTGACGGCGCCGTGGCTGGCGTCGCCCACGAGCTTTGCGTACTTTGCCAGCACGCCCCTCTTGACCCTCGGCTCCGGGGCTGTCCACTGGGCCCTGCGCAGCGCCATCTCGTCGTCGTCGACGGCGACGTCGATGCGGTTCTGGACGGCGTCGATGGTGACGCCGTCGCCGTCGCGCACGAGGGCAATGGGCCC